>CAUYLG010022443.1:0-321819 GCA_963573385.1 Cacajao melanocephalus | reverse complement strand
GGGATTACAGGCGTGAGCCACCGAGCCCAGGCAATTTTTTTGTATTTTTAATAGAGACGGGATTTCATCATGTTAGCCAGGATGGTCTCGATATCCTGACCTCGTGATCCGCCTGCCTTGGCCTCCCAAAGTGCTGGGATTACAGGTGTGAGCCACTGTGCCCGGACTAATTTTTGTATTTTTAGTAGAGACGGGGCTTCACCATGTTGGCCAGGCTGGTCCTGAACTCCTGACCTCAGGTGATCATCCACTTCTGCCTCCCAAAGTGCTGGAATTATAGGTGTGAGCAACTGTGCCCAGACAAAAAGAGGTTCTTGAGGTGATCAAAATGTGCCCTGCAGTTGCCAAGTTTGAGGTGGGGCATCACTGTCAAGGGCCATTGTTGACCTGTGTTTTCCCATTGCTGGAAGCTTCCCCACACTCCATTTTTAACTTTGACATCTTCAGACTTTAGTCTCGTTAGATAAAAGGTTCCATGTTGGTCTTTATGACGCCAGGTTGGCCTCCAGGGAGATCCATGTGACAGAGCTGATAATACACTTACCACCTCCACACCTGCTTGGAAGTAGAGAGAGGGAAACAAGTGCCTGGAGAGTGAGCTCCAGGAGAGCAGACACTACCTGGATGATGGAAGTCCCAGCAAGGCAGGGCAGCCACGTGGGAGAAGCGCTGAGGAGCCTGGGCTGTATTTGCCTCACTGGGCCCGAGATTGTACTCTGCCTGTTTAGTGACCGCATCTCTTAGGGCTTGGAAATAGGCTGGAAAGCTATTGGTCAGGGAAGGGAGGTAGGGTCTGATCCGGGAAGCCCGGGCTTCTCGGTGACCTCCCTGCTTCTTGGCAGGTATGACTTGCTCTTCATGCCACCATCCTTTCCATTTGGAGGAATGGAGAACCCTTGTCTGACTTTCGTCACCCCCTGCCTGCTAGCTGGGGACCGCTCCTTGGCAGATGTCATCATCCATGAGATCTCTCACAGTTGGTTTGGGAACCTGGTCACCAATGCCAACTGGGGTGAATTCTGGCTCAATGAAGGTTTCACCATGTACGCCCAGAGGAGGATCTCCACCATCCTCTTTGGTAAAGTGCCCAGCTCTTTCCTAAGGACTCTGCCTCCCATTCTTAACCTGTGGGGCTACTGTGGTCTCCTTATGGGATTTCAGAATACAAGTGGGAGTGAAGAGATGAGACAGTAGAGTATTCTTTCCAGATTTTTCTGTGTATATGAATTGTCAAACCATAACTGACGTTTTTAAAACATTTTCCAGGTCATTAGATTTTCTTCCATAGCTGCATATATGGATGTTTCATAATTTACTAGTTGTTTACAATATTCCATTGAAATATATTGGCAAACTTCTTTACATATAAATGTCTATTTATATCAGATTATTTCAGTGAGGATAAATTCTTAGAAACATAATTTCTGGATCTGAACTTTTTTTTTTTTTTGAGACAAAGTCTCATTCTGTTGCCCAGGCTGGAGTGCAGTGTCACAATCTCAGCTCAAGCAATTCTCCTGCCTCAGCTCCCCTGCATCCCACTCCCTATAGCTGGGATTACAGACGTGCACCATCACACCTGGCTAATTTTTGTATTTTTAGTAGAGACAGGATTTTGCTATGTTGGCCAGTCTGGTCTCGAACTCCTGGCCTTGTGACCTGCCTGCCTAAACTCCCAAAGTGCTGAGACAACAGGTGAGAGGCACCGTGCCTGGCCCTGAACATTTTAAATTACATGGTCTTTTTAGTACATATTGTCCATTGCTTTCCAGAAAGTTTGTACAAATCTATACTTCCATTCAGAATATATATAGCAAGAGCTGTTTGTGAACATCTTAATCAGCCGTTAGGAACCCTGCAAACAATTTTTTTTTATGTTTTTAGGGGTCTCGCTCTGTTGCCCAGGCTGGAGTATAGTAGTGCTATCTCGGCTCACTGCAACCTCTACCTTCCGGGTTCAAGCGATTTCCCCTGTCTCAGCCTCCCAAGTAGCTGGGACTACAGATGCGCGCCACCACGCCCAGCTAATTTTTGTATTTTTAGTAGAGACAAGTTTTCACCAGGTTGACCAGGATGGTCTCGATCTCTTGACCTTGTGATCCACCCGCCTAGGCCTCCCAAAGTACAGGGATTACAAGCATGAGCCACCTCACCCGGCCCAAGCAAATATTTTGATCCCATTGTACAGTTGAAGAAACTGAGGCTGAGAGAGGCTGAGTCACTTGTTCAGAGTCAGAACATCTAGGAAGGGGCAGAGCTGGCTGGTTCAAAAACCCTGTCCCCCTCCCCTTCACTCTTCTCTCAGTCATTGATTTTAATGCAGAGGACTTAGAGATCCTTAAAATTTTGGGGGTGGTAATTTCTTTCATTTGACAGAAACAGTCATATGAAAATAATTCTTGACTTTCATAGAAGATCAAATCATTGCTGGGGGCAGTGGCTCACTTCTGTAATCCTAGCATTTTGCGAGGCTGAGGCAGGTGGATCACCTGAGGTCAGGAGTTCAAGACCAGCCTGACCGATATGGTAAAACCCCATCTCTTCTTAAAATACGAAAATTAGCCAGGCATCGTGGTGTGCACCTGTAGTCCCATCTACTCAGGAAGCTGAGATAGGAGAATTGCTTGAGTTGGGGAGGCAGTGGTTGCAGTGAGCTGAGATCATGCCACTGCACTACAGCCTGGGCAACAGAGCAAGACTGTCTCAAAAAAAAAACAAAGAAGAAGATTAAATCATGATCTAAAAATAAGGCTGAGCACGGTGACTCACACCTGTAATCCTAGCACTCTGGGAAGCTGAGGTGGGCAGATTACCTGAGGTCAGGCTTTTAGACCAGCCTGGCCAACATGGTGAAGCCCCCTCTCTACTGAAAATACAAAAATTAGCCAGGCATGGTGGCACACACCTGTAATCCCAGGTACTTGGGAGGCTGAGGCAGGAGAATCTCTTGAACCTGGGAGGAGGCAAAGGTTGCAGTGAGCTGAGATCGTGCCATTGCACTCCAGCCTGGGCAACAGAGTGAGACTCTGTCTCAAAAAATAATAAGATAAAATAAAAATATAGTACTTTAATAAGCAAAAGTAACTGTTAGAAAGGTGTGATTCCCCCAGTCCTCACTTAGGAGAGAGACCAACAGCCTGAGTTAACCAAGTCCTTTGTAACCCAGAGCAGCAGGGAGCTAGGGACTGAGTCAGGCTTTCTGTTACTGTCCCTATTTGCCCTGGGTCCTCAGGAGGGCAATGTTATTTAGCTTCAGGTATCTGTCACTGTTCTTCTCGAGGCCACAAGGAGGCAGCACAGGAAAATACACTTGGATGTGGTGACAGACTTTCCTGGGGCTTACGTTTGATTTTGTACCAGGTGCTGCATACACCTGCTTGGAGGCTGCAACGGGGCGGGCTTTGCTGCGTCAGCACATGGACATCACCGGAGAGGAAAACCCACTCAACAAGCTCCGTGTGAAGATTGAACCAGGTCCAGGAGGCTCCTCTGTCTGACACCCACTCCCCTCGATTGAGCTTGGAGCCCCAAGTTAATTTGAGCTTCATGTTGATCAGTGCACACTTAGAATACTTTCTTCGGAGGGAGGAGTGCTCCAGAGCTCTTTCTAGGCAATTCTCTGGTCGCTAGGCTGACTGAACCCAAGCCATTGCAGCCAGATAGGAGTTCTGTCCACTTCTGTGCGGTTTGTGATGACTTTACCATTGCTTTGCGTTTGTACAAGTCCGTATCATTTTACCAGGCCTTTTCCCATTCCTTCATCGTCATCAGGGCGACCTGTGGATTTTGTAGAGTAAAAGCATTACCTTTATTTTGCAGAGGACAGGTCTGAGTGAAAGACAGATTAAATGTCTTGCCCAGGTCATGTATCTAACCAGGGCATGACTACAGCTGAGATCCAGGTCCTCTCTCCCAAGTTCAGAGCTTTTGACTTCTTAACATTTTCCTTCATTCCATGTGTGATGAATCTGAAACCTTTTTATGCAATGGAAGCTCGTGTTCCTTGATGCCGTTAAGTGTGCAGATGAATTTCTTGGAGACCGGTAATTAGTTTTAGCTTGGAACAGTTGTAAAGACAGCACATTGGCTGGGCGCGGTGGCTCATGCCTGTAATCCCAACACTTTGGGAGGCTGTGGCGGGCGGATCATGGTTTGAGACCAGCCTAGCCACCAACATGGTGGAACCTGTCTCTACTAAAAATACACAAATTAGCTGGGTGTGGTGGCGTGTGCCTGTAATCCCAGCTACTGGAGAGGCTAAGGCAGGAGAATCGCTTGAACCCAGGACGCAGAGGTTGCAGTGAGCTGAGATCACGCCACTGCATTCCAGTCTGGGTAAGAGAGCGAGACTCTGTCTCAAAAAAACAAACAAACCCACAATTGATCTGGGAGGAGAGGTTTGAGTATTTAGGTGGTGACCAATAGGGCTGGAAGTGACATAGCCTGGTGCTCGGTGGGAAGAGTTGATGGAACTTACCCACACAAAGTATATCCTGGGACTAAGGAAATGTATCCGTTCCTCCAGAAGGCTGGTTTCTTTGTCCTCATATTAGAACCACAGTGAATGCCCTTCTGAGAGGCCAAGATGGGGAGAGAGAGATCTTGGCCTTGAGAGAAGCCAGGATCTGGACACCTTCTTGGCCTTGTTGCTGGGGAAGCTGAATTCTGATCTCTTCCATTGCTAGTCTTTGACTCAAGCTGGAGAAGAACGTTAAGGGTGACAGGCTACAAAAGCTCAAATCTTGTCTGCTTTCTCCTCTGCCAGGTGTTGACCCAGACGACACCTATAATGAGACTCCCTACGAGAAAGGTTTCTGCTTTGTCTCATACCTGGCCCACTTGGTGGGTGATCAGGATCAGTTTGACAGTTTTCTCAAGGTACAGTCACATGAGGGGAGAAGGAAGAGGAGCAGATAAAGCCACTGGGCCAGAGCAAGGGTAGAGGCAGGGGGCGAAAGAGGTAAGGGGTTGGAGGAGGACCCAGGACACAGAAGGACTCCACTCCCCACAGGGCCAGAGAGGGTCTGAAGAGTCTTCCCTCCTCACAGGCCTATGTCCATGAATTCAAATTCCAAAGCATCTTAGCCGATGATTTTCTGGACTTCTACTTGGAATATTTCCCCGAGCTTAAGAAAAAAAGAGTGGATACCATTCCAGGTAAGCAGAGAAACTGGCCCACAGGCTTCTTTAAAATAGTAGAGAATATCTAATTTATACTCGGGAAGATGGTGGTAGATGGGAACACACTGGACCAAAGTCAGCCAGGTAGGGGCACGCTGCGGAGCAAACCTAGAATCCTGGGATTTGTTTCACAAAAATGACTTCTTTTGACTCCTCTCTGCCTCATTTTCTCCCAGTCTGTTTCCTTACTTTCTCCTCTAGTTTTCCTCCCACCTGGATACACACAGACTCTGAACTTGCCCGGAGAGCTGCCGCTGCTGCACCACTGCCCCAAGCTAGCACTCAGATTGCAGGAGCGGTGGCAGCAATCCCTCCTACAGCCTTCTGAGTGAAGGCAACCCCAGTGGCTATCCTGATTTCTGCCTGGGAGGTACCGCTTCCAAAGAAAGGACCAACGATGTCCTGTCATGGATGACACAGTCCGTTAGACATACCCCCACTTCTTGCTGTGAACTGAACCCTGAGTCACTCTATTGTTGGTTTGGTGAAGTCCATGTCCTCTGACAGTGGGATTGGTCAGGCCTTAGCAGCACCTCCTCTTTGGTTGGAGGCTTGCATTTCAACATCATGAGACTCTGGAGCTAATGGTAGTTAGTAATCCCAGAATACAGCCGGGCAGGGTGGCTCACACCTGCACTTTGGGAGGCCGAGGCGGGTGGATCACGAGGTCAGGAGTTTGAGACCAGCCTGGCCAACCAACATGGTGAAACCCAGTCTCTACTAAAAATACAAAAATTTGCTGGGCGTAGTGGCAGGCGCCAGTAATCCCAGCTACTCGGGAGGCTGAGGCAGAAGAATCGTGTGAACCAGGAGGGTGGAGGTTGCAGTGAGCTGAAATCACGCCATTGCACTCCAGCCTGGGCAACAGGGCAAGACTCCATCCCAAAAATGATAATAATTCCAGAGTACTTACTATTCATCAGGTGGTATGCTAAGCTTTTAATGTTTGTTTGTTCATGTAATCCTTATAACTGTCACTGAGGCAGGCCCTGTCACCCCTACTTCATAGATAAAACTGAGGTGCAGAGAGGTGAAGTAACACGCTTGTGGCCTCCCAGCTGGTTAATGGCAGAGCTGGGGCAGGAACCCAGGCAGCCTGGTCCTAGAACCCTGGTGCTTACATACAGTGTGGTTCTGGTGATTGGTAGGAAAATGTACACGAGCCGGGCATGGTGGCTCACACCTGTAATCCCAGCACTTTGGGAGGCTGAGGCAGGAGGATCACAAGGTCAGGAGTTCTAGACCAGCCTGGCCAACATGGTGAAACCTCGTCTTTAAAAAAATAATAATAGTATTTTTTTAAAAAAAACAAACAAACAGTAATCCTAGCACTTTGGGAGGCCAAGGTGGGCAGATGACGAGGTCAAGAGATGGAGACCATCCTGACCAACATGGTGAAACCCCATCTCTACTAAAAATACAAAAGTTAGCTGGGCATGGTGGCACATGCCTGTAGTCTCAGCTACTCAGGAGGCTGAGGCAGGAGAATTGCTTGAACCCAGGAGGCAGAGGTTGCAGTGAGCCGAGATCCCACCACTGCACTCTAGCCTGGTGACAAAGTGAGACTGTGTCTCAAAAAAAAAAAAAAAAAGAGAATGTGCCTTTGAATATAGCATCCATCAAATTGGCTCTGACAACACAGTGCTAATTTGGAGCAAAAAGCACTTTTTTTTCCCCCTCAAAAAGCATTTTCACGGTAGAAACAACACAATCTCTAGGTATCGTTATAACTAGGACCCTGTGGGAACAAGTGGTTATATGGGAAAGTAATGTTAAATGCTGGGGAAAGAGTTTGGGATGGAGAGAGGAGAAACTTGGGGCCTCTGGGAGTTGCCTGAACCAGTTGACCGTAACGAATTCTGATAATATCTTCTCTCCTTCTACCAAACAGGTTTTGAGTTTGATCGATGGCTGAATACCCCTGGCTGGCCCCCTTACCTCCCTGATCTCTCTCCCGGGGACTCACTCATGAAGCCTGCTGAAGAGCTAGCCCAGCTGTGGGCAGTGGAGGAGCTGGACGTGAAGGCTATTGAAGCCGTGGCCATGTCTCCCTGGAAGACCTACCAGCTGGTCTACTTCCTGGATAAGATCCTCCAGAAATCCCCCCTCCCTCCTGGTAAGAAAAAATGAACCAAGACTTCCTTGTGTTCAGACCTTTATGTGAGGGGCTAGAGGGAGACTTAGAAAAAGTAGTGTCCTGGCTGGGCACAGCAGTTCATGCCTGTAATCCCAGCACTTTGGGAGGCCAAGGCGGGCAGATCATGAGGTCAGAAGTTCAAGACCAGCCTGGCCAACATGATGAAACCCCATCTCTACTAAAAATACAAAAATTAGCCGGGTGTGGTGGTGCACATCTGTAGTCCCTGCTACTCGGGAGGCTGAGGCAGGAGAATAGCCTGAATCTGGGAGGCGGAGGTTGCAGTGAGCCAAGATCATTCCACTGCACTCCAGCCTGAGCGACACAGTGAGACTCCGTCTCAAAAAACAAACAAAACGTAATGATGCTTGCCCCTAGGGGACTGCCACATACAACAGGGAGGCTGGAAGTCTGCAAGGAATGTGCCAGTTGGAGGTTATAGGTTCTACTTACAAGCACCACAAGGGCAAAGTAGTAAAGCCTGACATTCCTCAAGTCTGAAGCTTCCGCAGGCGACTGTTATAAGCCCTTCGTGTCTATTAAGTCATTTAATTCTCACAACTCCTCTGGGAAGTAGGTGCTGTGATGTTAATGGCCAGGTAACAGAGAATGAACTTGAGGTGCAAACAGGTCACGTAGAACCCAGTCATCCAAAGCTCTCAACCACTAATGCTTTGTGGCTGCTTAGTCAAAATAATATTCACCAGTGGGTGAAGAAACTTAGAGCCAAGATGACTTTTAGCAGGTGAGTGGTAGGAAGGAAAGTGGGACGGGATATTTTGGGAAATATGTCTGCTTTAATCTCGCTCTGTTGCCCAGGCTGGAGTGCAGTGGTGCTATTGGCTCACTGCAACCTCTGCCTTCCGAGTTCAAGCGATTCTTTATTCTAGTGCCTCAGTCTCCAAGTAGCTGGGATTACAGGCATGCGCCACTACACCCGGCCAGTTTTTTTTTTTTGGTATTTTTAGTAGAGACGGGTTTCACCATGTTGGCCAAGCTGGTCTCACATTCCTAACCTCAAGTGATCCACCCACCTCAGCCTCCCAAAGTGCTGGGGTTACAGGCATGAGCCACCATGCCCAGCCATAAACCGTTTCTTTCTCTTCTCCAGGGAATGTGAAAAAACTTGGAGAGACATACCCAAATATCTCAAATGCCCGGAATGCAGAGCTGCGGCTACGATGGGGCCAAATCGTCCTTAAGAACGACCACCAGGAAGATTTCTGGAAAGTGAAAGAGTTCCTGCAGGACCAGGTGGGTGACCCCTGCCTGGCTGCTCCCGCAAACACACCGGGACTCACTCAGCCATACGTGCAGTAGTCACATGGGCAGCGCTCATAGAGGACTCATCTGAGGCACTGAGGGAGGGGCAATGACCTGAGGACCCTACCCCTCAGCCTCTTTACTAGTGTGGCTTTGGAGGCATTGCCCTAGGGACAAGAGGAGGCCTGCAGGCTTGCAGAGCTTTTTTCAGTTTAGCTGGTGAGACCCCGGGGAAAAAAGCTGTTCAGAGCCAACCCAGAGGTGGGAAAGAGGGTGACGGCATCACGTGGGAAACTCAAGAGGGAAAGGGGCCAGGGGATGAGCAAGAGGAGTGAAGGCTGGGAGGGTTGAGACCCCAACCAGACCCTCCATCACCCTGTGAAAGTTGCCCTGTTGAGGAAGGGCCCAGGGCTCTCAGGATGAACTGAATGTCATCAGATTCCGGAGCAGGGAGGGGGCTGGGCTGGATAGGAAGCAATGCTCAGATTCCCTGATCTGCATGGAGTCAGGGCTGCGGGCCTGTTTGGGGATATTCTGAGCCCTCTGACGGCATCCTCAAGGCTCCAGATTTTGGGAACTTGTGATGTCGCGGGCTTACATTTGTGTGAATTTGACCTGGGGGTTTTCCTTTGTTTGACTGCGGTTGGACCATCTGCAGCTGTGAGCTTTCCGTGTTACAGCCATTGATACCTGCTGTTCACTTGGTGGCTTACCACTTAGGCCTTTCCAAAAGCCTGGAGTCCCATTGTGTCAACCCACCTCATTCGTTTTGTTGAGTGTAAACATCCCCATGTTAGCATGGATTGGGATGCATACTGAGATCCATCTCCATGGATCTTTGGCCCCCAAGAAGATGCCTGAATTAGAGCACTTCTGATAGAAAACTCCTCATTCCAGCTGTGATACCCACAACCCTTTTAGCACCTAGCCATGGCTGCTGTTAGACTGGGACTGGGGGCAGGCGGGCTGGACACACCCACCAGCAAGCTGCTTAGGCACGTGTGTTTCTTGCAGGGGAAGCAGAAGTACACACTTCCGCTGTACCATGCAATGATGGGTGGCAGTGAGGTGGCCCAGACCCTCGCCAAAGAGACCTTCGCATCCACCGCCTCCCAGCTCCACAGCAATGTTGTCAACTATGTCCAGCAGATCGTGGCACCCAAGGGCAGTTAGAAGCTCGTGTGCACGGCCCTGCCTCTTCAGGCTCTCTAGGCTTCCAGAATAATTGTTTGTTCCCAAATGCCAGTTCTCTGATCAATGTTCTGGAGTTTATATCCCTTCGGGATAATCTGTTCTCTAGGCTTAGGTATCTGTGACTCTTGGGCCTCTGCTCTGGTGGGAACTTACTTCTGTAGGCCACTGAGCCCTGAGACAGAGAACCTGCCCACAGCTCTCCCCGCTACAGGCTGCAGGCACTGAGGGCAGGGGGTCTTCTCCTCCTCTCCTTCTAAGTCTGCAGGGAAAAGCGAAGAGGACTGATCTCCCCTCCCCTCCCTCCCTCCCTCCCTCCCTCCCTCCCTTCCTCCCTTCCTCCCTTCCTTTCCTCTTTCTCTCCCTGTTTCCTTTTTCTTGCTGATTTTATGCAAAGGGCTAGCATTCTCATCGCTCTTTTTTCAGGTTTAATCCTTATTTTAATAAAGTTTTCAAGCAAAAAGTAAGAGTTATGGATTGAGTGACTATTAAATTTCTTTCACCAGGAGTCCTCACTATGTTTGTTCAGGAAAGGTCACTGGGGGAGGCCCAGAGAATAACAGTGTTTCCCTGTCCTCAGGGAACAGCCAGGGTGAAGGAGGTGGGTGTCCCACACATGCATAGGAAAAAAATATATGGCAAAATGGCACAGCTGGTGCAGGAAAATGAAAAAGGAATAGCATTTCAGTTCTCCATGAAGCAGCCGAATTCTCTATCTGCAGCAGCATTCCTATTTTCCATCACTGAAAAAAAAAAAAAAAAAAACGGGCCAGGCATGTAGGGGGGAGATCCCATAAGCCTCCACCTATTTCCATATAAATAATAAAGAAGAAAGTCACTAGAAATACAAGCATAGTAGTTATTCATATGTGATCTTAATTCTTTTACTAATGCCTCTCAGGTCCGAAGGTGAACCTGAGGTGACATTGTGAAATGAATGACACTAAGGCAAGATGCTCTAAGCCCTCTGTCACACCTGCATAAGGGCTGCAGGAGGGCGCCTTGGCTGTGCGGAAGCGCCAGCGCTGGGAAAGTGCCCGCTGTTTAGCCAGCTAGGGAAGGAGACGTCCAAAATAGCTGAGACGTCTCCTTCCCTGGAGGAGTTAGGAGAAAACTCTGCTTCTCCAAGCTCTTGCTACCGGTAGGGCCTGACGGCTGTCAGGGAAACCCACAGACATTGGAGGCTTAACTGTCTCTATGTGATGCTGTGCTTCAGTGGTCACGTTCCGTGTCTACTCTTATGTTCTGCTTCTGCACCTGGTTCCTTTTTTCTTAGAAAAGATAATCAGTTATAGTAATATAAATCTTAATGTTGTAGTTCTTTCTTGGTAAGTTTGGAAAAAGTACTGATACATTATGCTCCTTACCTCACTTCGGGTGCCAGAAATAGCCGAGCCCCTAACTGAATGACACATGACATACTTGACCCTATCACTGCCACACCCTATCTACCCTGCCCCCAGTCTCTGACCAAGACCACGCCCTTCCCACCCTGCCCCCAGATTTGCAACTCAATAAAAGTGACAGCATCCCTTCCTGGCCTTGGGGCCACTGCTGGTCTCCTGTAATTTGGGTAGCAGTGGACCTCTGGGCCCAAATTCTCTTTTCTGTGTGTCTTGTGTCTTTTATTTCTACAATGTCTCGTCTCTGTACCAGCTGGGAGGGGCTCACAGAACCCTGTAGGGCTGGACCCTACACAGGTGCAGTAGTTGATGCCTGTAATCCCAGCACTTTGGGAGGTCAAGGCGAGAGGATTGCTTGAGCCCAGGAGTTTTGAGACCAGCCTGGCCAACATAGCAAGACCTCATCTCTACAGGAAAAAGGCCAGGCATAGCGGCTCACACCTATAATCCCAACACTTTAGGAGACCGAGGCAGGCAGATCACTTGAGGTCAGAAGTTCGAGACCAGCCTGGCCAACATGGTGAAACCTCGTTTCTACTAAAAAATAAAAAATTAGCCGGGCATGGTGGCGTACACCTGTAGTCCCAGCTACTTGGGAGGCTGAGGCAGGAGAATCTCTTGAACTCAGGAGGTGGAGGTTGCAGTGAGCTGAGATCGTGCCACTGCACTCCAGCCTGGGTGACAGAGCAAGACTTCCTCTCAAAAAACCAACAAACAAACCTGGGTGTGGTGGTGCATGCCTGTGGTTTCAGCTACTCAGGAGGCTGAGGCAGGAGGATCACTTGAGCCCGAGAGGTCAAGTCTGCAGTGAGTCTTGATTGTGCCACTGTACTCCAGCCTGAGTGAGACCCTATTTCAAAAATAAAAATAAAAAGTGTTTTAGGACTTTTTCTCTACCATTCTCTCCATCCCCAGGGTTTCACTGGGCCTCACCTGTCTTTGGTCCTAGATGACTGTTTGAATGGTGCAGTAATCAGTAAAGTCTTTTAGAACTTAGCACTAAATTCTGATTTCCTGGCCTCAACATGGGACCTAAGCAGTTAGCAATCTGGGTTTGGGAGTGGGATGAGGGGAAGGTTGGAAGAAATATTTAGTGTGTTTCAGTTGCCTTTCTTCAATACAAGGCACCTCTGAACCAGCCTGTTCGCAGCTCTGCTCCGTCCTCGGCTTTAGGTTATCAAACAGGCTTCCTCCCTCTGCACAAGCATTGGGAACAGTCGATTTGCTTTCACTCAGCAAGAGCAAGGCATTAGTGGTGACCAAGTGGTAGACTGGAGAAGCCTCTGCCCCATGGCACACTCAGCTCCACCCTCAGAGAGGGTGACGTGGGTCACAGGAGAGGGATCTGGAGGCCTGGGATCGGAAGAGCTACTCCAGGCACTGGCATTTTGATAGCAAACTGCTTCTGTGGCTCTTTCAGGACTGTTCCTGGCAGTATGTTACCAGCAAGGGCTATTTTAGGGCTATCCAGTTGCCTCCCCATCTCCCCCACCTGTTACCTAGCTTATCAGTAGCTGTGTTTCTTTGCTTTACAAAAACCTATAGCACCAATAGGCCCAGTAATCAAGAAGGGTCATCAGCCAAGGCTGGAAGCCCTTGTACAGCCGTTTTGTGACTCCACCAACTTTGTGGGGCCTCCCATTTCTTAGCATGGGTATCCTGAACTGTGTAGCCTGCCTCATTCGCCACTTTGGTACCTGATAGTCCTACTGGATGTGCCTGTCCTTTTATGGGACATCCTTCCATCCCAAAGATGAGGTTGTGCTGCCATGTGGGCAAGCTCTGTAGGGAGAGGGGAGGCCACTGGGCTGTTCCTGCCACCACAGAATACCGGGAAGGCCCTGGTGTCCTGCTCCATAGCTCCCTAGACCACTGTCCCGGAACCTCGTCCCTACCCGCATCCCATGCCTCCAAGGCAGTGACCTCAAATCCAAGTATTTCCCACTTATCTCAAGGTGGTAGCCGATAGGGATTCCTTATCTCAGCTCCGTGTCACTGTGAGGAAGCCCCAACAAGGCCAGGGAGCTGACAGCCCTCTCATTTTTCTCGTACATCCTCCTCTTCAGCCCGCCATCCCCGGGAGCCCCAGCCAGGTGCTCTTTAGGGCAGGGAGCACGTGAGCAGCCCTGGGGCTAGAAGCCGGTTCTTCCACATTCCTGGGGGAGGGACTGGGTGGAGGATGTGTCTGCCTCAGGCTCCCTGGGGGAGGCCCCCTGAAGTTCTGGGGAAAATCCTATTGAGCCCCAGGCTCTCCTGCCTGCACCGGCCGGGGATTGGGGGGATCCTGGACTTTAACTCTCTCCTAGGCACCCAGGAGCTTCAGAGAGGAGGAAGGCAAGAAGCAGATTATCTGGCCAGGACTTTCTTAGTCCTCAGGCTATAGAGTTAACGAAAGGAGTATTTCTGGAGGTGGAGTCACCTTTTGTTTGAGCAACCATTTCACCCACCCTGGCTAAGGGTGGCCAGGAACTCCCCAAGTTGTGGCATTAATGGAGGTGGATCACACAGCTCCTACTTTTTTTTCTTTTTTGAGACGGAGTCTGACTCTGTCGTCTGGCTGGAGTTCAGTGGTGCAATCTCGGCTCACTGCAACCACCGTCTCCTGGGTTCAAGTGATTCTCCTACCTCAGCCTCCAGAGTAGCTGGGATTACAGGCACGAGCTGCCACGCCCAGCTAATTTTTGTATTTTTAGTAGAGATGGGGTTTCACCATGTTGTCCAGGATGGCCTCAATTCCTGATCTCGTGATCCGCCCACCTCGGCCTCCCAAAGTGCTGGAATTACAGGTGTGAGCCACTGGATCCTACATTTTAGATACATAAAAAACTAGATCTGAAATTAGCTGGGCATGGTGGCACAGGCCTGTAGTCCCAGCTACTCGGGAGGCTGAGGCAGGAGAATTGCTTGTACCCACGAGGCAGAGGTTTCAGTGAGCCGAGATCACGTGACTGCACTCCAGCCTGAGTGAAAGAGTGAGACTGTCTCCAAAAAAAAAAAAAAACTAGATCTGGAAGAGATCTTACAGATTATTAAATTCAGACAATTTCATTTTTTACAGAGGGGAAAACTGCAGACTCCAAGGGTCTCACCCAAGATCACACAATTGCAGATGCTGGCTATAAGTCCCCTGCCTCTGCCATCCTGTATTACCCCATTCAGGGTCTCAAGGAGGCTCTATAGGACACTGTCCATTGTGTTTCGGGCTGAGTCCATAGAGACAGCCACAGATGTGGGGGGTCTCTGCCCACAGGGAAGGCAAGGGCTCTGGCCATGGAGCTGGGTGGGAAGACTCTGAAGCCCGAAGACATTGGGTCCCGTGCAGGGAAAGAGCAAGGGTTTCATATACAACACACCTGGATACCTGGATGTGACTCTCAGCCTCACCCCTTCGCCAACTCTGCGTGGCGTGGGCAAGCCATTCAACCCTCCACGATGCAACTTTCTTGTTTATAAAATGGGAATAACCATGCATTCTTTACAGGGCTTTTTCAGTGTGAGAATTAAATGAGAAAATATGCTGAAATGTGCTTGGTAAATACGTTAATACTCTGTGTTCCCTCTTTGAATGACGTGACCCAGGTAGTCAGGCTTCTGACCACTAGAGGGCAGCAGAAGGTACCGGAACACTGGGCCAAGTGAACCAGAGATTAGATGAAGTCTGGAGAGCAGGGATGAACTTATCCATGTGGATTCTGGCAACTCTGGGAGGGAGAGCTTCAGCAGCTGCTGAGGGAAGAACTTTCAAGCAAAGCTGGGTCCTTCAGGAATGATTGCGGCAACCCTGATGCGCAGATGGAGTCCAGGCAGTTGACGGGAGTGAAGACCTTGCCAATAGAGTGGGTGCTGGAGAAGGAGCTGTTTGGTGGGGACCCGGGACCGAGGCTAGGCTGGCATGCCTGGCCACCACCAATTAATCCATGAGTATTGCCCAGCGTTGAGCCTGGAGCGCCTCCCAGCTCCTGGCCAGAGTCCTGGGTGTTCTGGGAACAATCCCTAAACCCAGTAACTCCTCTCCCTACTAGGCCTCTTTGTCACCGAACCTCTGGAATTCAGGGGCCAGCAGCTTTCTTGCCCAGGTCAGGCAGGGGTTCATGTTCTTCCCTCACTTGCCCTCCCCCTGCCTGGTCCATCTCTAGCCTGGCCCCTGGGAGGAATTTCCTGGGCCACAGGGCAGCTGAAAGCACAGGCGCCCACCCCAGCAACGTTCCCGCCACCTGCCCAGGCCAGTGCCCTGTGCCCAACCCCAGAGGGTGCGGGATGACAGACTCTGACAATCATTAAACCAGCCGGGCCTGATTTCCCAGCACGCCTGCTAAGATCCGGGCCAAGTGGCACTGAATATGCAAATCACCTGGGGCCAGGAGCCCAGTCTAAAGGCCAGGAAATCCCCTCCGTCCAATGAGCCACCAGCTCAGGTTACTGCAGGGGACGCACTATAAAGGCCTGAGCTCAGGGAGGAGCTCCCTCCAGGCTCTATTTAGAGCTGGGTAGGGGAGCGCAGCGGCCATACACCTCAGCGCTACCTGGCGGAACTGGATTTCTCTCCCGCCTGCGGCTTAAGCCTGCCTGCCGGCCTGCCTGCCACAGCCGGACTCCGCCACTCTGGTAGGATTCCCCGCCTGTCATTCCCTTGCCCAGCTCCTGGGAAACTGCAGAGGGGTCCAGAGGATTTGTGGTTCTGAACCTGCGCACTCCAGTCTAGGATCTCGGAGCAGGAGCGTAGGTGTCCTGAGGGTTGAGGAACAGAGGGAGATTGTCTCTGGGAGGGCAGAATGGCCATGACACCGCCAGTCTGTCTCCAGGGCCCCAGAGATCTGAAGAGGGAAGCCCAGCAGCAGGCTCCTGCCGTCCTGCCCTGGTCTGAGATCTTGGAGCCCTTCTTGAAGAGAGAGTGTTCCCAGAGTTACTGATCTTCCTGCCCCTTGGGGCTACTCTTGCCCAGGGTTGGGCAGAGCAAAGTAGCTGGGAGTGTAAGGAGAGGACCGTCGTCCCCTCACCAACCTCATCCCCTCTTCCCCTACCCACAGGTAGCCTCATGGCTGCAACCTGTGAGATTAGCAACATTTTCAGCAACTACTTCAGTGCTATGTACAGCTCGGATGACTCCACCCTGGCCTCTGTTCCCCCTGCTGCCACCTTTGGGGCCGATGACTTGGTGCTGACCCTGAGCAACCCCCAGATGTCATTGGAGGGTACAGGTGGGTCTTAGAGGGGTGAGATGGGGCATGGAGGGGGAGACAGATCCATCTAAGGGCCTGTTAGACAGATGGGGGAATGGGCGGGGAGGAGGGTCTCTAGGCGAATTCCAGGGCTTGAGGCTGAGACTTAGTATTGAGGTGCTGGGGTCTGTGGGGCCGTGACAGGCAGAGGGAGGTGTCGGATACCAGGACTAAGGTGTTGTGAATGCTACCTCCTGCCTCTACTCCTGGGAGAGCTCCGAGGGCTGAGGTGGGAGTCCCCAGTGTGCACCAGGAATGGGGCTGTGTGGATTGGGAGTGAAGGCTCACGCCTGTAATCCCAGCACTTTGGGAGGCCCAGGTGATTGGATCATTTGAAGTCAGGAGTTTGAGACCAGCCTGGCCAACATGGTGAAACCCCGTCTCTACTAAAAATAAAAAAATTAGCTGGGCTTAATGGTGCGTACCTGTAATCCCAGCTACTTGGGAGGCTGAGGCAGGAGGATTGCTTGAGCCTGGGAGGTGGAGGTTGCAGTGAGCTGAGATTGCACCACTGCACTCCAGCCTGGGCCACAGAGTGAGACCCTACCTCAAAAAAAAGGAACGGGGCTGTGAGGTCTGCTGGGCAGCCTGGGCTGAGCCTGTTGCCATGCCTGGCTCTTGCAGAGAAGGCCAGCTGGTCGGGGGAACAGCCCCAGTTCTGGTCGAAGACGCAGGTTCTGGACTGGATCAGCTACCAAGTGGAGAAGAACAAGTATGATGCCAGTGCCATCGACTTCTCACGGTGTGACATGGACGGGGCCACCCTCTGCAATTGCGCCCTTGAGGAGCTGCGTCTGGTCTTTG
Organism: Cacajao melanocephalus; assembly: GCA_963573385.1. Lineage (NCBI taxonomy): Eukaryota > Metazoa > Chordata > Mammalia > Primates > Pitheciidae > Cacajao > Cacajao melanocephalus. The sequence continues at coordinate 304,621 of CAUYLG010022443.1, read as the reverse complement.
GGCCTCTAGGGGACCAACTCCATGCCCAGCTGCGAGACCTCAGTAAGTCCAGGCCCCTGGAAGCGGCCCCTGGAGGTGGGGAAGCGGCTCCCTACGTTGAGCCGAGTTGAATTCAGTGTGGCTGTGGGCAGCCCGGAGCTCTGGGCCAGAGGCACAGCCAGAAAAAGCCCTTGAGGGAGGGATGAGGCGAGTGTGACGCTTCCTTCCTTCCTTGTCAGCTTCCAGCTCTTCTGATGAGCTCAGTTGGATCATTGAGCTGCTGGAGAAGGATGGCATGGCGTTCCAGGAGACCCTAGACCCGGCCCCTTTTGGTGAGAACCCGTTTTCTCCTTCCTTCCCCAGCCTGTCTTGTCCCATCCCTGCCCCTCCACAGAGTGCTAGAGATGACCCCCTCCCCAGACTTCTTCCTCCCTCAACTAGAAAAATCTCAGCAGGTCATCAGACCCATGGGCAGCCTCACCCATCCTAGTCCAGTCCCCTGAGCCCTCTCTGAGTTCTCACCTCCTTTTCCTAGACCAGGGCAGCCCCTTCGCCCAGGAGCTGCTGGACGACGGTCAGCAAGCCAGCCCCTACCACCCCGGCAGCTGTGGTGCAGGAGCCCCCTCCCCCGGCAGCTCTGACGTCTCCACCACAGGTGAGAGCCCTCTCTGGGGCACAACCTCCCTTTCCCCAAGTGTCCCTGGTTCTCTCCGGCTCCCGGCACCAGTACTTGGACCCTCCGGCAGGAACAGGAACGGGCTGGGAAGGGTGTCCTGAGAGCCAGCAGCCTGGTTCAGCAGAGGGTGGGCTGGCAAGGGACTCACTCTGCGCCACCCCCCCCCAGGGACTGGTACTTCTCGGAGTTCCCACTCCTCAGACTCCGGTGGAAGCGACGTGGACCTTGATCCCACTGACAGCAAGCTCTTCCCCAGTGGTGAGTTGTGGAAGGTCGCCAAGAGGGCGTCCCATTTACCATTGCCCAGAGGACCCAGCTCTTCCTGCAGGCTTTTCCTGTAGAGGGGCTGCTCCCCCTAACTTCCCACTAGCCCTCTTTGACCTTCCACCCTGTCCCCACAGATGGCTTTCCTGACTGCAAGAAGGGGGATCCCAAGCACGGGAAGCGGAAACGAGGCCGGCCCCGAAAGCTGAGCAAAGAGTACTGGGACTGTCTTGAGGGCAAGAAGAGCAAGCATGGTGAGCTCCGGGGTGCCTGGGTCTGCCCTGCGCTGAGGCCGAGCGGCTCCCTGGGGTGCTGCGGGGCATTGTGGGTAATCCTTCCCTTGTTTTCTCTGGTCTCCCACATGGCGTTGGCTAAGGCTGTGCACATGCCGGGGGGTCTATGGTATTGGTCACCACCTGATTGCAGAGCCTGGCTTGGTGGTCCTGGAGAGGAGGGGAAAATAGGGTCCCAGTGGAGGCGCCTGGCACTAAAGTCCAGGTGTCCTGCCTGACTGACCCCAGCTCTCTCTGCACTTGGCCACTGCCTGCCTTCTGGTACCCCTCAGTGATGTGAGGAAGCTGCTGGTGGGTGCTTAGGTGGGCTGAGGAGAAAGGCAGCCACTACAGTCCCCGCACAGAGGGCGTTGCAGGTTCTCTGGAGGGGCCTGCTCCATGCCTGTGGCCGAGTCAGCAGTGCGCTGGGGCGGGCAGGGCTGGCTGCCTTTGGGTGAGAGGGGACACTGGATGGAAACTGATGGAAGCTGGCCTTGCAGCACCCAGAGGCACCCACCTGTGGGAGTTCATCCGGGACATCCTCATCCACCCGGAGCTCAACGAGGGCCTCATGAAATGGGAGAATCGGCATGAAGGCGTCTTCAAGTTCCTGCGCTCTGAGGCTGTGGCCCAACTCTGGGGCCAAAAGAAGAAGAACAGCAACATGACCTATGAGAAGCTGAGCCGGGCCATGAGGTGAGCTGGTGGCCAGGACCTCACGATGCGGCCGGACACGGGGACAGGCGCTTATGGGCCCACCTCCCTCTTCTGGCTGCTCCTCGCCTTCATGCAACAGGCTTGAGTCTGTGGAGTGAGGACAGCAGCAGGGTTGGCCTACTTTGTGGATTAAATGACAACACCGGGAAACATTAGCCTGGCGGACAGCAGACACAGTGCACCTGAGGGGGCAGGAGCTATGCCCGTCCCAGGGCCTGCCTTTCTCCTTGTTGAAGCAATTAAGTTGCTTTTCTCTGGGCCTCAGTTTCCTCCTATGGCCAGGGGGAGACTAGGTCATCAGTTCCCATCCAGCCCTAAAATCATGTACTTTCTTTTTTTCTTTTTCTTTTTAAAATAGAGACAAGGGTCTCTATGTTGGCCAGGCCAGTCTCAAATTCCTGGTCTCAAATGACTCTCCTGCATCGCCCTCCCAGAGTGCTGGGATTACAGGCATGAGCCACTGTGCCTGGCCTTTTTTTCTTTCTTTCTTTTTTTTTTTTTTTGAAAGAGGGTCTTGCTGCAGTGGTGCGATCTCAGCTTACCGCTACCTCCACCTCCCAGGTTCAAGTGATTCTCCTGCCTCAGCCTCCTGAGTAGCTAGGACTACAAGCATGTGCCACCATGCCCAGCTAATTTTGTATTTTTAATAGAGATGGGGTTTCACCATGTTGGCCAGGCTGGTCTCGAACGCCTGACCTCAGGTGATCCGCCCACCGCGGCCTTCCAAAGTGCTGGGATTATAAGCAGGAGCCTCCATGCCCAGCCGCCTGGCCTTAAAAATCATGTAATTTAATGATCAGATCCAAGTCATAGCCATAGGATACAAAGAAGCAAGGGCAGAGAACCATGTATCCTGGCCACAGTTAGAGGCCAGTGTAAGGACAGAGCAGATGGCTTCTGCTTGCGGGTGGGAAGAACAGAGGAGTTCAGGAAGTGTGAGTCAGGCTCCGGTTAGTCAGGCTGAGACCAGTGGGCACGGGTCACCTGGGGGTAACTCGGGCCATGTGGGAGGGCTGGCCATCTGGGGCCTGTTTCCTGCCTAAGCACCTCTGACCATCCTTCTCCCCACCCAGGTACTACTACAAACGGGAGATCCTGGAACGGGTGGATGGCCGTCGACTTGTCTATAAGTTTGGCAAAAACTCCAGCGGCTGGAAGGAAGAAGAAGTTCTCCAGAGTCGGAACTGAGGGTCGGAACTATACCCAGGACCAAACTCACGGGCCACTCGAGGCCTGCAACCCCTCCTGGGAGGACAGGCAGGCCAGATGGCCCCTCCACTAGGGAATGCTCCCAGCTGTGCTGTGGAGAGAAGCTGAAGTTTTGGTGTATTGTCAGCCATCGTCCTGGGACTTGGAGACTGTGGCCTCGCCTCCCCGACCTCCTCTTGGAATTACAAGCCCTGAGGTTTGAAGCTGACTCTATAGCTGCAAGTGTGTCTCCTTTTATCTGGTGCCTCCTCAAACCCAGACTAAATGCAGACGGCACCTTCCTCCTGCAGACACCTGGACTGAGCCAGGGAGGCCTGGGGAGGCCCTAGGGGAGCGCAGTGATGGAGAAGACAGAGCAGGGGCTCCAGCACCTTCTTTCCGGACTAGCGTTCACCTCCCTGCTTGGTGCTTGGGCTCCACGGGCAGGGGTCAGAGCACTCCCTAATTTATGTGCTATAAATATGTCAGATGTATATAGAGATCTATTTTTTCTAAAACATTCCCTTCCCACTCCTCTCCCACAGAGCGCTGGACTGCTCCAGGCCCTCCAGTGGGCTGATGCCAGGACCCTGAGGATGGGGCTCCCGGCTCCTTTCTCCTATGAATGGAGGCAAAGACCTCCAATAAAGTGCCTTCTGGGCTTTTTCTAACCTTTGTCTTAGCTACCTGTGTACTGAAATTTGGGCCTTTGGATGGAATAAGGTCAAGAGGTTGGAGGGGAGGAGGATGAGGGTCTACCAGGCTGAGGGTGAGGGCATAGGCTGACGAAGAGAGGAGTAGCAGGTTTGGGCTTACAGACAGGTGGGCTGAGGGCTGGAAGGCACGCAAAGGAAGCAGGTGAGGCTGCTGGAGAACACCTACAAGACTTCACGCAAGGACATGAACTCAGAAAGCGGAGGTCAGGAGCATCCTGATGTCACAACACTGCTCGGGTGACCTTGATCTTGACCTTGACCAAGTCTGTCCTCTTTAGGGCTGATTCTTCCTGTAAGGCTAGGGTTTGGACCTGATGTTCTCAAGATGTCTAGAATTGCATGGCCGGCCTTGTGGAATAGATGCTTTTACATTCCAGCCAAATGGGCTGTAAGCTGTATATCTGTCATATGAATCCCAGTTTTTGAGTCTGTCAAAATCATAATTAGGATCTTGTAAAGGGGAAAAAAAATAGAGATAAGTACTTGTTGAGAAAGAATGAGAGAAGGAGTTATATTTGGTGAAAGTATAGTCTTTTTTTTAATAATTGCAACTTTTACTTTCGATTTAGGAGGTTCATGTGCAGGTTTGTTACATGGGTATAGTGTGTGATGCTGAGCTTGGGATGCGAATGATCCTGTCGTCCAAGTACTGAGTATAGCACCCAGGGACAGTGTAGTCATGCCAGGCACTGTGCTGGCCCACGCTGCCTCGCTTAATCCTCTCCCAAGAGGAGAGGAGATGCAGTATTCCCATTTGACATGTGGAAAGAGGTTCCAGGTGTGCCTTGATTCTGTCCTAAAACCTTTTCCTGGGAGCATTTCCTGGTGTAGAGGCTCTATCCTCAATAGATTCCAGAACTGTTATTCTGTTTCCACAGCGATAATGTGTCTAGGTTTTAGGGAGAACAGTTCATTGATGTTAGTTATGAAGGAAGCCTTCCAGGTGGAAAGTTCCTTGAGTCTGAGGCTTCACACTCCATAGAGCACATTCAAATCCCATTCATGAGTTTGAAATACTGCTCTGTCATCTTGGAAATACCAACCAGATTATTGGCTGAAGTGATGTGGGTAAAGAAAGGATCTTAGGAAAACAAAAGCTTGTGTGTGGATGTCTGGAAATGTGGCTTGCTCTGGAGGAGCAAGAAATGGTGGAAAGGAGAGTGGAGAAATTGGCTGGAGAGAAAAGTGGGGTCATGAGAGAACCCGGAATCCTGGAGCCATTTTGGAAAAAGATTATTACTTAACATTTCTCTTCTGAAGTGTGAGCCAGTTAGACAAAGCGGGTGCGGGCCAGGGCGTAGGTTTAGCCTCAGAAGCTGGGGAAGCTTTCACAACTACTTAGTCTAAAATGACCCCATTTCTTGAAAATTATACATTAGACTCGGGGCTAATTTCCCTCGCCACAATATCTTGGGTCCTTGCACCCTTAAGAGAGGTGGCCCAGTGTGGCCTGAAGTCACCTAGCCAAGAAGTGGGGAAGGAGCCTCTGGAGCCCAGGCCATACTTCTTTGGCCTCCCTTGACCCCCAGCCTCTTCTGCTCCTAAAGGAGATCGTAGCAGGGAGGAGGGCTGGGAATGTGGCACTCAGCCCCTTTATCCTCTTCTGGAGGGCCGGGGGCAGGTGCTGCCCGCTGCGCGCTGACCTTTGTCCTGCCGTTTGCAGTTTATGAGGCGCTTTCCTCATCCCATTATCTCATTTGATCCGCCCCACAGCTCTCTGAGGAGACTGGGCGTCCCCCTTTTACCGACAAGGCTATTGGCGGGCTGAGGTCACTGGCTGGTCTGGGGGAGAGTGGGGACCAGCTCGCAGCACGCCTGCCCCCACGCTGCAGCTCAATGGGGCCGCCTGGGCAGGTGGCCTCTGCAGGGCAGCGCTGGGACAGCCTGGAAGAGGGCAGCGCTGGGGAGGGGCGTCTTTCTCCCCAACAGTCCTCTCCCTTCTCACCCCTCAGGATGCTGCAGAGTCCTGGCAACAGACCCCTGGGCTGGACTCTGTGCTGCCCTCTCTGTCGGGCACCAGGCACTCTTACCCCGACTCTCACCAGTCCAGGGGCCTCTGAATGGACTCCTCCTAGCAGGAGATGGGCCCCATCTCTCACTCACCCATGGTCAGGGTCCCCTCAGGTGCGTCCTGGCTGGGGGGTGGGGTTGGGGAGGAAGCCACAGGGCCGTGCTGTTTATATCCTGTCCTGCTGGAGCTGCTGGTCACCTCTTATCTGCTTCTGTGGGGTTGGGTGTGTCGCTGTGCAGGTCAAAGGGAGGTCACCCCTCCCGTGGTGTTTGGGTGTGCGTGAGGAGGGGCTGGGGGGTCGGCCTCCCGGGAGAGTTCCGGCTTTTCCCACAGCCCCTCCTGTCCCACCAATTCTTGGGAAATCTGGCTTCTCTTGGGGGAAGTGGGTGAAGGGGCTGCATTTCTGCAGAGTCCGGTTTCAATCTGCCCTCTCACTGCAGCTGTCTGTTTACACATCCCTCTCCCTCCCGGGTTGTGAGCAGCTCTGGGCAAGCGCCGGGGCTTACTCACCTCAGCACCTCGCACAGCGCCTGGCACAGAGGAGGTGCTCGATAAATATTTGTTAAATGGCCCCGTGACTCTCCCTGCCCTGGCTGCCACCTCCCTCACATACCACACACACACTCATACACACTCCTGGGAACCAAAGTCACACAAACACACTCACAAAGATAAATATTCACAAGTCCTCACACATGCCCCTGCACACTCTGCAGACACTGCCTGCTCTCATGCACTCGCATGGACCATATTCACAGCCTCACACACTTGCACACGCCGGCACACAAGACACACTCCCACCTCACAGTCTCACACAGCCACATCCTGGCCTGTTGTTTGCACTACTCACCTCCTCCCTAGAGGCCCTTCTATGAAGCATTTCATCACCTCCTCTTCGGCCCTTTTCCCCCACTGCCAGATGGGTTCAGGACAGGCTTCGTAATTTGCAGAGCCCAGTGCGAAGTGAAAGCTTGGGCCCTTGTTAAAGAATTATTAGGCCAGGCACGGTGGCTCACACTTGTAATTCCAGAACTTTGGGAGGCCGAGGCTGGTGTACCACCTGAGGTCAGGAGTTCCAGAACAGCCTGGCCAACGTGTCGAAATCCTATCTCTACTAAAAATACAAAAATTAGCCAGGCGTGGTGGCATGCGCCTGTAATTCCAACTACTCGGGAGGCTGAGGCAGGAGAATCACTTGAACCTGGGAGGCAGAAGTTGCAAGGAGCCACGATCACGCCATCGCACTCCAGCCTGGGCAACAAGAGCAAAACTCCATATCAAAAAAAAATTTTTTTTTTAAAATGGCGACAACAGAGCACACATCATGGAGGTGCGGTCCTCCTATCGCAAGGCCTGTGAGATCGCTGCACAGACCACACTCAGGCAGCCAGCCCTGCCTCCGGGTGCCACTGGCCTGTGAGAGCTCCACTGAGGTACCCACCATCCTTCTACTGCAGATATGTTTGCCACAGTCACCAAAAAATCAACAAGTTGTCAAGTTTTTAAAAGCAGGAAAATTTTCACAAGAAAAAATGAATTTGTGGCTTGTCTTTTGAAAAAATTGACTGGCCAAGGTAACTCACGCCTGAAATCCCAACACCAGGAGGCCAAGGCAGGAGGATCACTTGAGCGCAAGAGTTTAAGACCAGCCTGGGCAACATGGTGAAACCCTGTCTCTACTAAAAATACAAAATTTAGCTGGGCCTGGTGGCGCGCACCTGTAGTCCCAGCTACTTGGGAGGCTGAGGCAGGAGAATAGCTTAAACCTGGGAGGTGGAGGTTGTGGTGAGCTGAGATCGCACCATTGCATTCCAGCCTGGGCAACAGAGCGAGACTCCATCTCAAAACAAGGAAAAAAGAAAGAAAGAAAGCCTGGGCTAGAGCCTAGGAAATTCCAAAGACGTCTATATAAATCTCTCAACAATGCAGAGGATGAGTGTCTCATTTCACAGATGAGCAAACTGAGGCTTCAGAGAGGTTAAGAAGCAGTTGAAGCTCTCAGAGATGGTAGTAAGTTTAGGAAACCAGAGCTTGAAACCTGGCTTCTTGCTTCAGTTCCACAACTGATACTGCTTTGAGAGGTTCTGAGCAACCCAAATGTTTCTGCTGCACGGGTGCCTGAAATCCTACCATTAGATGTGCAGCTTGAGGAATGCCCCATGGACATACAATCATGCCTGGGGCAGAGGGCGGATTCAGCGAGCCTCACTTTCCAGGGACCCTGGGATCCTGCAGGGAGGATGGGAAGTGAGTTTTCAGTTCTTGAGAACCTCATGGTGGCCATCCCTTGGGAGTGTTGCCCTCTCATTCTTATTCTCCTCCTCCTCCTCCTCCTCTTCCTCCTCCTCCTCCTCCTCCTCCTCCTCCTTCTGCTACGTGCAGGGCTGGGCTGGAGCACCAGCAGCAGCAATTAGCCCAGCTCAGCCGCCCGTTACTGGAACCTGCATGTCAACTCTGGAGCTGATCCAGGAAACCACACCCAGTGTCCTGCATGACTCAACCTCACCTGCCCCCTCCACACCTGCCAGCCTTAGTGACCCAGGCCACAGTGCCCAGGGGAAAGTCCCAGCACCCTTTGGTCAATTCTCATCTGCTCCATGTGTTTGTAAGTCAAGCTGAGATTTAGAGTCTTTGTATCACAGACTTGATTCTGGGCTGATTTCTAGCCAGAGAGAATGTTCCAGGAAGAGCAAATGCTAGGGATTGGAAAACTAGACTCTCTATGGCAAATGCAGACAGATGTACCTCCTCTTCACTATCATCATTTGAAATGTGAGCAGCTTAAGGCCATGGGAGATACTATTTTTCATGCATCAAATTGGCACAGAATTTTAAAATGTCCCGATGTCTAGAGCTGGTGAGGATGTGAAAAAACTCCAACTTGACGTAAACCACTGGTCAATGTGTGAATTGAGAGACACTTCCTTTTTTTTTTTATTTGAGATGGAGTCTTGCTCTGTCACCCAGGCTGAAGTGCAGTGATGCGATCTCAACTTACTACAACCTCTGCCTTCCAGGTTCAAGCAATGCTCCTGCCTTAGCTTCTTGAGTAGCTGGAATTACAGGCACACCACCACACTGGCCGATAATTTTTTTCTTTTTCTTTGAGACGGAGTCTCACTCTGTCACCCAGGCTACAGTGCAATGGCTTGGTCTCAGCTCACTGCACACTCTGCCTCCCAGGTTTAAGCGATTCTCCTGCCTCATCCTAAAGATGCGTGCCACCACACCTGGCTAATTTTTGTATTTTAAGTAGAGATGGGGTTTCACTATGTTGGTCAGGCTGGTCTTGAACTCCTGCCCTTGTGATCCGCCCACCTTGGCTTCCCAAAGTGCTGGGATTACAGGTGTGAGCCACTGCACCCGGCCTGGCTAATATTTATATTTTTAGTGGAGACGAGGGTTTCACCATTTTGACCAGACTTGTCTCAAACTTCTGACCCCAGGTGATCCGCCTGCCTCGGCCTCCCAAAGTGCTAGGGTTACAAGTATGAGCCACCATGCCCGGCCGAGAAACACTTTCTTTCTTTTTTTTTATTTTTGTATATTTTTAAGCTATTTTTTTTTTGAGATAGGTTCTCAGGCTATCACCCAGGCTGGAGTGTAGTGGCATGATCATGGGTCACTGTAGCTTTGAGTGCCCGCCCTCCTCAGGGCCCAAGTGATCCTCCTACCTTAGCCTCCCAAGTAGTTGCGACCACAGGCATGTGCCACCACACCCAGGTAATTTTTAAATTTTATATATTTGTTTATTTAAAAAAAAAATTTTTTTAAGAGACCAGGTCTTGCTATGTTGCCCAGGCTAGAGTGCAGTGGCTATTCACAGGGGCGATCCCACTATGATCAGCACAGGAGTTTTGACCTGCTCTGTTTCTGACCTGGACCAGTTACCCCTCCTTAGGCAACCTGGTGGTCCCCTGCTCCTGGGAGGTCACCATATTGATGCCGAACTTAGTGGGGACACCTGATTGGCATAATGTACTACAGCCCAGAACTCCTGGGCTCAAGCGATCCTCCCACTTCAGCCTCCCGAGTAGCTGTGACTACAGGCACATGCCACTGCACCTGGCAATTTTATTTTTTTTAGAGACAGGAATCTTACTGTGTTGCCCAGCCTGGTCCTGAAATCTTGAACTCAAGTAATCCTCCTGCCTCAGCCTCCCAAAGTGCTGGGACTACAGGTGCAAACGGGAGATGCTTTCTAGAGAATGATTTCACAGATTGTTTAAAAGCCTTAAAAAACATGCATATGTTTCTACACAGCAATTTAATGTCGAAGAACTTTTACAAGAAAAATAATTGGGAACGTGCACAAAGATATATGTACAAGGATGCTGATTGTGGTGGTGCTATAATTGCAGACAAAATCTAGCAACCCAGTGTCAACCAAAAGAGGATTGGTGGCTGCTCTGCCTATGGAGTAGCCATTCTTTAATTTCTTTACTTTCTTAATACACTTCCTTTCATTAAAAAAAAAAAAAAAAAAAAAGACCGGGTGCGGTGGCTCACACCTGTAATCCCAACACTTTGGGAGGCTAAGGCTGGCAAATCACAAGGTCGAGAGATCGAGACCATCTTGGCCAACACGGGGAAACCCCGTCTCTACGAAAAATACAAAAATTAGCTAGTCATGGTGGCGTGCATCTGTAGTCTCAGCTACTTGGGAGGCTGAGGCAGGAAAATCACTTGAACCTGGGAGGTGGAGGTTGCAGTGAGCTGAGATTGTGCCGTTGCACTCCAGCCTGGATGACAGAGCAAGACCCTGTCTCAAAAAAAAAAAAAAAAAAGTCTCTTGCAATAGAGAAAGAGGAAAAAAGAAAAAAAAGAAAAGAAAAAAAAAAAGAGCCTCTCTGAACCTATTCTGGTTCAGGGGATGCTTAAAAAAAAATTGTGGGCTGGACACAGTGGCTCACACTGGTAATCCCAGCACTTTGGGAGGCCCAGGTGGGCATATCACCTGAGGTTAGGAGTTCGAGACCAGCCTGACCAACATGGAGAAACCCTGTCTCTACTAAAAATACAAAATTAGCTGGGTGTGGCGGTGCATACCTGTAATCCCAGCTACTCAGGAGGTGAAGCAGGAGAATCGCTTGAACCCGGGAGGCAGAGGTTGCAGTGAGCCAAGATAGCACCACTGCACACTCCAGCCTGGGCAACAAGAGCAAAACTTCATCTTAAAAAAAAATTAATAAATAGGGTTGTGGTGGCTCAAGCCTGTAATCCCAGTTCTTTGGGAGGCTGAGTCGGGAAGATCACTTGAGCCCAATTTGAGACCAGCCTGGGCACATAGCAAGACATCATTTATATAAATACATAAAAATCTATAAGTAAATTCTTAAAGAGAGGATTGGTGAAATAAACTACGAGAGATATTTATTCAAATATTAGGCAGTCATTAAAGTGATGCTGTGGAGCCATATTTATTGACAGGTAGCATTGTCCATGATATATTATTAAGTGAAAAAAAGTAGGTTTGTACTCGTGATTCTACTTTATAAAATGTTAGTGGTTATCTCTGGGTGGTATATATTTTCTGAGAAAAGTTAAACAGGGCATAGGTTATCATAAAAAAATAAGCTATTTTCCATTTTTGAAAAAAATAAAAAAGCATCAGTGGGACAGAAGCAAAGCCTCCAAAGGCTGTTATTTACATCTCTACAACACCTTAAAAAGTGTCTCCAGGGCCAGGCTTAGTGGCTTCTACCTGTCATCCCAAGTTTGAGAGGCCAAGTGAGAGCCAGGAGTTCAAGACCAGCCTAGGCAACAAAGTGAGACCCTGTATCTACAGAATAAAAAAAAAATTTAATGTTTCCAGAGACATTTCTTCCCCTTAGGCACTCAGAGAAAATAATTATTCCTTTCAATTTGACAAGAAACTTTTGACTCTGAAAGATTAAAACTTTGTCCAAATATTCTCAGAAAACTGTAGTGTTTTTTAAAATTTATTCTTTCTTTCCTCAGCTGTTTTGAGTGTACTAATGAGCCCGTTGAAGATCTCCTTTATTCTTTTCCACTGTTGTTATTTTTTATTTTAAATTTTTGACAGGGTCTCACTCTGTTGCCTAAGCTGGAATGCAGTGGCACAATCTCAGCTCACTGCCACCCCCGCCTCCCGGATTCAAGCAATTCCCATGCCTCATCTTCCTGAGTAGCTGGGATTACAGGCACCCACACCATGCCCAGCTAATTTTTGGATTTTTACTTTTACTTATTTTATTTTATTTTGAGACAGAGTCTCACTGTGTCTTCCATGCTTGAGTGCAGTGGCGCAATCTTAGCCCTCTGAAGTTTTCACTTCCCAGGTTCAAGCAGTTCTGCCTCAGTCTCCTGAGTAGCTGGGATTACAGGCATGTACCACCACGCCTAGCTAATTTTTGGATTTTTTAGTGGAGATGGGGTTTCATCATGTTGACCAGACTGGTCTCAAACTCCTGACCTTAAGTGATCCACCTTCCTTGGCCTCCCAAAGTGCTGGGATTACAGGCGTGAGCCACTGTACCCAGCCATCTTTGAATTTTTGTGTGTGTCTCAGAATTTTTTATTAAGTGTTAGACATTTTTTTTTTTTAAGACAGTGTCTCACTCTATTGCCCAGGCTGGAGTGCAGTGGTGTGCAATCTTGGCTTACTGCAACCTCTGCCTCCCAGCTTCAAGCAATCCTCCCACCTCAGCTTCAGTAGTGGGAATCACAGACATGCAGCACCATGCCCAGCTAATTTTTTGTATTTTTGGTAGAGGCAGGGTTTTGGCATGTTCCCCAGGGTGGTCTTAAACTCCTGAGCTCAGTAAATCCACTCGCCTTGGCTTCCCAAAGTGCTGGGATTACAGTCATGGGTCACCACGCCTGGCCAGATGCTGGACATCTTATGTAGAACAGAGACTTAGTGACTTATTCTCCAGATATACTTTTATATTGGTACAAGGATAGTCACTGCAGTATTTTTCAGAAAATATTTATTTGTATTTGGATACAAATAAAAAATAAGTCATTTGGCCAGGTGTGATGTCTCACGACTGTAATACCAGCACTTTGAGAGTCCGAGGTGGAGGATTAGTTGAGGCCAGAAGTTTAAGACCAGTCTGGCCAACATTGCAAAACCCTGTCCCTACAAAAAATACAAAAAATTAGCCAGGCATAGTGGCATAAGCCTATGGTCCCAGCTACTTGGGAGGCTGAGTGAGAGGATCACTTGAGCCCAGGAGGCAGGGGTTGCTGTGAGCCAAGATCACACTACTGCACTCCAGCTTGGGTGACAGAGCCAGACCCTGTTTCAAAAAAAAAAAGAGAGAGAGAAGAAGAAATCATTCTAGGCCAGGAGTGGTGGCTCACATCTATAATCCCAGCACTTTGGGAGGCTGAGGCAGGCACATCACCTGAGGTTGGAAGTTCAAGACCAGCCTGACAAACATAGAGAAACCCTGTCTCTACCAAAAATACAAAATTAGCCAGGCTTGGTGGCGTGTACTTGTAATCCCAGCTACTTGGGAGTCTGAGGCAGGAGAATTGCTTGAACCTGGGAGGCAGAGGTTACAGTGGGCTGAGATCACACCACTGTACTCCAGCCTGGGCAACACAGCAAGACTCCCTCTCAAACAAAAAAAAAATCATTCTATTAAGTGGTCCTAGGCGTCAGATGTTGTTAGTGTTTTACAGATGCAAACTGAATCCTCACAACCGCCTTTTGAGATGGGTCTATGTCATTTCCATTTTGTTGATGAGAAAACCAAGACACAAAGAATGTCGGTCAGTTGCTCAAGATTTCACAGCTAGTAAATTGTGGAGCCGGTACACAAACTCAAGCAGTCTGATCTCAGAGCTTATGCCTGAATCTTATGCACGATGCCTAAATCTCTGCTAATAGAGGAGTAGTTAAAAAATTACAGTGCACTGAAAAAAATAGGTGATTCTGCATGAATTTATGTGGATCAATCTCCAAAACAGATTAAGTGAAAAAAGCAGATGTAGAACAGTGTGTATAGTTTACTGTGTGTGTATGTGTGAGTGACAAAAAAGGAGAGAATCTCTGGAAGGTAACAAAAAAAGCTGTTAAACTGCCTTACTTCTGGAATAGAAATGGAAGTCAGAGTAAGGGAGGAGACTTTTTATAATAGAACTTATGGGACTATTTGAATTTTTTGCCATAGAAAAGTATTTTTAATGCTTTTAGCATTTTTTGGGGTTTATTTGAGACAGAGTTTCACTCTTGTTGCCCAGGCTGGACTGCAATTGTGCAATCTTGGCTCGTTACAACCTCCACCTACCGGGTTCAAGCAATTCACCTTCCTTAGCCTCGTGAGTAGCTGGGATTACAGGCATGTGCCACCATGCCTGGCTAATTCTGTGTCTTTAGTAGAGATGGGGTTTCACCATGTTGGTCAGGCTGGCCTCAAGCTCCTGACCTCAGGCAATTTGCCCTTCTTGGCCACCCAAAGTGCTGGGATTACAGGCGTGAGCCACTGTGCCCAGTGCTTTCAGTAATTCTTAAGACAGTATTTCAGGCCGGGCGCGGTGACTCACACCTGTAATCCCAGCATTTTGGGGGGCCGAGGTGGGCGGATCACAAGGTCAGGAGTTTGAGACCAGCCTGGCCAACACGGTGAAAACCTCTGTCTACTAAAAATACAAACATTAACTGGATGTGGTGTCACACGCCTGTAGTCCCAGCTACTCGGGAGGCTGAGGCAGGAGAATGGATTGAACCCAGGAGGCAGAGGCTGTAGTGAGCCGAGATCGTGCCACTGCACTCCAGCCTGGGTGACAGAGCAAGACTCTGCCTCAAAATAAATAAATAAATATAAAACAGTATTTTATTAACCTCACAACAATTGTATGAGTTAGAAATGATGATCTTCAATACACAACTGAGTAAAAGGAAATTTAATAAAGTTACATGACTTTTCTACAAGGATACAAACTTTAGGTGATAAAACCAGGATTTGAAGCTAGCAACTGACCCAAGTCCAGAGTTTATCCCAAATGCTGTGTTATCTTCATGCATTTGTCTTCACTCATCCATTCCTTCATTCAGAAAACACCTATTACACACCTACCCTGTGATTATCTTTGGAGATACTGACCTTAAAGTTACTTAACATTCTCTCAAAAGGTATGAAAACATGACCATTTCTCCCCCATCCCACACTGACAAAAATGAAATATTTATTGACAATATTGACAAGGGTGTGGGGAGATTGGCACTGTCTTCCACTGCTGGTAGAAGATAGTATGTTCAGCACTCCTAGAGAATAAGTGGCCAAAGCTTTAAAAATGTACAAGTCCCCAACCCAAGTATTCAACATTAAGGGATATATTTTAAGCAAATAATCAGATAAGTGTAAACAGGTGTATCTACATGGAGATTCATAGCATCTTGGTAACAATCAAAATGTCTCTCAGCGCTTTGGGAGGTCAAGGTGAGAGGATTGCTTGAGCCCAGTAGTCTGAGACCACCCTGGACAACGTAGTATGACCCCATCTCTATTTTTAAAAAATCTAAAGAAAGGGGATCTGTTGAATAAATTGTCATATCCATAAAATGAAACACTATGCAATCATTATAAATAATGATCTGAGTAATTAATGACATGAATTAACAAGTAATTAACATGAATATTGTTAATGAAATTCCATACTGTTAAGTGAAAAGGGCTGATTATGAAACACGATGCACAGTATTTCTCAATTTTGATTTTAAAATGTAGAAATAACTATGGATATACGAATGCATAGAAAATAGTCTGGGGCTAGGCAAGGTGGCTCAAGCCTGTAACTGTAACATTTTGAGAGGCCAAGGAAGGCAGTCAAGAGTTCGAGACCAGCCTGTCCAAAAAGGTGAAACCTTGTCTCTACTAAAAACATAAAAATTAGCTGGGTGTGTGATGCACACCTGTAATCCCAGCTACTCTGCAGGCTGAGGCAAGAGAATGGCTTGAACCTGGGAGGCAGAGTGAGCCGAGATTCCGACACTGCACTCCAGTCTGGGCAACAGAGTGAGACTCCATCTCAAAAAAAAAAAAAAAGAAAACAGTCTGGGAGGATGTATATCAGCTTAATAACAAGAACTAACTTTGGATAATGATATGATGCATAAATTTTACCTTTGTTTTTATGCCTTTCCATATTGCCTGAATTCTCTTTTACAAAAGGCCTGTATTTCTGTTAAAATAATAAAGAAGACATCATGTAGGATGCAGTTGAAAGGGAAAAAAAGAAGAAGAAAATGCTTTCAGGCCAGGCGCGGTGGCTCACGTTTGTAATCCCAGCACTTTGGGAGGCTGAGGTGGGTGGATCACAAAGTCGGGAGTTCAAGACCAGCCTATCCAATGTGGTGAAACCCCCATTTCTACTAAAAAATACAAAAATTAGCCGGGCATGGTGGTGCATGCCTATAGTACCAGCTACTTGGCAGGCTGAGGCAGAAGAATTGCTTGAACCCAGGAGGTGGAGGTTGTAGTGAGCCAAGATCATGCCATTGCACTCCAGTCTGGGCGACAGAGTGAGACTCTGTCTCAAAAAAAAAAAAGGAAAATACTTTCATCTTTTTGAAAAATAAACAGTAAATTCAAAAAAAGTGAAATAAACAACGTATCTATATTTGGAACAAGTTAACCAAGGTATGACTCATCTATTTCCAACATGGAATACTATGCCTTCATTAAGAATGATGATTCATTGAAGAATCTGCTTTGTGCCAGGCATTGATGATACAAAAGAAACCAAGACAAGGACTCTCCCCTCTTGAAGTTATACGAGTAAACGAACGCTTAACACATAATGGGAATAATTGTATGACAAAGTATATATAGTGACATTGAAACCACAGAGAACACAGACTCTGGAAGCAGGCGTGTGTGGGTTCTGGGAAGATGAGGAACTCGCCATGGCACAGAGATGGGGGTCGCCTAGCAGAAAGAAAATCACGTGCAAAGGTCAAGATGCATGAAATGGTACGATTTAAACAGAGGACAGGAAGAAATTCAATAGGATAGGAGCCTAGCACTCTGGGCAAGGGTGGCCAAAAATGAGGCTGAGAGATTTGTAGATCATGAAATGTAGGGTAACAGAGTCAAATGTCTCACTGATGGCAATGGGGAGGGTAACATGATAGGAAAGTATTGAAGAAAGGGTGCCACCCAGAAAGCTGTTATAGTTCCCATGAAAAGGGCATGAGGGCCTGAGTAGCAGTCATGACAGCGGAGATGAGGACTGGGGTGGAGCAAGGGGTCAGGAGACATTACAGTCCTAAGGGCAGGACTTGTGAGAGGTGAAGGGGAGGGCAGAGTCAAGATAACAGAGAGTCTGACACATGGCTGGGTGGACCAGGCTCCCGTCTTCAGGAGGAAGAGTAGCTTGGGTGCTGAAGATGCTGATCTGATCACTGCATTTTGAGGGGCCTGAGATGTTCTGTAGGCAGATGTTCAGGAGAGAGGCTTGGATCGACAAGCAGCTTTTAGGGTCATAAAGCATTTAAATGATGGTTGACATTAAGGGTTTGAACACTGATCAGGAAAAATATGTAGAAAAATACAAGGGAGGCCTGGCGCGGTAGCTCACACCTGTAATCAAAGCAGTTTGGGAGGCCAAGGTGGGCGTATCACCTGAGGTAGAGAGTTCAAGACCAGCCTGACCAACATGGAGAAACCCTGTCTCTACTAAAAATACAAAATTGGCCGGGCGTGGTGGCGCATGCCTGTAATCCCAGCTACTTGGGAGGCTGAGGCAAGAGAATCGCTTGAACCTGGAGGCAGAGGTTGCGGTGAGCTGAAATCTGCCATTGCACTCTGACAAGAGTGATGCAACAAGAGAAAAACTCCGTCTCAAAAAAAAAAAAAAAAAAGAGGGCGGGTGGGAAACAGCCCAGGCATAGAGCTTCTATATGTTTAGGGGCTAAATGGAGAAAGAAGGGCTGGTCGATTGAGAAGGTGCGATCAGCTAGGTAGGAAGAAAACATAAACCAGCGAGATGGTGTCAGAGAGACCCAAGAAGCAGAAATCTCAAGGTAGAAGTAGTCAACAGTATTGAATGTCCAAAGATGCTTATGGTGGGGCATTGTCTCACACCTGTAACCCCAGGTGTGATTTTGGGAGGCTGATGCAGGAGGATCAATTGAGCCCAGGAAGTCAAGGCTGCAGTGAGGCATGACTGCACTCCAGCATGGGTGACAGAGCAAGATCTTGTCTAAAAAAAAAAAAAAAGAAGAAGTCCTATGGACTTAAAACACAACAAAACAGAAGAAATCATTTCCAGGCAAAGAGAAGATCCATGAAATCAAGGATGTGACTGAAAAACCCTTTGTTAAGACTCCGGGGGGGGGGCTTGTCCTCCACATGAACTACAGACTCCGTTGGTCATCTCTTAAACCTTGTCATTACCAAACACTGAACACCTTAATATTCTCAATTTCACTCTGGCCACCGCCCCTCATTTTTATAGCTCACCTCCTGTGGAATTATAATTCCAGCAACCTTTCAGTTTCATGGGGATATCTAATCCACTGACAATTCTGTCTTTTCTCTCTTTCTCGTCCCTTGATGTTTTCTCTCCCCTCTTTACCCAGATTAAATTTTATGATCAGTCATTACAATCACTTTATTTATTTATTTTTTGGCCGGGCGCGGTGGCTCACGCCTGTAATCCCAGCACTTTGGGAAGCCAAGGCAGGCGGATCACCTGAGGTCAGGAGTTCAAGACCACCCTGGCCAACATGGTGAAACCCTGTCTTAAAAAAAAAAATTTATAAAAAAATAAAAAATAATAATAATATTTATTTTTTAAGAGAGTCTTGCTATGTCGCCGGGCTGGAGTGCAGTGGTGCAATCTCAGCTCACTGCAATCTCAAGCCTCCCAAGTGGCTGGGACTACAGGCGTGTGCCACCACACCCAGCTTAATTTTGTATTTTTAGTAGAGAAGGGGTTTCACCATGTTGGCCAGGATGGTCTCCATCTCTCGATCTTGTGATCCGCCCACCTTGGCCTCCCAAAGTGCTGGGATTACAGGTGTGAGCCACTGCGCCCAGGCTACAATCACTTTCTTTCAGAAACCCTGGACTCTCTTGGCCCCTTTTGCTTTGTTCTTCTAGCTTGGCAGAACCACAATCTTGATAAAAATCCAACCCTCTATTTCGAGTATGCACCTGTGCTGATTAACAGACACAATGACTGTTCTCAGTCTAAATTGGTGGTTCTCCATAGGGGGCAGTTTTGTACCTGGCACCCCTTCCCACCACCGTCCACGTCAGGGACATCAGTATTTGGAGAC
This sequence comes from Cacajao melanocephalus, assembly GCA_963573385.1. Classification (NCBI taxonomy): domain Eukaryota; kingdom Metazoa; phylum Chordata; class Mammalia; order Primates; family Pitheciidae; genus Cacajao; species Cacajao melanocephalus. Next base: position 285,540 of record CAUYLG010022443.1, on the reverse strand, counting down.
GTTTTTATTATCACACCTGAGGATAGGTGCTTAGGTATTTAGTGGGTAGAGAGGTCAGGGATGCTAAGCATTCTGTAGCTCGCTGGCCAGCTCCCCACAACAAAGACTTAACCGACCTAAAATGTCAATAATGCTGAGATTGAGAAACTCTGCTCTGAATTACTGATCATGAACTTCATGTGGGTCCTAGTGTTCCCTGATAATCATACTACCTTTCCTAAGTTGACTCACTCTTCTTTCCCAGAGGAATTTTTTTTTTTTTTGAGACAGAGTCTTGCTCTGTTGCCCAGGCTGGAGTGCAGTGGCGTGATCTCAGCTTACTGCAACCTCTGCCTCCCAGGTTCAAATGATTCTCCTGCCCCAGCCCCCTGGTAGCTGGGATTACAGGTGCCCACCACCAAGCCCGGCTAAATTCTGTACTTTTAGTAGAGATGAGTTTCACCATGTTGGTCAGACTGGTCTCAAACTCCTGACCTCATGATCCACCCACCTCGGCTTCCCAAAGTGCTGGGATTACAGGTGCCTGGCTCAGAGGAATATTTTATACCTTCTCTCTCATCAAACCTTCACCTCCTTTCCACTCCTCACTCGATGGAGCATCTTGTCTCCTACTTCACTAAGAAAATGGAAACAACCAGATGAGGACTCCCTCCAGTGTCTCACTCCTGCACCCACCCACATACCAGCCTCCATGCCTAAACCCTCTGCCTTCTTTCTCCTGTTACTGCAGATGGCCGAATGAGCTCCTGAGTTCCTCCAACCCCTCTGCTTGGGCACTAAATCCCCTCCCCTCTCACCTACCCAAGGACACTGCTCTAGCTACTCTCTCTCCTCGCAAAAATTTCCCTTTTACTTGATTAGTTACATGGGCATATACATGTATTATAATTTCTCCCATCTTAAAAACAGCCTGGGCACAGTGGCTCACACCTATAATCCTAGCACTTTGGGAGGCCTAGGGAGGATCGCTTGAGGCTGGGAGTTTGAGACCAGCCTGGTCAACATAGGGAGACCCCGGGCTCTACAAAAAAATTTTAAAAGTTAGCGAGGGCCTGGCACGGTGGCTCATGCCTGTAATCCCAGCACTCTGGGAGGCTGAGGCAGGTAGATCACTTGAGGTCAGGAGTTCAAGACCAGTCTAGCCAACATGATGAAACCCTGTCTCTGCTAAAAATACAAAAATTAGCTGGGCGTGGTGGTGCATTCCTGTAGTTCCAGCTACTGAGGAGGCTGAGGCAAGAGAATCAGTTGAACCCGGGAGGCAGAGGCTGCAGTGAACTAAGACTGTGCTACCGCACTCCAGCCTGGGCAACAGAGTGAGACTCTGTCTCAAAAACAACAACAATAACAACAAAACTTAGGCATGGTGGCCCATGCTTGTAGTCAAGCTAGCTACTAGAGAGGCTGAGGCAGGAGGATATCTTGAGCCCAGGAGTGGAAGGCTATAGTAAACTATGATTGCACACTGAACTTCAGCCTGGGCAACAGAGTGAGACCCAGTCTCTCTCTGTCTCTCTATTTTTTTTTTTTTGAGTTAGAATTTCGCTCTTGTTGCCCAGGCTGGAGTGCAATGGCGCAATCTTGGCTCACTGCAATCTCTGCCTCCCAGGTTGAAGCAATTCTCCTGTCTCAGCCTCCCAGGTATCTGGGATTACAGGCATCCGCCACCACGCCTGGCTAATTTTTTGTATTTTTAGTAGAGACAGGGTTTCACCATGTTGGCCAGGATGGTCTTGATCTCTTGACCTTGTGATCTGCCCACCTCGGCCTCCCAAAGTGCTGGGATTACAGGTAAGAGCCACCACGCGTAGCAAGACCCAGTCTCTTAAAAAAAAAACAAAAAAATGTATTACACCCATTGCCTACCCCAGCCCTGCCCGCCTCCCTATCTTCTTTCTTGGTTTTGTTTTCCTCCATAGTATTTATCATGCTTAGACACACAAAAGATTTATCTGCCGGGCGCGGTGGCTCACGCCTGTAATCCTAGCACTTTGGGAGGCTGAGGTGGGTGGATCACCTGAGGTCAGGAGTTCAAGACCAGCCTTGCCATCATGGTGAAACCCTATCTTTAAAAAAAAAAAAAAAATTTATCTATTTATCTATTTTGTTTTTTTTCAATTGTCTTTCTCCCCTCCCCCTCCCGCTAAAATGAACACTCTGTGAGTGCATGGCATTTTGCCCACTTTGTTCACAATGCCTAGAATAAACGAATCATCTATCTGATACTTCATCAAGAAATTGATGGCCACCTTTGAACTTCTGATAGGTGACCTCTGGCAAGGCTGAGGACCTTTAGCTCTAATCAATGGGCAAAATGTTGACCTCTTTGCTACTGATTGGCTTTTCTTCTTCATTATACCCTTGGGCTGGATAGGGAAGCTGTGTGAATCAATGCTTCATTAGCTTCCTCTCTGAGGACTAGGGCTTCCAAGGAATTGGATATGAAAGGGCAGAGAGGAAGCAGGAGGCTATGAGATGCCAGATGGGGGAGGGCGATGAGGGGGAGACAGGTCCCAGAAGAGGTCAGCTGGGGCCCAGGCAGGATGGCACTGTCGCTGCGGGTGATGGAGCCAGCCTGCTTGGGTTGAAGTCCTCAGTCGGCCTTCACTGCTGGGTAATCTGGGATAAGCACCCCCTGCTCCTTCCTCAGCTTCCCCACCTCTCACATGCGGCTGACGCTCACAGCCATCTCTTGGGGTTGCTCTGAAGATGAAATGAGATCATCTGTGTAAGCACCTGGCACTTAAAAGCAGAGAGAGGGTGCCAAGGAACCTATGGTCTGTCCTTATTTGGGGAATGGGGGTAGATGTCACCCAGCAGGGCATGGGCCATGGTATGGCAGAGTCAGGACTAAGGGTCAGTAGCCTTTCAGGGCTTTCTCTGCAGGATTTCCCATGTTCTCACCACCTATAGAGTCACTCCCCTCCACCCAGCTGCCCCCTCCCACCAAGTGCCCCCCAAACTAGGTGCGGGGGCTCTCACAGATCTCTTTCCTTCAGCCTGTGGTTCTTTCTGCACACCAGGGCCCTGGGACCAGCTGGTGGTTTCCACCGGAGCAGCCTAGGGGTGAATTTAGTCAGGAATGTGCCCGTAGCTCAAGAGAACCCATCCCCCACCTTCCACTCCCCATCCCCACCCCCTGACCACAGGTTCCCCACCCACCTGTGGCCTGGCCAGCAGCAACCTCCGCTAGCTCTAGCTCTTGGTCAGGGTGACATCAGCCCTGCAGTGCAGGCTGGGCTGGTTTACCCGCAAGTTTCGCCTCTCCCTGGGGAGATTGGATTACCTCACCCCGGGAGCAGAGTGAATGGTTAACCAGCTCATCCTGGAGGGCCTTAAAGGCCTGTCCTGGGGTGCAGGACTACAGCTCAAGGGACTGCATGGACGCTAGCCAGGGCTGGGGTATGTGACCACTCATCCTTGACCACTACCTTCTTACCTGCATCACTGCTCACAAGTGTCTTAAAAATGTGTCTTTAGCATATATAAATATATATGACGTGGAAGGCTTCCTGATAGCAAATAACACTTTCCATTTTGTACAAGCTTGGGTGGCTTTTTATTCATCTATCATTGTTTTAAAGTACATATTTCTGGGCCAGGCACGGTGGTTCATGCCTGTAATCCCAGCACTTTGGGAGGCCGAGGCAGACAGGTCATGAGATCAGGGGATCGAGACCATCCTGGCTAACTAGGTGAAACCCCGTCTCTACTAAAAATACAAAAGATAGCCGGGCAATGTGGCAAGCACCCATAGTCCCAGCTACTCAGGAGGCTGAGGCAGGAGAATCGCTTGCATTCAGGAGGCGGAGGTTGCAGTGAGACAAGATCGCAGCCACCATACTCCAGCCTGGGTCACAGAGCAAGACTCCATCTCAAAAAATAAAAAAAGAGGCTGGGCATGGTGGCTCACGCCTGTAATCCAAGCACTTTGGAGGCCAAGGCAGGCGGATCACCTGAGGTCAGGAGTTTAAGACCAGCCTGATCAACATGATGAAACCCTGTCTTTAAAAAAAAAATAAGAAGAAAAATAAAAAAAAATAAAAAAAGAGAGTACATATTTCCATCTAAATTTAGGTGTATGTTTAGGCCAACTGTGGTGGCTCACACCTGTAATCCCAGCACTTTGGGAGGCCGAGGTGGGTGGATTATTTGAGGCCAGGAGTTTGAGACCAGCCTGACCAACATGATGAAATTCTGTCTCTACTAAAAAATACAAAAATTAGCCGGGCGTGGTGGCGGGTGCCTGTAATCTCAGCTACTTGGGAGGCTGAGGCAGGAGAATCACTTGGACCCAGGAGGAGGAGGTTGCATTGAGAGGAGACCGTGCCAATGTACTCCAGCCTGGGCAACAGAGCAAGACTGTCTCAAAAACAAAACAAAACAAAAAAATAGGCTTAGACTTACATTTAAAACTTGCTGGTTGGGTGCAGTGAGTCACGCCTGTAATCCCAGAACTTTGGGAGGCCGAACTGGGCAGATCATGAGGTCAGGAGTTCAAGACCAGCCTGACCAACATGGTGAAACCCCAATTCTACAAAAAACACAAAAAATTTTAGGCCAGGAGTGGTGGCTCACGCCTGTAATCCCAGCCCTTTGGGAGGCCAAAGTGGGCAGAGCATGAGGTCAAGAGACGGAGACCATCCTGGCCAACATGGTGAAACGCTGCCTCTACTAAAAATACAAAAATTAGCTGGGCATGGTGGTGCGTGCCTGTAATCCCAGCTACTTGGGAGGCTGAGACAGGAGAATCACTTGAACCTGGGAGGCAGAGGTTGCAGTGAGCCAAGATCGTGCCACTGAACTCCAGCCTGGGTGACAGACCGAAACACCGTCTTAAGAAAAAAAAATTCCTTTTTACCCCTGAAGATCTCAGCATTCCAACTGCTCCATTCATCAGTATTTAGATTACCCATGACACCAAAAGTACTTCGCAATCCAGAAATAGACTCAGGAGTTGATATAAAATACTGAAACAGTATAATATTAGCAACTTGGAGCAGCAAGTTCTTGACTTGGGAAAGAAAGAATTCCTCTCATTAAGAGATGTTTGCCCACGGGGAATGCTGCATAGAAAAGAATTTGGCTGGAACTCTTTTTTTCCATTATGACTCCATTCACACCTGAATTGTTTTCTTTTTCTTTTCTTTTCTTTTTTCTTTTTTTTTTTTTTTTGAGACAGAGTCTTACTCTGTCACCCAGGTTGGAGTGCCACCAGTGGCCTGATCTCAGCTCACTCCAACCTCTGCCTTACAGGTTCAAGCTATTCTCCTGCCTCAGCCTCCTGAGTAGCTGGGATTACAGGTGTGCACCACCAAGCTTGGCTAATTTTTGTATTTTTAGTAAAGACAGGGTTTTGCCATGTTGGCCAGGCTTGTCTCGAACTCCTGACCTCACGTGATCCACCTGTCTGGGCCTCCCAAAGTGCTGGAGGGAGGCCCAGAGGTGAGACACTGAGCCTGGCATGTTTCCTTTTTCAAAATAAGATTTATCCTGATTGCTGTGAATTTTTAAAAGAGAATTGTTGGCTGGGCATGGTGGCTCACACTTGTAATCCAAGCACTTTGGCGGCCAAGGTGGGCAGATCACCTGAGGTCGGGGGTTCAAGACCAGCCTGACCGACATGGTGAAACCCCATCTTTAAAAAAAAGAGAGAATTATTTTTCAAAACACAGTTATGTGTAACCATTCTGTTTTCAGAGGTAGATGTACTGACTTTAGGAGTTGGCAAATAGTCCTCTAAAAATGCAAATGCAAATTATATATTAAAATATAAATTTTTTTCTCCAGAAACATCACGAGATTCTGGATTTTTAAAAACAGAGAGTTAACAAATTATACACATATGTATGTAAAGATGTGTGGTGTGTATTACACACATGTGTAGATATAAACCTTGAAAGAACACTATGGAGGGTGGCCAGGCAGAGTGGCTCCCGCCTGTAGTCTTAACAGTCTGGGAGGCTGAGGCGGGAGGATCACTTGAGCCCAGGAGTTTGAGACCAGCCTGGGTAACATAGTGAGAGCCTGTCTCTAAAACAAAACAAAACAAAGCAAAGCCTGGTGTGGTGGTGTGTGCCTGTTGTCCCAGCTACTCAGGGCTGAGATGAGAGGATCACTTGAACCTGGGAAGTCGAGGCCGCGGTGAGCTGAGATTGTGCCACTCTACTGTAACCTGGGTAAGAGAAGGAGACCCTGTCTCAAAAATAAATAAATAAATAAAAATAAAAGAAAGGCATTCAATAAAACACATCAGGATTAATGATCATGTATCCACTGATTTATTCACAAATATTTAATGAGCTACTATTATCTATTGAGTACTGTACTAGATACTGACGGTACAAAGAGGGAAAAAAGAGTGATCACTTCTCTAAAGGCTTCGTAGCATGTGAGATTACCAGATAACATCCAGTAAACTGTTCCGTTGAGTAAGGCCTGGCTGCTAGTTAGAGATCATCTGAGTCAGAAAGTAGAATCAACTGGTTTGCAGGGCTGGGCTGCATGGAGGTATCCAAGGCACACATGGAGCAGTAGTAAGTTTCACAGGTCTGGGGCAAAGAGGGCCATTCAGCACGAGGGCCCATTCCCAGCAATGAACACGCTCCTTGGAGAGAAATCTCACATCCCAGTATTTCCGGATCATTGTGCCTAGAGACCACAGGGGTAGGAGTGATATGGTTTAGCTGTGCCCCCACCCAAATTTGAACTTGAACTGTAACTCCCAGAATTCCCACGTGTCGTGGGAGGGACCTGGGGAGGGTAATTGAATCATGGGGGCCTGTCTTTCCTGTGCTATTCTCATGGTAGTGATCAAGTCTCTTGAGATCTGATGGGTTGATTAGGGGTTTCCGCTTTTGCTTCTTCCTCATATTCTCTTGCCGCTGCCATGTAAGAAGTGCCTTTTGTCTCCCGCCATGATTCTGAGGCCTCCCCAGCCATGTGGAACTGTAAGTCCAATTAAACCCCTTTCTCTTCCCAGTCTCAGATATGTCTTTATCAACAGTGTGAAAACGGACTCATACAAGGAGTCTGCCCACTGCAACCTTGAGTGAGGATTCTCTGCCAGGACCCCAGTCCTCCAGGGAGACTGGCTCCCTCCCTGTTCTGGAAATGACTTTGTTTGTTTTCATCATAAGTCCCTGGGGATTTCCCAGGCTCAGTCTTCAGTGCTTAGATCCTGCACTAAGTATCATCTCTGCCGTTGACTCAGAACTTTGAGATACGGGACATCTAGTCACCGGGTTCTACTTGGTTTCTGGAATGTATACGGATCCATGGCAGTATGAAGTTCCTTGGATGGCTTTGCTTGGGCACTGCCCAGTCAGACAGGTGTGAGAAAATGGCACCAGCAGGCTTGGAATGCAGCCCACAGACTGGCCACCTATCAGCTGTTTGTCAGGTGTGTACAGAGTGGACAGCCAGCCCTGTGTCAAAGGCCTGGGAGCACGAAGGCTCCCAAGAGAGCCCAGTAGCACCTGCTTGGTTCTTTGGATGGAGAGCTTGCATTTGACCCCTTTTCCACCTCCTCTTTCTCCTGTTCTCAACATGTGTCCTGAATTTCCCAGCTTAGCAGATGTAGTTATCCCCACAGACAGGGATGAAGGAGAAGTCCTCTGCTGTCACAGCCTGTTGAATTTCCATCTTGTATGCCTGCTTAACCTAACCTGTGCTGACTGTACAATATTAACCCACTCTTTTGAGGTAGAAGATGCTGTTCTTCTGATAAATATGTTAGTCCCTCCTTGGAATCTGTGGATTTGAAGACGACTCTCGCCCTGTCCCATGGCCACATCTGCAGACACCGTAAATTCTAACATATTTTAATGTTTCTCCTGGGCTCAAGTGATTCTTTGACCTCAGCCTCCCAAGTAGTTGGGACTACAGGCACGTACCACCACACCCAGCTAATTTTCAACTTTTGTATATTGATGAGATTTCCCTATGTCGCCCAGGCTGATCTCAAACTCCTGGGCTCAAGTCATTCTCCGCCCCTCCAAGTGCTGGGATTACAGGCGTGAGCTACGTGAGCAGATTCCACAATGTGCCTATACTTTAATGCCACGGCACTGCATGTTTAAAATGGGACCTTCCAGACAGCTGAATACGTGGAGGTTCCCGGAGGGTGGTTTGCACAGGGAGGGCGTGGAAGCTCCATGTCTCTTCCCACATGCCTTGCCCTATACATCTGTCTGTCTGTATCCTTTGTAATATCCTTTTTTTCTTGTTTTTTTTGAGCTGGATCTAGCTCTGTTTCCCAGGCTGGAGTGCAGTGGCACAATCTCGGCTCACCGCAATCTCCACCTCCCAGGTTCAAGAGATTCTCCTGCCTCAGCCCCCTGAGTAGCTGGGATTACAAGTGTGTGCCACCACACCCAGCTAATTTTTCATATATTTAGTAGAGATGAAGTTTCACCGTGTTGGCCAGGATGGTCTCAATCTACTGACCTTGTGATCTGCCTGCCTCGGCCTCCCAAAGTGCTGGGATTACAGCCATGAGCCACCACGTCCAGCTTGTAATATCTTTTATAATAAAGCAGGAAACTTGGCCGATTGCAATTCTTGTCCAACTCACCCCTCTCTTTGGACCACAAAGAAATGAAACCATCTGGTATCTGAAGCATCATTGACCTTAAGGATGAAGACATGCTCCAGAGGACTCACTAAGGTTATGCGAAGAGAATTCCTTCCAGATGCAAAATCACCTCCAAATCCAGATCACCTTTCTTGACTTGCCTATTTTGGGCATCAGCCGTCTTAAATGTTCACACTCCGTTTAAGTATCTTAACAACGCAATATTTCTTCTTTCACTTTTTTTACACTTTGATGAATTATGTGCCTGCTTAACCTAACCTGTGCTGACTGTACAATATTAACCCACTCTTTTGAGGTAGAAGATGCTGTTCTTCTGCTAAATATGTTAGTCCCTCCTTGGAATCTGTGGATTTGAAGATGACTCCTGCCTTCTTACAACATGGAAATCAATCAAGTGTTTAAAAAAGGCTGCAAGGCAGACAAGATACCAGCTGGGGGTCAGTAGGAGAGCACATTCAGAGGGAAGATCTGTCCCAACGGAATTACACCAAAACATCTTTTGGAATAAATTATTTTTCTGATTTCTTTTTTTTTTTTTTTTGAGATGGAGTTTCGCTTTTATTGCCCAGGCAATAGTGCAATGGTGCGATCTCAGCTCACTGCAAGCTCCACCTCCCGGGTTCAAGTGTTTCTCCTGCCTCAGCCACCCCAGTAGCTGAGGTTACAGGCATGCACCACCATGCCTGGCTAATTTTGTATTTTTACTAGAGATGGGGTTTCTCCACATTGATCAGGCTGGTCTCAAACTCCTGACCTCAGGCGATCCAGCTGCCTCAGCTTCCCAAAGTGTTGGGACTACAGGTGTGAGCCACTGAGCCCGGCCTATTTTTCTGATTTCTTTGGACAAAATGGTTAAAATGGTACTGTTATGTCTATCTTACCACAATTCAGCCCCTCCAATTGATAAACATAACATTTTGCTGTGACACCTGGAAGCATTTAGAAGTGGATTGAGAACCTTTTAAATAGTCTGCCCATTTTACTTAAATGTAATTCCAAAGGAGACTTCATATCGCTCTGTCTCATCAAAAGTTTGATGTACTAGTTATCACTTTCCTAGAATACATTAACACCTATTAAATGTTTAGAAATGTTTGGCCATGTGCCATCTAAGCTCATCTTCAGAACCGCCAGTAGTGCCCTTGCCCACACCTTGGGCAGCCCTGCCTTTCAGAAGGCGCCTGCAGTGTAAAGAGCGTAGATTGCAGAGGCCAGCAGACCTGACCTCATCCCGGCATTGCCGCCTAGAGCTTGTAACCTTGAGCCAGTGGCTGAGCCTCAGTTTCCATAGCTGTAAAGAGGGGTGCTAAGAGTCCCTGCCTTGTGGGATTAGTGAGATTAACTGATGTGATGCACGTAAAGCTTGCCGTGTGGCACGTACCATCTCTCTTTCCAGTGCTCTACTGTTGTTATTATTGAGAAGAGGGCAACGCAATATCTGGTCACCTCCTCCAGGAAACCTTCACCGACCCCCTCCTCCACTGGCCCTGAGTGGGTTCAGTTCTCACTCTGCTCCTCAAATTCCCAGGGAATGTCTCTAAGATAAGATTGGTATTCAATAGCAATTGAGATGAGAGACTGCGACAGTTGCTCTCGGAGACGTCTACCCGGGGTTGGCACTAGGGTGGTCAGTAGCTTTAGGGAAATGTGTAGTGCACAGCTCTGCTACTCTGCAGTGTGGCCAGGGTATATGGTGAGCATCACAGATTCAACTGGTGAGAAATACTTGGCATCAGGTGGCTGTAGGAGTTGGCTTCCCTGCCCCTCATTAAGGTCAGCACACCAGGCCCCCGCTCCAGCCAAGGGAGGCCCTTTCCAACAAACCCTAAACTGTTGACCCACGGACAGCAGTCAGTCACTTGCCTGGCACTTGGTGACCCACCACTGTCCGTTTAATGTCTGGAAGGAGGCTCAGAAATCCCCCCAATGTGGCCGGGTGTGGTGGCTCATGCCTGTAATCCCAGCAATTTGGGAGTCCGAGGTGGGTGGATCACGAGGTCAGGAGTTTGAGACCAGTCTGGCCAACATGGTGAAACCCCATCTGTATTAAAAATACAAAAAAAAAAAAAAATTAGCTGGGTGTGGTGGTGGACACCTGTAATCCCAGCAACTCAGGAGGCTGAGGCAGGAGAATCACTTGAACCTGGAAGGCAGAGGTTGCAGTGAGCCGAGATCGTGCTGCTGCACTCCAGCCTGGGCAACAGAGCTAGACTCCAGCTAAAAAAAAAAATAAATAAATAATAGGCCAGGTGTAGTGACTCATGCCTGTAATCCAAGCACTTTGGAGGCCAAGGCGGGCAGATCACCTAAGGTTGGGAGTTCAAGACCAGCCTGACCAACATGGTGAAACCTCTTCTTTTTAAAAAAAAAAGAAAGAAAAAAGAAAGAAATTCCCCCAATGCAGCATGTCCTACCTCACTGCCAGCCGGGAAGCTCTGCCTAGGCAGAATTATGACCCTGGCAATCCTAACATTTGGATTGGGTTTCACCATTTATAAAACACCTTCACATTCGTCACCTCCTTAGGTCTTCATGTGACAATTCTGAGGTAGTCGAAGCAACTATTATTCTTCCTATTTTATAATGAAAGAATAAAAAACTAATAGTGAAGTAAAATAAGCCAGACACCAAAGGACAAAGACTACATGATTCCACGTATATGAGGTGCCTATAGCAGTCACATTAATGCAAAGTGAATGATGGTTGCTGGGGTGGTGGGGAGGAGCTTGGGGAGTCACTATTTAACAGGTACAGAGTTTCAGTTTGGGAGGATGAAAAGAGTTCCGGAGATGGATGGTGACAATGACTGCACAAGAATGTGACTATACTTAATGCCACAGAATTATACATTTAAAAATGGTTATGACTGGGCACGGTGGCTCATGCCTATAATCCCAGCACTTTGGGAGGCTGAGGGGGGTGAATCACCTGAGGTTAGGAGTTCGAGACCAGCCTGGCCAACGTGGTGAAACCTTGTCTCTACTAAAAATACAAAAATTAGCCTGGTGTGGTGGCAGGCTCCTGTAATCCCAGCTACTCAGGAGGCTGAGGCAGGAATATTGCTTGAACTCAGGAGGCAGTGGTTGCAGTAGGCTGAGATTGCACCACTACACTCCACCCTGGGTGACTAAGCAAGACTCCGTCTCAGAAAAAAAAATGGTTAAAATGACCAATTTTATAATATGTCTATTTTACCACAATTTTAAAAAACATTTCAAAACTAATAGCCAACATTTGGCCAGGGGTGGTGGCTCATGCCTATAATCCCAGCACTTTGGGAGGCTGAGGTGGTCTGATCACCTGAAGTCAGGAGTTCAAGCCTGGGCAATATGGTGAAACCCTGTGTCTACCAAAAATACAAAATAAATAGCTGAGCGTGGTAGTGCACACCTGTAGTCTCAGCTACTCAGAGGTTGAGGAGGAGGATTGCTTGAGCCTGGGAGACAAAGGTTGCAGTGAGCCGAGATCGCACTATTCACCCTCCAGTTTGAATGACAGAGCGAGACTCTGTCTCAAAAAAAAAAAAAGGTCAACATTTACTAGTAATGTATTGTTATCTAACCCAGCAGCCAGAGTGATCCAGCTGAGTCATGAGTGAGCTATGACTCTCCTCTGCTCAGAGCCCTCCAAGGCGTTCCTCTCACTAAAGCACACACTGGGCCCCTACACAGTCCTGGGGGAACTAGCACCAAGGTACGTGTTGGACATCTTCTTCTCTGCCCTCTCCCTCCCTCTCTGCAGCAGCACCGGCCTCTTCACTGTCCTCCTAACGTGCCACACGTGGCCCCACCTCAACGCCTTGCCCTGCCTCTTTGCTTGCCCCAATCCTCCCTTCCACGCTCACCAGGATCTGTCCCTCAGTGGCTTCAGGTCTTTATTCAAATAACCCCTCATCAGGAAGACCTCCCTGGCGACCCCTCCCCACCTCTCCTGTGCTTTCTCTTTCTCCCCAGCACTCATCATTATCTAATGTGTGAGATATTTGTGTATTTATCTTGTTTCATGTCTATCCCCCACTAGAATGGAGGCTAATATGGGCAGGCAGTGGTCTGTTTTGTTCACTCATGTATCCCAGCCCCTAGAAAGGTACCTGGAACCTGGTGGATGGTCAAGAAATACGTGTTAGCCAGGCATGGTGGCTCACACCTGCAATCCCAGCTACTTGGGAGGCTGAGGCAGAAGGATCACTTGAGCCCAAGAGTTTGAGACCAGCCTAAGCAACATACCGAGACCCCATCTCTTACAAAAAAAGGAAAAATAAATATTTGTTCTTAAAAAAAAAGATTTGTTGACTGCATGGAGTTTTTTTAATTTCCTATGGCCCACATACTCATAAGCATCCTTCATGGATTAACCTTGAGAGGCAAGTGGTATTATTTATTCTCACTCTACCTGGGTTCCAACCTGATAATTGCTGAGGCTCCTTCAAATGTCCTTGGCCTTCTATCCCCTGCCTTCTCTCTACTCCTTGAAGTGGGAAAAACGAAACCTAAAGTGCTTCCCTCCCCTGAGTGGGCCACGTGGCAAACTCTGGCCAATGGCTCAGCACCAGCCGCTCTCTAGTTGCATCCTGGCCACAGGCTGAGTGGGTAGGGACCAAGACCACGCCGTGAGGGAGGACAGGCAGGCCAAGAGCAGTGCCAGCGACAGGCCCAGGTGGTAGGGGGAAGGTGAAATAAAGGCAGAGGAAACTTCTCCCAGTTGAGGCACACTTACCCAAGGCCTCTGCCCCTACCCAGACTCCTGACTCTGATCTGCCTAAAATAAATCCGGAGGCTGGTGGTTGGAGGGCAAATAAAGGCAACTCATGGCCGGGCACAGTGGCTCAAGTCTGTAATCTCAGCACTTTGGGAGGCCAAGGCAGGCAGATCACAATGTCAGGAGTTCGAGACTAGCCTGACCAACATGGTGAAACCCCGTCTCTCCTAAAAATATAAAAATTAGCTGGGCGTGGTCGCTCATGCCTGTAATCCCAGGTACTCAGGAGGCTGAGGCAGGAGAATTGCTTGAACCCGGGAGGTGGAGGTTGTGGTGAGCAGAGATCGCACCACTGCACTCCAGCCTGGGCGACAGAGCAAGACTCTAACTCAAAAAAAAAACAAAAAAGAAAAAAAAGGCAACTCATGGCACTGCATGCTGTCCCTTGGTGGGCAGCTCCCGGGATCCCAGGGTGCCAGCCCCCTCGGGGTATGATGTGGGCAGCTCCCGGGATCCCAGGGTGCCAGCCCCCCTGGGGTGTGATGTGGGCAGTCCCGGGTTGCCTTTGCTCTCTGCCCGCCCCTTGTCCTCTGTTTACATCTTCCCTTCCCGTAAATGAGTTGGGTGCTGGGCCCCACTGGCCCTGATCCAGACACACCTGTAGGACAGGTTGGGCAGAGCTCTTGGGGGTGGAGAGCGGGTGGCAGTACTGGCAGGTGTTTCAGGCCCTTGGGGAGCAAGCTCTGTTCCTTTCCATGGCAGTGCTGCTGCCAGGCTCTTGCTGCCTTGGGCCAGGAATTCTTGGCCAACTCCAAAAAGATGGGATGCCTCTGGGGGGGCGGCTACCTTGTCCAGGTAGTGCCAGAAAGTTGTGTTCAAGCCCTCAGAGATAAGAGGACCAAAGACTTTATCTTCAGTGGGCATTTCCCAGCGGAAAACAGGTCTAGAGAGAGAGAGAGTAGAATTGGCAATAAGATCCACACTTGAGCTGCTAGCTGCCTTGATGGGAGGCCCAACTGTAACGTGGTGCCCGGGAGGAGGTGGTGGCACTGGGCACCCTGGGTGGCTCTGCCTCTGTCTGGACTTTGTTCTGCAGTCAGTTCAGTTGAGGAAGCAAGAGCGAACCTGGAGTTGGGTTTCTGGAAGGAGCAAGGGGGAAAGACAGACTCGGGCAAGGGATATCGGTGTCAGATGAGGCGAGTCTGAGTCAGCCTGTGTCCCAGAGGAAGAGAAACACCGGTGTCCAGTCTCCAGGGCATTTGCAGCCTCCAGATTTATTTTAGGCAGGGCATAGTCGCGAGTCTGGGTCGGGGCAGAGGCCTAGGGTAGGTGTGCCTCAGTTGGGAGAAGTTTCCTCCACCGCCAGAGGATTAACTGACCAAGTTCACATAAGATGTGTTATCCACCTGATCTCTTGTGTCTCTCAACAACAATGATGACTGTGTACTCAGTCAACAAATATGTACTGACTACTTACTATGTGCCCAGCCCTTTATTGAGTGCTTAGATCACAGCTGTGTTCATTGGTGACTTTACCAATCCATGGCATCCATCTCGGTGGGGCACGGTCCTGGTCAGCTCTTTCTCCCATTCCCTCTATCACTCCTCCATCCCTCACCTGCAGGTCCTGCATCTCTTGACTCTCATCAAATGATCTTGATGTCTTCTTCACCAGATGGCCATGACCTCAAACAGGACATCCTTCAGTTTCCCACCCTGCTGAATCTTCACCACCTTCCCTCCAGAGGAGTAGAAGAGGTGTCAACCCTGCGCTCATGCTGGAGGTCCCATTCCTGCT
This sequence comes from Cacajao melanocephalus, assembly GCA_963573385.1. Lineage (NCBI taxonomy): Eukaryota > Metazoa > Chordata > Mammalia > Primates > Pitheciidae > Cacajao > Cacajao melanocephalus. Next base: position 270,448 of record CAUYLG010022443.1, on the reverse strand, counting down.
CAGCTTCTCTGGATGGGAGATTAGCACACAGAGGTTCAGCTCTAAGATCACCTGGGTACCTGCTTTTGGGGGTCCTGCTGAGCAAGACAGAGGCTCAGGGTGCCTCCAGGAGAACTGCTGGCTTAGCCTGCTCCCTGCCTGGAGATGCCTGTGGCAAAGCCTTGCAGTCCCCACACCTGATGCTGTATGTCCTGGGACACGGTGACTTGGATTTCATCTTTACTTGTCCTTTGCCAAAGACCTATGCATAATCTGGTGATGGTGGCTTTCTTCAACAGATCTTTACGAGAAGGCTGTCTCATTTCCTCTACAATGGGCACTCAGCTTAGCTATGGGCAGCCTGGGGCCAGGGGTTCCCTAACCAACCCCTAGTGAAAGGGTTCCCAACCACCAAGGAGTGTTGGGGATGTATCACCGGTCATATCCTCTGTCATCCATATGGGCTGTTAGCTCTGTGATTTTTGTTCACAGCCCCCAGGCAAAAACAATTCCTGTGAAGGAATTGTTCAAGGTCCTGCAGGTCCATGGCTCACTGCCTACTGCCACTTACCCCAAGCCTGTAGTGCCAAAGTCCAGTGAAGCATTTCACCAGCGCTGGGAAGGCAGCCTTGTTGCTACCCCTGCAGCCCCCTGGATTCCAAGCCACTTGTCCCACCTCTGCTAAATTAACAGCCCACAGTTACCAGCCCATAGCAGCTGTGGCTCCCTCTCCCATGCCTAATCCACTCCCTGTACCTGAGTTAGTTGCAGGCCTCCCAAAAGGGACCTGGGATACTAACTGGCAGATAACAGACTAGGCCAAGAAGCTGATGGACGTGGGATATCTGTCTTCAAGAAGCTCAGGGACTAACTAAAACAGGTGTAGGGAATGCAAACTTCTTTACCATCTTAGGTTCTGTTGCTGGGGACTGTGAATTAAACTGACAAAAGACACATTAACAAAAGGAAAGGCATTTAATAAGGTTTGTTTGTTTTTTTTTTTTTTTTTTTGAGAAGGAGTTTTGCTCATTGCCCAGGCTGGAGTACAATGCGGTGATCTCGGCTCACCGAAACCTCCACCTCCCAGGTTCAAGCAATTCTTCTGCCTCAGCCTCCTGAGTAGCTGGCATTACAGGCATGCACCACTGTGCCCAGCTACTTTTGTATTTTTAGTAGAAACAGGGTTTCTCCATGTTAGTCAGGCTGGTCTCAAACTCCCAACCTCAGGTGAACCGCCCACCTCATTCTCCCAAAGTGCTAGGATTACAGGCATGAGCCACTGAGCCCAGCACTTTTTTTTTTTTTTTTGAGACAGGGTCTTCCTCTGTCACCCAGGCTGGAGTGCAGTGGCACGATCTCGGCTCACTGCAACCTCCACCTCCTGGGTTCAAGTGATTCTCCCACCTCAGCCTCCTAAGTAGCTGGGATTATAGGCATGTGCCACCACAGCCTGGCTAATTTTTGTATTTTTAGTAGAGACGGGGTTTTTCCATGTTGGTCAGGCTGGTCTTGAGCTCCAAACCTCAGGTGACCCACCCGCCTCGGCCTCCCAAAGTGCTGGGATTACAGGCATGAGCCACTGTGCCCAGCCAATGTTTTAAATTTTATATGCATGGGGGCTATGCAGAAAAGAAATGAAAACCTAAAAAAGCAGCTAGACTTCGGGCTTGTGTAGCATTTTAACAAAGGGTGATAAATTGTGGACAAATTAGTAGACAAAAGAAGAGGGGTTTTAGGGATGGCAAATTATGGTAAATATACAGGGAAAATAATGATAGATAAGGATTATTTAGGGTTTTTTTTTTTTAAACAGAGATTCGCTCTGTCACCCAGGCTGAAGTGAGTGCAGTGGTGCAATCTCGGCTCACTGCAACCTCCACCTCCCAGGTTCAAGCGATTCTTGTGCCTCCGCCTCCTGAGTAGGTGGGATTACAGGTTCCCACTACCACACCAGCTAATTTTTGTATTTTTAGGAGAGACGAGATTTCACCATGTTGCCCAGGCTGATCTCGAACTCATGGCCCCAAGTGATCTACCCACCTCAGCCTCCCAAAGTGCTGGGATTACAAGTATGAGCTACTACTTCTGTTCCCAATATGTCACTTTTACAAAGGGAAATGTACGTCCTGCTTTTAGACAGAGAGAGAGAGTTTTTCCTGTGTCAGCTATGTCTCAGTTGTCTTCAGCCCAACATAATTATTTTGTCATAGTCTGTTCCCCTTCACAGGTTAGTCCTATTCCAAACACAGGCACCCTGGAAGGCTGAGGTCCTCTGTACAGCTTTTGCTCCCTCTAGAAGAGATTTTTTAGCTCTCTTTGCTATTCGCCCAACTCTTTTTTTTTTTTTTTTTTTTAAATTTTCACTCTTGTTGCCCAGGCTGTAGTACAATGGCGTGATCTTGGCTCACTGCAACCTCCACCTCCTGAGTTCAAGCGATTCTCCTGCCTCAGCCTCCTGAGTAGCTGGGATTACAGGCATGTGCCACCACGCCCAGCTAATTTTTGTATTTTTAGTAGAGATGGTGTTTCTCCATGTTGGTCAGGCTGGTCTTCAACTCCTGACCTCAGGTGATATTCACCTGCCTTGGCCTCCCAAAGTGCTGGGATTACAGGCATGAACCACCACGCCCAGCCTTCCCCAACTCTTTAGAGCCACGGCTCTGCCTGTCTCCAGCACTTATTGCTCCATCGCTCTTTCTTAAGCTGGGTTTCCCCTGGACTCTCAGAATATATCATTCCAGAGTCACTAGAAATGATGGAAGGGGATGGGCAAGGGTGGGGAGAATTACCACCTATTACATAGGCACATGTTTTGCATATATTATCTGATGCTTTCAACAACCTTGTGGAGTAGGTACTATTATTATCCCTTTCTACTTATAAGGAAACTTAAGAGTCATACAGGTTGGGAGGCTCACCCAAGGTCAAGTTGTTACCTTGTAGTGGTGGAGCCTGGACACCAGCCCAGGTCTTATAGATCGAGCTTCTCAGACTATTTGTGAAGGACCAATTTTGTTTTGATTTGATTTGGATTGTTTCTAATTTCCAGTCTAAAACTACTGCAAAGCATAATAAAAATGAATTGCTGGAAAAATGAAAAGAAAAAATGGATATACAAATTATAAGCCCATTTTGTTGTTGTTATTGGGTTGAACAGAGGTAACATTTTTCTGTCAAACTACTTTAATAGTTTCTAAGCGTGGACTGGCACCAAGCAGTCTGTGGACCACATCACATGCTGCATGAAGAGAATCTCTCTAGGGATGGGCTGTGTGGCTCGTGCCTGGAATCCTAGCACTTTGGGAGGCTGACACAGGCAAATCACTTGAGCCCAGGAGTTTAAGACCAGCCTTGGAAATATATTGAGACCTTGTCACTATGAATAATTGAAAAATTAGGTCGGGGCCTGGCACGGTGGCTCATGCCTATAATCCCAGCACTTTGGGAGGCCAGAGAGGGCAGATCACTTGAGGTCAGAAGTTTGAGACCAGCCTGGTCAACATGATGGAACATCATCTCTAGTAAAATATGAAAATTAGCAGGGTGGGCTGGGCTCAGTGGCTCATGCCTGTAATCCCAGCACTTTGGGAGGCTGAGGTGGGCGGATCACGAGATCAGGCATTCAAGACCAGCCTGGCCAACATGGTGAAACCCCATCTCTACTAAAAATACAAAAATATTAGCCAGGCGTGGTGGCATGCGCCTATAATCCCAGCTACTCAGGAGGCTGAGGCAGGAGAATCGCTTGAACCTGAGAGGTGTTCAGCCTGGGTGACAGGCTCACACCTTTGACTTCTCTGAATCTCATATCACTGAGTGCAAAATAGGGGGATAATGCCTTTTTATCTGTTGAAACTCAAAAAGAAGGAGTTGATACCCAGGAAAATGCTTTTTATATTCTAAAACTACCGCAATACACAGGGAAGATGGTTTATTATTCACAACCTCAGAGACTCTGGAGAGCTGCTCCAGGGTCAGCTTTACTCGTTAATTTATCTACTCAGATTGTTTACTAAGTCACTATTTCTTCATTCATTCCATAAGTACTTTCTAATAGTATATGCCCTCTGCTGAAGTCCTGGGGTTCCAGTGAGGAAACAAAGGCAGCAGTACACAGATTCCAACTTCAAATGTTTTCTTTGTCATCGTTAGATTCTCTACCCTGGGGAAAATCAATGGGGAGCTTGAAGAGCTGGCAGAGGCAGTCCACACTGGTGTGGGTGGTCCCAAAGGCTCCTAGAAGAGGCAGCTTATTAAAAGGGACTGTTAGGGTTGGGTGAGTTGGCTCATACCTGTAATGCCAGCACTTTGGGAGGCCAAGATGGAAGGATCACTTGAGCTCAGGAGTTTAAGACAAGCCTGGATAACATAGTGAGACCTCATCTCTCCAAAAACATTTAAAAATTAGCTGGATGTAGTGACACCCATCCGTAGCTCCAGCTACTCAGGAGGCTGAGACGAGAGGATCACCTGAGCACAGGAGGCAGAGGCTGCAGTGAGCCGTGATTGTGCCACTGCACTCCAGCCTGGGTGACAGCCAGACCCTCTGTCTAAAAAAAAAAAAGAAAAGAAAAGGGGACTGTTAGGTAAATCATGCAGTATCCACACAGTGTACTATTGCAAGGTTGTTGAAGGGTTAGTGTAAAGCCCTACATATTAACACAGATGTGCCAGGATGCAAGATTAAATAAACAATGCAGGTAACAGGAGAGCATTTATAATGTGATGCTGTTTATGTATGATTCCCAGTGATTCTTTGGTATATTACAGATAGCTGGTGGGTCTCTACAAACCACAAAGCCCCTCTCCCATCACCACAGCCCCACCCTAATAGAAGCCCTTCATGCTCTGGTGAGACTCACTCCTGAGGTCGGCCCAGGTTACCGAGGGAGTATGTCATGGTCTTCAGGTTTTTTGATCTTAGAAAAGATTGAGAGTAACTCTGTCTGTCTGTAAGAGTGCACACTGCCAGTAAAATGTCTGCAAGGACACTCGTTAATAGGCTCTCAGTTGCTATCTCTGGGGGTATAATTTAATATGATTTTTCATTTCTTTTTTCTACCCATTGGGCAATGTTTCAATTATATAATAGCCATATTCTTTTAAAAATAGCAGCTTTGTTGAGATTTAATTCATAATACCATAAGATTCATCCTTTAAATGTCTACACTTCAATGGTTTCTAATATATTCACAGAATTGTCCAGCCATCACTGCTAGCTTATTTCAGAACATTTTTATCACTCCAGAAAGAAACCCTGCGCCCATTAGCAGTCATGCCCCATTTCTCCCTCCCCTCCATCTCTGGCACCCACTAATCGACTTTCTGCCTCTATAGATTTGGATATTCTAGACATTTCACATAAATGGAATCATACAACTTATGGCCTGACTAATTTCCACTGTTACAAATATTTTACAAAATGCTGGTGGAGGCCAGGCATAGTGACTCACACCTGTAATCCCAGCACTTTGGGAGGCCAAGGTGGGTGGATCGCTTGAGGTCAGAAGTTTGAGACCAGCCTGGCCAACAGGGTGAAACTCTGTCTCTACTAAAAATAAAAAAATTAGGCATGGTGGCAGGCACCTGTAATCCCAGCTACTTGGGAGGCTGAGGCAGAGAATAGCTTGAACCTGGGAGGTGGAGGTTGCAGTGAGCTGAGATCAGGCCACTACACTCCAGCCTGGGTGACAGAGGGAGATTCTGTCTCAAAAAATAAAAAATAAAATAATAATAATATTATTTTTTTAAAAGCTGGTGGGGGCTGGTCAGGGTACCTCATGCCTGTAATCCCAGCATTTTGGGAGGTCAAGGCAGGAGAATGACTAGAGCCCAAGAGTTCCAGACCAGCCTGGGCAACATAGTAAGACCTCCTCTCTACAAAAAATTTTAAAATGGGCTGGCCGTGGTGACTCACGCCTGTAATCCCAGCACTTTGGGGGGCCGAGGTGGGCAGATCACCTGAGGTCAGGAGTTAGAGACCAGCCTGGCCAACAAGGTGAAACCCCATCTATACCAAAAATACAAAAATTAGCCTGGTGTGGTGGCACATGCCTGTAATCCCAGCTACTCAGGAGGCTGAGGTAGGACCATTGCTTGAACCCAGGAGGCACAGGTTGCAGTAAGCCGAGATGCCGCCACTGCACTCCAGCCTGGAAGACAGAGTAAGACTCTGACTCAAAAAAAAATTTTTTTTTTTAATGCAGGAGGATTGCTTGAGCCCAGGAGGTCAAGACTGCAATGAGCTGTGATCCTGCCTCTGCACTTCAGCCTAGGTGACAGGGAGAGACTCTGCCTCAGGAAAAAAAAAAAAAAAAAAAGCTGGTGGGCCTTGAGTTTCCTGTAAGAGTAGAGAATGTATCTAAATTATTAGCATCATTCATCACTCAAAAATGTTTCTATTGAGAAGTTTTGGCAGAGCTGCTGGGGACACTCATGTAGACATGACAGAAAATAGATCTGCCTCAACACGTAAAAAAATAACAGATGCTGGCAAGATTTCTAGGTAAAGGGGAATGCTGATACACTGTTGGTGGGAATGTAAATTGGTTCAACTATTGTAGAAAGCAGTGTGGGGATTCCTCAAAGAGTTAGAAACAGAAGGCTGAGTGAGGTGGCTCACACCTGTAATCCCAGCACTTTGGGAGGCCAAGGCGGGCGGATCACCTGAGGTCAGGAGTTCTAGACCAGCTTGACCAACATAGAGAAGCCCGATCTCTACTAAAAATACAAACTTAGCTAGGAGTGGTGGCATGTGCCTGTCATCCCAGCTACTTGGGAGGCTGAGGCAAGAGAATCACTTGAACCTGAGAGGCAGAGTTTGCAGTGAGCTGAGATAGCGACATTGCACTCCAGCCTGGACAAGAGTAAAACTCTGTCTCAAAAAAAAAAAAAAAAAAGAGAGAGTTAGAAACAAATAACATTCAACCCAGAATTCCCATTACTGGGTATATACCCAAAGGAATAGAAATCATTATACGTAAAGACACATACACGTGTATGTGCACTGCAGCACCATTCACAATAGCAAAGACGAGGAATCAACCTACAAATGCTCATTGATGGTAGACTGGATAAAGAAAATGTGGTACATATACACCATGGAATACTATGCAGCCAAAAAAAAGACTGAGGTCATGTCTTGTGCAAGAACATGGATGGAACTGGAGGCCATTATCCTAAATAAACTAATGCAGGAACTGAAAACCAAATACTGCATGATCTCACTTAAAAGTGGGAGCTAAATGATGGGAACGCATGGACAGAAACAGGGGGACAACAGACACTGGGGCCTCCTTGAGGGTGGAGCCTGGGACGAGGGAGAGGATCAGAAAAAATCACTATTGAGTACTAGGCTTAATACCTGGGTGATGAAATAATCTGTACAACAAACTCCTGTGACACAATTTTACCTAATAACAAAACTGTACATGTACCCCTGAACCTAAAATAAAAGTTATTTTAAAAACTAGATCTGGGGCTGGGCATGGTGGCTCACACCTGTAATCTTGCACTTTGGGAGGCCGAGACAGGCGAATCACCTGAGGTCAGGAGTTCAAGACCAGCCTGACCAATATGGAGAAACCCTGTCTCTACTAAAAATACAAAATTAGCTGGGCGTGGTGGCACATGCCTGTAATCCCAGCTACTTGGGAGGCTGAGGCAGGAGAACTGCTTGAATTCAGGAGGCAGAGGTTTTAGTGGGCCGAGATCACGCCATTGCATTCCAGCCTGGGCAAGAAGAGCAAAACTCTGTCTCAAAAAAAAAAGAAAAGAAAAGAAAGAAGAAAGAAAGAAAGAAAGAAAGAAAGAAAGAAAGAAAGAAAGAAAAGGAGAGGAAAGGAAGGAAGGAAGGGAAATAGATCTGGACCAGGTGTGGTGGCTCACACCTGTAATCCCAGCACTTTGAAAGGCCAAAGCAGGTGGATCACCTGAGGTCAGGAGTTCAAGACCAACCTGGCCAACATGGTGAAACCCTGTCTCTACTAAAAATACAAAAATCATGGTTGGGTGCAGTAGCTTATGCCTGTAATCACAGCACCTTGAGAGGCCGAGGCAGGCAGATCATAAAGTCAGGACTTCGAGACCAGCCTGATCAACATGGTGAAACCCCATCTCTACTAAAAATGCAAAAACATTAGCCGGGTGTGGTGGTGTACACCTGTAATCCCAGCTACTCTAGAGGCTGAGGCAGGGGAACTGCTTGAATCAGGGAGTCGGAGATCGCAGTGAGCCGAGATCACACCACTGCACTCCAACCTGGGTGACCTGGGTGACAGAGCAAGACTCTGTCCCAAAAAAAAATACAAAAATCAGTTGGTTGTGGTGGCACACACCTGTAATACCAGCTACTTGGGAGGCTGAGGTAGGAGAATCGCTTGAACCTGGAAGGGGGAGGTTGCAGTGAGCTGAGATTGCACCACTGCACTGCAGCCTGGGTGACAGAGGGAGACACCGTCTCAAAAAAAAAAAAGATCTGTTTTTGAGTAGCTTGCGTTGGGGCTCCTGAAGATCAGACAGTAAACAGGTACAGAAAGACACTGAATAACCTCAGGTGGATAAGGGCTCTGAAGACAAGATGGCTGGGTGAAGTGCTGGAGAGTGGGGCGGTGTTCGGAGAGGGATCCATTTTAGATAGGGTGCTGGGTGGAGGCTCTGAATAGGTGAGATTTAAACTGAGACCAGTCTGGTGAGAAGCAGAGAAAAGAGGAAACAGCAGGTGGTCCTTGAGACAGGTGCAAGCTGGGTGTTTTGGGGAAACAGGGATGCTGTGTGCCAAGGCCAGTGAATACATGGAGGTAGCCACAGGGGACCAGAATGCACAGGCTCTTACAGGGCAGAGCAAGGAATTGGGGTGTTAGGCCGGGCGCGGTGGCTCACACCTGTAATACCAGCACTTTGGGAGGCTGAGGCGGGCGGATCACGAGGTCAAGAGATCAAGATCATCCTAGCCAACAAGAAACCCTGTTTCTACTAAAAATACAAAAATTAGCTGGGTGTGGTGGTGCATGCCTGTAGTCTCAGCTACTCAGGAAGCTGAGGCAGGAGAATCAGTTGAACCCAGGAGGCAGAGGTTGCAGTGAGCCGAGATCTCGCCACTGCACTCTAGCCTGGTGACAGAGCAAGATTCAGTCTCAAAAAAAAAAAAAGAACCAGGCAGGGTGGTGCGTGCCTGTAGTCCCAGCTACTCCGGAGGCTGAAGTGGGAGGATCACTTGAGCCCAGGAGTTCTGGGCTGTAGTGCGCTATGCCGATCGGATGTCCGCACTAAGTTCAGCATCAATATGGTGACCTCCCAGGAGCAGGGGACCATCAGGTTGCCTAAGGAGGGGTGAATTGGCCCAGGTCGGAAACAGAGCAGGTCAAAACTCCCCTGTGGATCAGTAGTGGGATCGCGCCTGTGAATAGCCACTGCACTCCAGCCTGGGCAACATAGCGGGACCCCGTCTCTAAAAAAAAGAAAAGTCAGGGTGTTATTCTAAGGGTGATACGAAACCACCACAGTTTTAAATCAGGGAGTTATCCACTCCGATTTATTTTTCTTTATTCTTTTTGAGACAAAATTTAACCTTGTCACCCAGACTGAAGTGCAATGGTGCCATATCGGCTCACTGCAACTGTCTCCCCAGTTCAAGCAATTCTCCTGCCTCAGCCTCCCAAGTAGCTGGGATTACAGGTGGGCGCCACCACGCCTGTCTAATTTTTTTTGTATTATTAGTAGAGATGGGGTTTCACCATGTTGACCAGGCTGGTCTTGAACTTCTGACCTCAGGTGATCTGCCTGCCTCAGCCTCCCAAAGTGCTAGGATTACAGGCATGAACTTCTTATGCCCGGCCTTTTTGTGTGTGTGTGTGTGATGGATTCTAGCTCTGTTGTCCAGGTTAGAATGCGGTTGCAAGATCCCAGCTCACTGACTGCAATCTCCACCTCCTGGGTTCAAGCTGTTCTGCTTCAGCCTCCCGAGGAACTGGGATTATAGGTGTGCTCCACCATGCCCAGCTAAATAATAGAGTCAGGGTTTCACAATATTGGCTGGGCTGGTCTGGGACTCCTGACTTCAAGTGATCCTCCTGCTCCCGACCCCCAAAGTGCTGGGATTGCAGGTGTGAGACACTGCACCTGGCCCAATTTACATGTTTAAAAGCTCACTCTGGTGGCCATGTGAAGGTAGACAGGAGCAAGAGTGGAGTTGGGGCAGTCATTAAGAGTCCACTGTAGGCCTCCAGGGTGGAGACAGTGGTGCCTTGGACCAGGATGGAGCAGGGGAGATGGTAAGAAATGGACAGACCAGGATTATATTTTGGTGATGGAGCTGAATGAATGAGCTGTGAGACAGAAGTAAAGGTGGCACCAACAGACTCTAGGCGTTTGCTGAGAGGATGGTAATGCAGCCATGAGCACAGGAGGCAGAAACGTCACACTCACAGGAGGCCACAACGTCACACTCATAGGAGGTCACTGCTCACTGATGTTGCTTTTTTTCTTTCTCTTTTTTTTTTTTTTTTTTTTGAGGCAGAGTCTCACTTCCTCGCCCAGGCTGGAGTGCAGTGGTACAATCTCAGCTCACTACAACCTCTGCCTCCTGGGTTCAAGTGATACTCCTGCCTCAGCCTCCCGAGTAGCTGGGATTACAGGCGTGCACCACCATACCTGGCTAATTTTTATATTTTTAGTAGAGTCGGGGTTTCATCATGTTGGCCAGGCTGGTCTTAAACTCCTGACCTCAGGTGATCCGCCCACCTTGGCCTCCCAAAGTGTTGGGATTACAGGCGTGAGCCACCACGCCCGGCTGCAGTTGCGATTATGATCTGGAACACTTTTCCCAGCCTAGTGTGGTCAAGATAGGGACGGGCCAAGGCTGGCACTAACGCTAGACTTCGGTGCACAGGGCAAGTATGGACAAGCCCCAAGCAGCTTGGTGAGGCCCACGCAGTGAAGCTTGGGAAATGGGAAGTGGGGCTGCCCCCAGATTCTGGTATCTATTACAGCCAAGGCCGCTGCATGTCCTCACAGCTCTCCCAGAGACTCAGGTGGGGCCTTCTGTGTTCCTCAGACACCCATGCCACCTGGGGGGTGGGGCAGGGCCCTCCTGATTAGCCCTGGGCCTCCTGGGGAACCATGGGGTGCCCAGGGGTAACCTGAGCCAGCCTTGCTGGGGCCTGGGCGGGTGTGGTCACGTGGGCCTGGCACCAGAGAGTGGAGCAGAATGTTGGCGTACCTGGTGGCAGCACTCTGCAAACAGACTCCAGTCACCAGATAGACTGGAGTCACGAACCTAACAAAGCGCTCAGCTGAACAAGTGTAACTGCAAAGGGCAGGCACACAGTGCTGCCCAGCGCCTCCTGCTTTCATCAGGTCAGGGTTATCGAGGAGACAAGTTCCCCAGGAGGACCCGTTAACAAGATTAACAGGGGTGGCCTGGGGGATGCTGGGATGCTCACTGAAAACATATCCTGGGGGAAGGAGGTAGGTGGGGAGCTAGGAAAACTGCCAAGGCTGGTTTCCTTCCCTACAGCCCTTTATCTGGAGAGACAAGCTCTACTATTCTACAAGGGGTTAATTTAAGAAGGGGTTGCTGGCACAAGCACAATGGCTTGTACCTGTAATCCCAGCACTTTGGGAAGCTGAGGTGGGTGGATCACTTGAGGTTAGGAGTTCAAGACCAGCCTGGCCAACATGGTGAAACCCCGTCTCTACTAAAAATACAAAAATTAGCTGGGCATGGTGGTGCATGCCTGTAATCCCAGCTACTCAGAAGGCTGAGGCATGAGAATTGCTCGAACCCGGGAGGCAGAGTTTGCAGCGAGCTGAGATCACGCCACTGTACTCCAGCCTGGGTGACATGGTGAGACTATCTCAAAATAAAAAAAAGGGGGTTGACTGCATTGATGGCATGGGTTGGGGGGATTTGGGGGAGCTAGGAGCTCCAGGAGTGAAAGAGGGAAGTGGAGCCCAAAACTTCGGGTCTGTCTCAGTTCTGGTCTGCCTCAGCAGGCTTGAATGGGAGACTCTGATACTTCTGGTCTCAATGAGAAAGGCAGTTTATATTAATCAATTAATTTAAAATGAGTTATATTAATTTGACAACCACCTGTGAAACACTTATTTACAAGTAAGAAAAAGCTGAGTCCGACATAGGTTCTGTCCTTATGGAGCCCGGAGTCTAGGGAGGCAAAGACAGAGCCCTACTCACATAGTCTCATCTTTGTTGGCTAATGTGCCTGTCTTCTATGCCACTGGGACTGTGTCTTCGGCACCACTGGGTACTCAGTACTTAGTATAGTACCTGGCACTTAGTTGTTGCTCAGTAAAAGTGATTGACTATAATACAACCCAGTCTGAGATAAGTGCTATAGAGAGCTTCTGCCTCTTTATGACTCATCGTTACATTTCAGAACTGGGGCACAGTGGTCACTCCGTGAATATTAACTGAAAAAAAAATGAATGAATAAATGAATGAATGGAGCTCTAAGGAATTTTAAAAGGGAACTAGGTCCTGCTGGAGAAATGGACACAAGAACAAAAAAGAAACAGAAATCTTTCTTAGATCTGGTATCTGAGAAGGTTTTCTGATAGTGGGTAATCTGAAGAAACGTACGAAAGCCTTTGAGATGGCAAGAGCACCTTAAATATCCAAATCAAGTTAAAGGCTGGGCACAGTGGCTCACACCTATAATCCCAGCACTTTGGGAGGCTGAGGCAGGTGGATCACTTGAGGCCAGGAGTTAGAGACCAGCCTGGCCAACATGGTGAAACCCCATCTCTACTAAAATTACAAAAATTAGCCAGGTGTGGTGGTGCTCGCCTGTAATCTCAGCTACGCAGTAGGCTGAGGCATGAGAATCACTTGAACCTGGGAGGCGGAAGTTGCAGTGAGCTGAGATCATGCCACTGCACTCCAACCTGGATGACAGAGCAAGACTCCGTCACAAACAAACAAACATCACATTAAAAAGAAAACCTGGACCTATTCTTTTTAAAGATCCACTGCAGAAGTGACCCTTCTCATTGGTGACTGGTGAAATTATTCTTGCCAAGGTTTGGTATGACCTGCAAAAGCTTTCAATGTTCAAAGTGAGGAAGCACAGAAGTCATGTACTCTGCATTGTAGTTAACCAGAAGGTAAATCAAGAACCACTTGATCCGGGAGTGGTGGCTCACACCTGTAATCCCAACACTTTGGGAGGTCCAGGCAGGCTGATCACCTGAGGTTGGGAGTTCAAGAACAGCCTGACCAACATGGAGAAACCCTGTCTCTACCAAAAATACAAAATTAGCTGGGCGTGGTGGCACACGCCTATAATCCCAGCTACTCAGGAGGCTGAGGTAGAAGAATCACTTGAACCCGGAAGGTGAAGGTTGCAGTGAGCCAACATTGCACTCCAGCCTGGGCAACAAGAATGAAACTCCACCCCCCCAAAAAAAAAAAAAAACACTGAGAATGGCTGGGTGCTGTGGCTCATGCCTGTAACCCTTGCACTTTGGGAGGTTGAGACAGGAGGATTTCTTGAGCCCAGGAATTTGAGACCAGTCTAGGCAACATAGTGAAACCCTGTCTGTACTAAAATTAAAAATAAAAAAATATATGGATATGGTGGTACATGCCTGTGATCCCAGCTACCCAGGAGGCTGAGGTGGGAGGATCACTTGAGCCCAGGAGGTTGAGGTTGCAGTGAGTCATGCTCACACCACTGCACTCCAGCCTGGGCAACCCTGTCTCAAAAAACAAACAAACAAAAAAACAAGAACCACTGGGCATAGGTCACTGGAAGGGAAATTTTGTCTCAGTAGAATTCCAACAAGGGGAAGGGCAATTTCTGAGAAAGGGACATGGGTGTTTGTGCAAAGTCTGGATATCAAAGGAACAAAGTCTGGAGAACCAACCAATCTCATTGCCAGCTACCAATATGGACCATGCCTGCTGCAGCTACACACACAGTGCTATGATTCTCAGTCCCTCGGGCCATCTCTGCCCTCCTGCAAGCCCGTGACTCTGGTGTGGTTTCCTCTCTGTTGATCTACCTCCCACTGTCTCCCCACCCTCCAGCAAACCTTCTTCACTTTCTGGCCTCAGTTGAACTTGGCCCAGGCCTGAAGGTGCTGCTTCCCTGCGGCCTGTGTAGCCTGTGAAATCCAGTCATGCCCTCAGGGGCCAGAGGTGAGGCAGACTCTTCCTTGTCATCTCAGTAACTGTCCCTTCCATCTACTAGGTTGCTATGGCCAAAACTCAAGATGTCATCTGTCATCCTTGATTCTTCTGTATCCCTCATTCCTCCCCGGCTTTTTTTTTAGATGGAGTCTCACTCTAGTACCCAGGCTGGAGTGCAGTGATGGGATCAGGGCCCACCACAACCTCCAACTCCTGGGTTCAAGTGATTCTCCTGCCTCAGCCTCCCAAGTACTTGGGACAACAAGCACGCGCCACCACACCCAGCTAATTTTTGTATTTTTAGTACAGACAGGGTTTCACCATGTTGGCCAGGCTGATCTTGAACTCTTGACCTCAAGTGATCTGCCTGCCTCACCTCAGCCTCCCAAAGTGCTGGGATTACAGGTGTGAGCCACCAAGCCTGGCCACCTTAGTACACTATCTTCAAACATTACTTTGGGCGTTTACGATGCCCTTTCAACCTGAAAACTTAAGGATATTTCAGTTCAGTTTTTGGAAAATTGCTTGGATTGTTTCAGTGGTACTTTTTTACTTCTGTTTTCTCTCTTTGCTTTTTCAAGAACCCCTATTTTTCAGAAGTTGGATTCTTCAGAATGAATTGTCTAATACTCTTTTCTTTCCTGTTTGCATCTTGTTGTCTTTCAGCTCTAATTTCTGGAAGATTTCCTTAACTTTTTTCTAACCCTTTATTGAGTTTATATTTTCTGTTTTCATGTATGTAATTTCCAGAAGATCTTTTTCTGTTTTTGGTTTTTGTGAGGTTTATTTGAGGCAGGGTCTTGCCCTGTCACCTAGGCTGGAGTGCAGTGTTGCCATCATGGCTGACTGGAGGCTTCACCTCCCAGCCTCACGCAATCCTCCACTAGGTAGCTGAGACTCCAAGGGCATGCTACCATTTTTATTTTTTTGTAGAGACAGGGTCTCACTTTATTGCCCAGGTGGACCATGTCCTATACATGTTATTTTTTTATAGTGTTCTACCCTTGTGCCTTTGTTTTCTGTTGTTGCATAACAAATTACTCCAAAACTTAGAGGTTTAAAAAAACAATAAACATTCATTGTTTTGCAGTTTCTTTTTCTTTTTTTATTTTTATTTGAGACAGAGTCTCACTCTGTCACCCAGGCTGGAGTGCAGTGGTGCAGTCTCGGCTCACTGCAACCTCCGCCTCCCCTATTCAAGTGATTCTCCTGCCTCAGCCTCCCAAGTAGCTGGGATCACCAGTGTGCCCCACCATGCCTGGCTAATTTTTGTATTTTTAGTAGAGATGGGGTTTCACCATGTTGGCCAGGTTGGTGTCACACTCCTGGCCTCCAGTGATCCACCTGCCTCAGCCTCCCAAAGTGCTGGGATTACAGGCTTGAGCCACCGTTTCTTTTTGTCAGGAATTCTGATGAGGGCCATCTTGGTGGGCTCAGCCTTGGGGTCCCTCTAAGGCTGCATTCGTCTGAAGGCTTGACTGGGGATGGAGGATCCACTTCCAAGGAGGCCCAGACACACATCTGGAGAGCTGATGGTGATTCTTGGCCACAGTTCCTCCCAGTAGAGGACTCTCCAGCGGTTGCTTAAGGGTCCTTCTGACACAGCCACTGGCTTCCCACAAAGTGAGCAGCCTCAGAGGGTACAAGTTGAAAGTGGCCATATCTTTTATGACTTTGCTTTGGAAGCCACACGTTGTCACTATACCCACATCCTACTGTAAATTGAGTTGCTTCTGGCTTTTCCCATGCTGTCTTAAGATTTAGTGTGTCAGGCCTGGCTCGGTGGCTCACACCTGTAATCCCAGCATTCTGGGAGGCCGAGGCAGGGGGATCACGAGATCAAGAGATCAAGAGATCAAGACCATCCTGGCCAACATGGTGAAACTCCATCTCTACTAAAATTACAAACATTAGCTGGGTGTGGTGGTGCACACCTGTAGTCCCAGCTACTTGGGAGGCTGAGGGAGGAGAATTACTTGAACCCAGGAGGTGGAGGTTATAGTGCCACTGCACTCCAGCCTGATGACAGAGTGAGACTCCATCTCAAAAAAAAAAAAAAGGTCAGGCACTGTGGCTCATGCCTATAATCCCAGCACTTTGGGAGGCCAAGCCGCATAGATCTCCTGAGGTCGAGAGTTCGAGACTAACCTGACCAACATGGAGAAACCCTGCCTCTACTAAAAATACAAAAATTGGCTGGGTGTAGTGGCACATGCCTGTGATCCCAGCTACTCGGGAGGCTGAGGCAGGAGAATCACTTGAACCTGGGAAGCAGAGGTTGCAGTGAGCAGAGATCACACCATTGTACTCCAGCCTGGGCAATAAGAGCAAGACTACTTCTCAAAATATATATATATATATTTAGTGTGTGTATATATATATAATATATAATATAATATATATATTATATATTATATTATATATTATATATATTATATAATATATAATATTTATATTATTTATATTATAATATATAATATATATATATATATATATATATATACACATTTAGTGTGTCAGAGGGACACAGGAAGCAACTGAAAGAGCTTTTGCTGGCTAAGCCAGAACAATCTGAACAACAAAATCAAGTACTGTTGATCTACAACCCAGAGTATGACACAGACATCCACATGTCCATACTGATGTAAGTAAATGACTGCCCTACTGGATGATGCTCACACCCAGCCCTGCCTCTGCAACCCCGTTTCTAATCAAGAGAGGAACAACAGACAAATCCCAACTCTGGGGCAGTCACCAAAACTTCTCTCCATGAATCCTCAAAACTGCCAAGGTCATTAAAAACAAGGAAAGTCAGCTGGGCGCAGTGGCTCACGCCTGTAATCCCAGCACTTTGGGAGGCCCAGGCAGGTGGATCACCTGAGGTCAGGAGTTCAAGATAAACCTGACCAACATGGTGAAACCCCGTCTCTACTAAAAATACAAAATTAGCCAGGCGTGGTGGTGCATGTCTGTAATCCCAGCTACTCAGGAGGCTGAGGCAGGAGAATCACTTGAACCTGGGAGGCGGAGGTTGAGGTGAACCGATATTGTGCCATTGAACTCCAGCCTGGGCAACAAGAGCGAAACTCCATCTCAAAAAACAAAGAACAAACAAACAAACCTCCATCTCAAAAAAAAAAAATTACACCAGCTAATTTTTTTTTTCTTGGTATTTTTAGTAGAGAAAGAGTTTCACCATGTTGGCCAGGCTTGTCTCAGACTCCTGACCTTGTGATCTGCCCAACTTGGCCTCCCAAAGTGCTGGGATTACAGGTGTGAGCCACTGCACCCAACCTCAGCTTCATTTTTTTTTTTTTTTTTTTTTGAGATGGAGTTTCACTCTTTTTGCCCAGGCTGGAGTGCAATGGCAGGATCTCGGCCCACCACAACCTCCACCTCCTGGGTTCAAGCTGTTCTCCTGCCTCAGCCTCCTGAGTAGCTGGGTGGCAGAGCAAGGGATTACAAGCATATGCCACCACGCCCAGCTAATTTTGTATTTTTATTAGAGAGGGGGTTTCTCCATGTTGGTCAGGCTGGTCTGGAACTCCCGACCTCAGGTGATCCACCCACCTCAGCCCCTCAAAATGCTGGGATTACAGGTGTGAGCCATTGTGCCCAGCCCCATTTCTTTATTCTTTTACACATTAAAGCAACCCCATAAGAGATGACATTAGAATAATATTGCCCCTCTTCCCCTCTGAGTGAATGACCTTCTATCTGGTATTTTTATTGGAATCCTCAAGGGTTTGTTTTTTTTTTGAGATGGAGTGTCGTTCTGTTGCCCAGGTTGGAGACCAGTGGCACGATCTCAGTTCACTGCAACCTCTGCCTCCCAGGTTCAAGTGATTCTCCTGCCGCAGCCTCCCCAGTAGCTGGGGCTACAGGCGTGAAACACCACGTCTGGTTAGTTTCTGTATTTTTAGTAGAAATGGGGGTTTAGCCATGTTGGCCAGGCTGGTCTTGAACTCCCCTGCCTCGACCTTCCAAAGTGCTGGGATTACAGGCATGAGCCACCGTGCCCGACCAGAATTCTCAAACTTTATAAGGTGATGTCAACCTGATCCCTAGGTGAACAGTCTTTTAAGTCGTACGGCCCCATATGAGAGTACGTGCTTGTCTCCCACATGGCTGCGTCTGCAGCACCTAAAACAGTGTTTAGCAGATAATAAACAAAATGTTGTTGACTGAATGAATGTTAAACTGCTTTTTTGTAGACTCAGAGACGTGCTGCATGGATTCTCTCTCAAAGAAGGACTCACTGCCCAGGTGTAGGGAGTGAGGCCACCAGATAGCTCCCAGCTGTCAGCTCTGTCACAGTCTGCCTCAGTTTGAGAGAGCCTAAGGTCATGCCCTCCCCAGGGCAGCCCAGATCCAGTGACTAAGATAAAGGTAGAAAGAGCTGGCCATCACAGCTCACTGCGGGAGGATCTGACAGGCAATACTCACTGCAGAGATCTCCACGGGTTGGTCCGGTCTTCACAGGCCTGCATGGCAGCTCAGCTTCTCCCTCGGCCCAGTCCTGCCTCTTGTCTTACTTTTAGAAGTGTTGGCCAGTGGCTCATGCCTGTAATCCCAGCACTTTGGGAGGCCAAGGTGGGTGGATCACGAGGTCAGGAGTTCAAGACCCGCCCGGTCAACATGGTGAAACCCCATCTCTACTAAAGATACAAAAAATTAGCCGGGCACGGTAGCATGCGCCTGTAATTCCAGCTACTCGGGAGGCTGAGGCAGGAGAATCACTTGAACCCGGCAGGCAGAGGTTGCAGTGAGCTGAGATCGCACCATTGCACTCTAGCCTGGTGATAGAGCAAGACTCGGTCTCAAAAAAAAAAAAAAAAAAGCGTTCATCCCTAACAAATGTCAGCTGTCTTAGTTTCTGCTTCCAGAGAACCTAGTCAGGAATGGCCCAAGAAAGCAGGTGATAAGATGGCATTTGGGAGCTGGAAGCCTCACTGCCTGGCTGGCAATGAGGACCTCATCCCTGGTGGGAAGTGGGGTACAGAGGGCTTTTGGCACAAGGTGGCAGCGTTAAAACTTTCACTGGTGGTAAATCCAGAAGGCATACCGGCGGGAAAGAATGCACTGGCGGGTGTGCGGTCCCAGGAGTCTGACCAGTGGGGGGGACCTGGCATTGATTAGGAGAGGGCTCCTGAGTGGCAGTTGCTAAATGACCCACTTCTGTAGAAAGACAAAAAACAGCTGAGAGGACTAACAAGCAATTGAAATTCAAGTGTGAAAGTCAGAAGGTCTTGGCCGAGTGTGGTGGCTCACGCCTGTAATCCCAGCACTTTGTGAGGCTGAGGCAGGCAGATTATTTGAGGTCAGGGGTTCCAGACCAGCCTGGGCAGCATGGGGAAATTCCATCTCTACAAAAACAGAAATTATCTGGACATGTGGGTGTGGTAGTTCATGCCTGTGATCTCAGCTACTTGGGAGGCTGAGATATGAGAATTGCCTGAGCCCAAGAGGCGGAGGTGGCAGTGAGCTAAGATTGAGCTGCTGTTGCCTAAGCAACAGAGTTAGACTCTGTCTCAAAAATAATAAAATAATAATAATTAGCCAGGCATGGTGGTAGCATATGCCTATAGTCCCAGCTACTAGGGAGGTTGAGGTGGGAGGATCCGTTGAGCCTGGGTGGTGGAGGTTGCAGAGAGCCAAGATCATGCCACTGCATTCCAGCCTGGGCAATAGAGCCAGATCCTTTTTCAAAGAAAGGATAAAATAACATTTAGAAAAGTCTGATACCCTGACCCATTGGATGGAGACATCTATGAGTGCAGACATCTGGGTGAAGGTTCCTGAAGATCCTAGTACCCCAGGCTACTCTGAATCTGCAGATGTGACCCACCCGTCCATATTGTGAGCTAGCACTGCCTCCCCACCAACCCTTGCTCAAAGACAATGCAGAGGCTTCACCCCAGAAAAACAACCTGAGCCCCTTCAGGACCATCTCCTTTTCTCGCTATTAAGACTTTAAGTCTTGGAGTAAGCCAGCTGAGGAGTTGCTGGGCCTAACGACAGAGAAAAGAGACTGTATCTCAAATGAGCTCCAAGAATCAGCAGTGCTAGCAGTGCCAGGGGAATTTGGGTGGAACGATTCTGAGGATGCTTGATTAAGGAGCTGGAACATGAGATTGGATAGGAGACTGGGCATGGTGGCTCACACCTGTAATCCCAGCACTTTGGGACGTCAAGGTGGGAGGATAGCTTGAGCTCAGAAGTTCAAGACCAGCCTGGGCAACATAGCAAGACCTTGTCTCTCTCTTTTTTTTTTTTTTTTTTGAGATGGAGTCTTACTCTGTTGCCCAGGCTGGAGTGCACTGGTGCGATCTTGGCTCGATGCAACCCCTGCCTCCCGGGTTCAAGCAATTCTCCAGCCTCAGCCTCCCGAGTAGCTGGGATTACGGGCAGACACCACCACGCCTGGCTAATTTTCATATTTTTAGCAGAAATGGAGTTTCCCTGTGTAAGCCAGGCTGGTCACAAACTCCTGACCTCAAGTGATCCACTCACCTCAGCTTCCCAAAGTGCTGGGATTATAGACGTGAGTCACCGCACCCAGCCCTGTCTTTATTTTTTTAATTAAATTTTAAAATAATGTAAAATATATATTTATATTTTATAAATACATATATATGTAATGGATAGGAAAATTTATTGACTTTACTGAGCTCTCCCGAGATGCTGGATTTAGTGAGAACCTCAGGAGAGGTATGAACTCGCCATAATGATGGCTTCTAGAAGCTGGAAAAAGTGTTCACAGTGAATGAAGTTGTAGCACCAGAATTACCGTAGCAGATGGTGAAGGAAAGAATTAAAAAGTGCAGGGAAGGGAACACGCTCGAATGATATGCTGGGTGTTACCAGAAGACCCATCAGACGTTTAGGTTCCATGAGAAGCCCCCGAGGATGCACCATTTACACCAAGACCATCAGGAATGCAGTGTCGAGAGGGACCCCAGCAGCACTCAGAAGTTCAGCGGCAGCTTTCCTCTGAAGGCTGATGCTCCTAGTAGGAGAGGGTTGTTTGCTATCAGCGGAAATAAGAGGACTCTGAAACAATGGAGACCAGGTGGCTGCCCTGGCGACAAAAAGCCAGACTGTAGCAGACATTGTAAACACTGGTGAGGTCAGAGTGGCAGCCAAGGGAGCGTGACCTGCAGGTGGCTAATAGAACGTGATGTCTGTAGGGGCAAAATGCATGCGCAGCAGACAGCTTGTACTGTAGGAGACATCAACGAGGGCTTAGACAGTGAGGAGGGGCCTCTGGCATGACGGACACGCCTGAGGGAGAAACCTGCTCAGAGAGACTGACTCCTGGGAGCCCAAGTGGGATGGCTTACTCAGGAAGAGCAGCAGCTTCGACCAACGCCAGCATGGTCTGGTGATCATGCACATAAGACTCTGGATTCCGTCTCTACTATCATTACCATTTGGGTGACCCAAGATGTATTACTTGGTGTTTACAACTAATTGATCACAACCAGTTACATCCCACTGTTTCACTTGACTAGCCTAAAAAAACAAAACCCTGTTACTTAATGTCGTATGCCTTGGTTTATTCACCTATAAAATGGTGGATATCCACCTGTAAAATAGGTACTTCTATTATTCGTTTTGTGTGTGTGTGTGTGTATTTGTTTTTGTTTTTTTGAGACGGCGTCTCACTCTGTCTCCAGGCTGGAGTGCAATGGCGTGATCTCAGCTCACTGCAACCTCCACCTTCCGGGTTCAAGTGATTCTCCTGCCTCAGCCTCCTGAGTAGCTGGGACTATAGGTGTGCACCACCATGCCCAGCTAATTTTTGTATTTTTAGTAGAGATGGGGTTTCACCATGTTGATCAGGCTGGTCTGGAACTCCTGACCTCGTGATCGGCCCATATTGGCCTCCCAAAGTGCTGGGACTACAGGCGTGAGCCACTGCACCAAGCCTAGATACTTCTATTATTTGTAAGGATCAAATGAGGCAAAGCACTTAGAAGCACACACCACGCAGTGGAAGAGCCAATGAGTGCCTGCTGTTGCCGCTATCACTAAGGTGAGGCACTTATATACAGAACCCAAGGTGACCTTACCTCCCTCTTCACCTGGGACAGTCCTGGCTTGGACCTGTTGTTCCAGTGTAAATGTGGACAGTGGCCTCCTTTCACTCTCAAATGTATCCTGGTTTGGATAATAAATTATATGGCCAACCTAACATGATCTAATTTAACATTAAAATTCTATGACAAAGGCTGGGTGCAGTGGCTCATGCCTGTAATCCCAGCACTTTGAGAGGCCAGAGAAGGCAGATGACCTGAGGTCAGGAGTTTGAGAACAGCCTGGCCAACATGGTGAAACCCCAAGATGAAATCTCTACTGAAAATACAAAAGAAATTAGTCAGGCTTGGTGGCGCGTGCCTGTAGTACCAGCTACTTGAGAAGCTAAGGCAGGAGAATTGCTCGAACCTGGGAAGTGGAGGTTGCAGTGAGCTAAAATCACCCCATTGTACTCCACCCTGGGTGACAGAGCAAGAGGTCTCAAAAAAACCCAAAAAACAAGCAAACAAAAAAATTAGCGGAGCATGGTGGTGGCCACCTGTATTCCCAGCTACTCGAGAGGCTGAGACAGGAGAACTGCTTAAACCCAGAAGGTGGAGGTTGCAGTGAGCTGAGATCATGCCATTGCACTCCAGCCTGGGCGACAGAGTGAAACTCGGTCTCAAAAAAAGAAGAAGAAGAAAAGAATGGTGAGGCCCAGGGAATGCCATACTTGCTAGGCGGCCAGTCTGGGTTCCTGATGACAGTTTGTCCCTCACGTCCAAGTGCTCTCAGTCCCTAACTGGAAAGCAACCCCAAGAAATTCACAGCAGGCTTGTTGGGAGAGCCAGGGAGCTGAGGACGGAGAGCCCTTGAGTGATGTGGGAAGAAGCTGCTGCCAGCCTGGGCCAGAAGAGCTACAGCAGAACACAGATGCTGAATGGGCGGGTGCCGGACCGTGACGGTTGGCCCTGCCACACCAATACACTCAGGCACTCCCAGGCAGCCCCAAGGTCCCTCCTGATTCTGTCGCTACCCTGGCCAGCCTTTTCTTTTTTCTTTTTCTTTTTTTTTTGAGACCAAGTCTCGTTCTGTCACCAGACTGGAGTGCAGTGGCACTATCTCGGCTCACTCCAACCTCCACCTCCCGGGTTCAAGCAATTCTCCTGCCTCAGCCTCCCGAGTAGCTCGGATTATAGGGGCATGCCACCACGCACAGATAATTTTTTTATTTTTAGTAAAGACGGGGTTTCACTATGTTGGTCAGTCTGGTCTCGATCTCCTGACCTCATGATCTGCACACCTCAGCCTCCCAAAGTGCTGGGATTACAGGTGTGAGGCACCGTGCCCGGCCCAGCCTTCCTTTTCTTACTACTCATTCTTCCATCCTACCCATTTTAAAAAATGTTGTCTTCACTTTGGACCTTCTAGTTTTTGGCCGCACCTAGGGCATCTTCTCTCTCAAAGAGCAAGGTCTCTGGGGCACTAAACAGCTGGCTTCAGGATTCTGGGAATGAGAAAACTGTGGGTGAGGCCAGAATAACAAAGTTGGCATTTATTTGACATTTGTCAAACTCTTGCCAGGAACGGCCTGATTGCATTCTTCCACTTCCCTAATGGAATATGGGCACCAAATGGAAACTGAGGCTGAAGGGATGTGCTAAGTCATCATCAAGCGTGCAGCCAGGATTTGGACCTGGACTTGTCTGAGGTACCTGGATTAACTGCTGGGCTACAGAGGAGTGTGTTGAGAGAGATATAAGAGGCACCATAGATGTACTATGGTTTCTCAGAAGCGATTAGGGAAGGTTTAGATGGGTGTTACACAGTCATTCAACAAGCATTAATTGAGCACCTACTGTGTGCCAGGCAGTGAGGACACAAAGATGAAAGCACCCCAGCTCTCAAAGAGCTCACAGTCTGGGTGGAGATGTCAAGTAAACAGGCTATTGCTAAGCGACCTAAGTCCAGTATTAGAGGCGTGTACTCTGCATGGAGGTACAGAGGGAGTGATTACCTCTGCTGTGTGTAAAACATATATTGATTGAAAGCTTTACCATAAGCCAGGTGCCGTGCTGAGCATTGAACAAGACACAGGAGGGAGTGGGGAAAGCTTTGCAGCAATGACGGCCTGCACAGTGGCTTAGAGGCATGGGCCACCGTAGTTACCTGGGTGGAGGGCGCTAGGCCTCAGGCTGGACACTGGGGTGCAAACAGGGGCACAGCATTGGAGAACGAGGCTGGGCCCCATCTTGGAAGGCTTAGAAGGCCTGAGGAAGGGGCTTGGGTGTTACCTATACATGGAGGCCTTCCCAGCCTTTTGGAGGATGAAGACTTTTTCAGAAACATTTAAAAACTTCTGGACCGGGTGCTGTGGCTCACACCTGTAATCCCAGCACTTGGGGAGGCCGAGGTGGGCGGATCACGAGATCGGGAGATCGAGACCATCCTGGCCAACATGGTGAAATCCTGTCTCTATTAAAATACAAAAAATTAGTCAGGCATGGTGGCATGTGCCTGTAGTCCCACCTATGTGGGAAGCTGAGGCAGGAGAATTGCTTAAATCCAGGAGCGGAGGTTGCAGTGAGCTGAGATCATACCACTGCACTCCAGCCTGGCGACACAGCAAGATTTGGTCTCAAAAAAAAAAACTTCTGATGAGCTACCACAAGCTTGGCGTTTGGCTTTTAGTGTCTTTTTTTTTCTTCTTTTTGGAGACAGAGTCTTTCTCAGTTGCTCAGGCTGGAGTGCAGTGGCACAGTAACAGCTCACTGTAGCCTCAACCTCCTATGCTCAAGCAATCCTCCTACCTCAGCCTCCCAAGTAGTTGGGACTACAGGTGTACACCACCATGCCCAGCTAATTTTTAATTATTTTTAGAGACAGGGTCTTGCTACATTGCCCACACTAGTCTCAAACCACTACCTTTTGTTTTCGAGATGGTTTCACTCTGTCACCCAGGCTGGAGTATAGTAGCACAATCTTGGCTCACTGCAACCTCTGCCTCCTGGACTCAAGTGATTCTACCACCTCAGCCTCCCGAATAGCTGGGACTGCAGGCATGCACCACTGCGTTCAGCTAAGTTTTGTATTTTTAGTAGAGACAGGGTTTCACTATGTTGTCCAGGCTGGTCTCGAACTCCTGGGTTCACGCGATCCGCCTGCCTTGGCCTCTCAAATTGCTGGGACTACAGGTGTGAGCCACCGCACCTGGCCAAACCAGCGTCTTTATATTGAGAAAACACATCCATACTGCGGACTCTCTCAAATGGTCAGTTCCTCTCCTGCACTGCTAACAGCTCCTCCTACAAACCTGTCCTTCCTGTCTGTGGCTCCTCTCCACTCATTCCAGCCAGAGAGTCTTTAAAACCTGCAAATCTGGTGCTGTCCATCCCCTACTTAAAGCTCCACCACAGCCTCCCTTTGTCCCTAGGATCAAGTCCAAGCTCCCCTCTCTGCCCGTCTCCGGCCTTCGTGAACTGATAAAGTGCTCTGCATAGTGGTGACATGCTGTCCCTATTGCCACTGTTGCACGTGCTTTCTTTTTCCTTATTGGCACCCCCTGCTTCAAGGTGGAACGAAGCAAGGAAGTGAGGGGTCTGGCCAGCTTCTCAAGATGCCTTAGGAAGCCTTCCCATGACTCAGACGTACACAGATCTCTACAGCTAACAGAGGGAGGGCAGCGACGGGAGGCAGCTGGCACAAGTCCTTCAGGGCATGTCATGCTGTGCCCGCTGTCCTGCCCTGTCTCCTGCCCCTGCCCCAAGGTGTAGGGAGGGCCCTGGCTGTCCCCTGTCAATGGGGCCTGGGCCAGTGCATCACCTGCTATGAAGTAAGGCCAAGTGGATGTCAGCCTGTGGCCTCCTGGACTTTGCTGGAGCTCTGTGTCCTGCTGGGATGGTAAGGCGGCAGAACTCAAGGGCCTGGTCTGTTCTGCAGAGTGACTCAGTCTCCCTCTCACCCATCTGGCTTCAAAGTTCTGAGGGTGACTTGGTCCTGGGTGGCTAACGAGTGATCCCTTAGGCCAAGGCACTTAGAGGGGCCTACTTCTCTCCGGTAAACTTCCTGCACTGAAGGATGCTGTGGACTGGGATATTCTCAAAGGAGGCCTGACATCCGGGTCATGGTTTGGGGTCCCAGGGATCCCATTTAAGACTTTAACCCATGCCTCAGGTGATAAGAGGAGACATAGGACCTGTCCCTTAAGAGGTTGGTGAGAGCAGCTGGAACTGTGAGTAGAAATTTTTTAGTGGGGTGCGGTGGCTCACGCCTGTAATCTCAGCACTTTGGGGGATTGAGGTGGGTGTATCACAAGGTCAAGAGATCGAGACCATCCTGGCCAACATGGTGAACCCCGTCTCTACTAAAAATCCAAAAATTAGATGGTCTAAGATGATCTAATTTTAGTGGCACATGCCTGTAGTCCCAGATACTTGGGAGGCTGAGACAGGAGAATTGCTTGAACCCAGGAGGTGGAGGTTGCAGTGAGCTGAGATCATACCACTGAACTCCAGTCTGGGCAACAGAGCGAGACTCCATCTAAAAAAAAAAAAAAAGAAATTTCTTTTTAGTTCTACCCCTACCCAAAGTGGCTTCATTGAGATTCAGCCTATCTCCTGCCCTTTCTATGCTGTGACGAGGGACTCTGGGGACTGGGAGTGAACAGGCCTGGCTGAGTACAAGGAAGACATACTCGGGCCTTCCTCACGCCGGGCTGGAGACCTGGCACTGGGCTCTGCTCCTAGCAGCCTGGAAAGCTGTTATTCTAGAACCTGATAACTGCTTGGGCTGGGCTAAAGATAAGAGGCAGCTGTTTGAAGTCCAGAGAGATAACAGCTTCTGAGAAATTTGATAAGGGGAGTGAGATGCACTGGGTTAAGCTCACCAGTCGCGCCTGTTTGCCTTTCGCCAGTTTATAGTCATAACCAGCACTGTGCTCTCAGGTCAGTCCCAGCACCGCCAGGAGCCTCAGTGTCACGGTCTCTTAACGGCAGTCTGCGCATCTCTCCTGAGGTCCATGCCTGGGCCTGCAGGCCTCTGTGCTTGTCCCGTGAAATGACTCTCAGCAGCCAGTCCTGCCCTTCCAACCTCATTCCTTTCCTGCCCATTGGGCCTTTTTCCCAAACACATTCATGCCTGCATCCATTCATTTAATAAATATTTTATGAGTGCCCACTTTGTGCCAGGCACAGTCCTGGGCATGGGAGACGCACTGAGGAAGCCACCAGGCATGGCGTCTACTCTCACTGGGCTGTGTTCTGGGTGGCCGGGGAGAAACAGTAAGTCAATAATCGCAGCGGGTGCTGAGTGCAATGGAGGAAAGGCTAAGAGGGCCGTGGTGCAGAGGGACTATGGGGAGAGCATAGGTGGCTTTAGAGTGGTCAGGATGGCCTTCGTACGAAGACCGGGGGATAAGAATGAGCCAAGCCAAAACCTTCCTGGGGAGGAGAGACCCAGTGCAAAGGCCCTGGGCAGGAGTGAGCATGATCTGTCTGAGGGTCAAAAAGAAGCTGGAGAGAAGATGAGGGTGGGCAGAGGCCTGAGGAGGACAGTCAGATACGCCTAGATGAGAAGTCTGCAGGTGATGATATGCAGAAAAGGAAGCCACAGGAAGATGAGTCAAAAGGAATCTGATCTACATTTTGAAAATTTACTTTGGGCCAGGCAGGGTGGCTCATGCCTGTAATCCCAGCACTTTGGGAGGCCAAGGCGGGCAGATCACCTGAGATCAGGAGTTTGAGACCATCCTGGACAACATGGTGAAACCCCGTCTCTACTAAAAATACATAAATTAGCTGGGCATGGTGGCATGCACCTTTAATCCCAGCTACTTGGGAGGCCGAGGCAGGAAAATTGCTTGAGGCTGAGGCTGCAGTGAGTGGAAATCATGCCACAGCACGCAAGCCTGGGCAACAAGAGTGAGACTCCGTCTCAAAAAATAAATAAATACAAAAATTAGCCAGGCGTGGTGGCGTGTGCCTGTAATCCTAGCTACTCGAGAGGCTGAGGCAGGAGAATTGCTGGAACCCAGGAGGCAGAGGTTGCAGTGAGCCGAGATCGTGCCACTGCCCTCTGGTGACAGAACAGGACCCCGTTTCAAAAAAAAAAAAAAGGAAAAACTCACTTTGGCTGCCGAGTGACAGCAGGGGCAGAGAGACAGGCATGGTGAGCAGGAGGCACAGCATGGGAGTATGGATCCTGGCTCGGCCACTGACTGTGAGACCTTGGGCCAGCCGCTTAGCCTCCGTGTTTCTGTTTTATAGCTATAAAACGGGGTTTCTCTTCACCTGTCTTCACAGAGCCCTGGTGCTGCCCCGGGTGAGGGATGCTGCGGTGAAGGAGACAGACTCTGCCCCTGTGGGACTTCCGCTCAAGTGGAGGAGTCAGACAGCAAACCAGAGAAGCCACAGGCAGTGCCAAGTGCTCTGTGGGGAATTAAAGGAGGACAACTGATAGAGGGTGACAGGATGTGGTAATAGAAGCCCACTCTAAGGAAGTGACATTTAGCCTGAGACCTGAATGATGCTGGAAGGGCCCTCAAGGGAAGGAGCTGGAGGGATTGCCTGCTTTACTGGGCTGGAAGGGTCAGACAGGCTATGGCCTGTGGGAAGTGCTCTGCAAATGTTAATGGTTTTTATTTTTTATTTGAGACAGAGTCTCGCTCTTGTTGCTCAGGCTGGAGTGGAATGGTGCAATCTTGGCTTACTGCAAACTCCACCCACCAAGTTCAAGCAATTCTCCTGCCTCAGCCTCCCAAGTAGCTGGGATTACAGGCATGCGCCACCATGCCTGGCTAATTTTGTATTTTCAGTAGAGACGGGGTTTCTCTATGTTGGTCAGACGGGTCTCAACTCCCGATCTCAGGTGATCCTCCGGCCTCGCCCTCCCAGAGTGCTGGGATTACAGGCGTGAGCCACCACACCTGCCAAATGTTAATATTGTTAAAGATAACGACTGTAACAGCTGAGTGGGAAAAATTGCAGGTTGGAAAGTTGATCAGATGTAGGGACTGAGGGCAAAGAGAGAATCCAGACTCCTAAGTCTTTGGTCGTGTGGTAGGCGGGGATGTTGCTGTTTGCTGAGGCACTGCTGTTTACTTGAAGGGCCACATGCCCTGACCAGAAGCTGCCCTCATCAGGACCCTGTCTCATTCAGGGAATTTTGAAATCTTCTGGATCGCTCCTTAGCAAGGTCCTTCCATTGCCCCTCCCTCCACGCCCTGCCCCACCCCGCCAGCCGCATACAGGCTTGTTCTGAAGCCTGTGAGTAAACTGTCCCTTTCAGCCCCACGTCCATGCCCACCGAGGCCACCCCAGCACAGCCTGCCTGACTCCTGGAGACAGATGGAATCTTAGATCCAGTTTAATCCTTCCCATTTTCCATATGGGGAAATTGGAGCCACATGGTTTATCTAATATTCCTTTTCCTATAGTCCTTTTTTTTTCTTTTTGAGAGACAGAGTGTCACTCTGTCACCTAGGCTGGAGTGCAGTGGCATAATCTCAGCTCACTGCAACCTCTGCCTCTTGGGTTCAAGTGATTCTCCTGCCTCAGCCTCCTGAGTAGCTGCAATTACAGACATGCACCACCATGCCTGGCTAATTTTTGTATTTTTGGTAGAGATGAGGTTTCACCATATTGGCCAGGCTGATCTCAAACTCCCGGCCTCATGTGATCTGCCCTCCTCGGCCTCCCAAAGTACTGGGATTACAGGTGTGAGCCACCACACCTAGCCTCCTATAGTCTTTTTTTTGAGGCACGGTCTTACTCTGTCACCCAAGCTGGAGTGCAGTGGCACCATCACAGCTCACTGCAGCCTCAACCTCCCATACTCAAGTGATCCTCCCCCCTCAGCCTCCCCAGTAGTTTGGACACCAAACCCAGCTAATTTTTGTATTTTTTGTGGAGACAGGCTTTCACCATGTTGCAGGCTGGTCTGGAATTCCTGGGCTCGAGAAATTCTTCTGCCTAAGCGTCCCAAAATGTTAGGATGACAGGCATGAGCCACCATGCCTGGCCGTCTTTTCCCATATTCTTTCAACAATAGTCATTGAAATATTTATTGAGTTCCTACTGTGTGCTGTTGCAGGCACCTACGATATAGCAGAGAACAAAACAGACAAAAATCCTGTCCTCCCAGCCTGGGGCACATAGCGAAGCCTTGTCTCTACAAAAAATAGAAAAATTCGCTAGGCGTGGCAGTGCCTGCCTGCAGTTCCAGCTACTCGGGAGGCTGAAGCGGGAGGATCGCTTGGGCCTGGGAGCACGCCACTGCACTCAAGCCTGGGCGACAGAGCGAGTCTCAGTCTAATAAATAAATAAATAAATAAATAACAACTTAGAAAAAATGCAATTAACAATAACAAAACACACAATTATGTCAGGTGCTGATATGTTCCCTGAAGAAAAATAAAACAGAAGAAAGAAAAGGCTGGAGATGAAACTGGGGTGAGGGTAGGCTTCGGTGTGGGCTCCTCGCAGATGTCTTGGTTAAGAGAAGGTTTCAGCACTGGCCTGAGGACGGAGCCACGGAACCACGGAACCATCTCAGAGAAGAGACTTCCAGGCAGGGCTCAGAACACAGTTCCCCAAAGTAAGGCATGCTAAGTACTGTGAACTAAAGGAGATGGGGAGGCCTCGGAAGCAGAGTCTATCTGACCTCCTGCCCTGCTGTCTTGCCTTTCTTTGTCTTTCAAAGCAAGTCATAGAAACCAGAATTCCTCTTCCCCAAGGCCATAGAAACTAGAACACCTCTCCCAAAAAGCAAAACCTGGAGAGGTCATGTTCTTCCCTCTCCCTTCTCTTTTTAAGACCCTCATCCCAGGGGGGTCCTTCCTCAGACCTAGGAAGAAGAAATGCTACAGTCTGGGCGCGGTGGCTCACGCCTGTAATCCCAGCACTTTGGAAGGCTGAGGCAGGCGGATCTCTTGAGATCAGGAGTTCGAGACCAGGCTGGCCAACATGGTGAAACCGCATCTCTACTAAAATACAAAAATCAGCTGGGCATGGTAGCATGCACCTGTAATCCCAGCTACTCAGGAGGCTGAGGTCACGGAATCACTTGAACCTGGGAGGCAGAGGTTGTAGTGAGCCGAGATCACTCCACTGCATTCCAGCCTGGTTGACAGAGTGAGACTCCATGTCAAAAAAGAAAAGAAAGAAAGAAATGCTACACAGAGAAGCCAAGAAGAATCAAGCAGACAGGCCTTGCTGCGTTTCCCCTCTCAGTCACTGATTAGATCATACCTCTTTGTCCAATCACATTTCTTTTCTTTCTTTCTTTTTTTTTTTTTTTGAGTGGAGTTTTGCTCTTTTTGCCCAGGCTGGAGTGCAGTGGTACAATCTCGGCTCACTGCAACCTCTACCTCCCGGGTTCAAGCGATTCTTCTGCCTCAGCCTCCTGAGTAGCTGGATTGCAGGTGTGCATCACCATGCCTGGCTAATTTTTGTATTTTTAGTAGAGATCGGGTTTCACCATATAGGCCAGGCTGGTCTTGAACTCCTGATCTTGTGATCCGCCTGCCCTGGCCTCCTAAAGTGCTGGGAT
Source organism: Cacajao melanocephalus (assembly GCA_963573385.1). Taxonomy (NCBI): domain Eukaryota; kingdom Metazoa; phylum Chordata; class Mammalia; order Primates; family Pitheciidae; genus Cacajao; species Cacajao melanocephalus. The sequence continues at coordinate 238,755 of CAUYLG010022443.1, read as the reverse complement.
TACAGGTGTGATGTGCTGGGCCGTCCAATCATATTTCTACATAGCTGCCATTTCTCATCAGCCCTAAGCATAAACTCAGACAGTTTTCCTGGGTCTTGAGGTCTTTACTTCTGAAGACTCCCATGTCACATAAAACTTTTTAAAAATTTTTATTGAGACGAGGTCTCCCTATGTTACCCAAGCTGGTTGTGAATACATAAAACTCTGATTAAATAGGCCAGGCCCACTGGCTCACACTTTAATCCCAGCACTTTGGGAAGCTGGGTGGAAGGATTGCTTGAACCAGCCTGGGCAACATTGTGAGATACTGTCTCTATGAAAAATAAATTTTAAAAAATTAGACAGGCATGGTGGTGCGCACCTGTAGTCCCAGCTAATTGGGAGGTTGAGGTGGGTGAATCGCTTGAGCCCAAGAGGTCAGTCTTCAGCGAGCCAAGATCCCACCACTGCACTCCAGCCTGGGCTACAGAGTAAGGGGAAAAAAACGAACAAACTTTGGGCCGGGCTCAGTGGCTCACGCCTGTAATCCCAGCACTTTGGGAGGCTGAGGCGGGTGGATCACCTGAGGTCAGGAGTTCGAGACCAGCCTGGCCAATATGGCAAAACCCCATCTCTACTAAAATACAAGATTAGCTGGGCACAGTGGCACATGCCAGTAGTCCCAGATACTTGGGAAGCTGAGACAGGAGGATTGCTTGAACTCAGGAGGCGGAGGCTGCAGTGAGCTGAGATCGTGCCACTGCACTCCAGCCTGGGTGACAGAGAGACACTGTCTCAAAAAAAAAACAAAAAAACAAAACAAAAAAACCCCAAAACTTTGATTAAATAAATCTGTTACATTTTCTCTTGTTAACCTCCTTTTGGTGGGTGAGAAAAGGGATCACACCTTTCTGCCTTTGTAAGGGCCAGCAGCTGGAACCTTTGGCTCCCATGAGAAAAAGTGAGGGGGCCTATGCAGATGGAACAGAGCCCAGAATGTGGGGCAGAGATGAGGTCTAGGGCAGGGGCAGATATCACAGGGCCTTTGTAGGACTTTGGGTTTTACTTGTAAGATGTGGAGCCATGGAAGGTTAGAACCCTCTGGCTGCTGTTGCGGGGAACTTGTGTCCTGTTTCTTGAACAGAACACTAATTTCCTTGGGGCAGGATGCACACCAAAGCCCAGCCAGGGGCTCTGTTCATGCTTGGTCTGAGGGCCAGCCTTGACCCCACAGGCGCAGGCCTGAAGGTGGGACAGAGGTACCTGGCCTGCCTTTTTGGGAGGACTAGTTTTCTTTTTTTTTTTGAGATGAAGTCTCGCTCTTTGGTCCAGGCTGGAGTGCAGTGGCGTGATCTGGGTTCACTGCAACCTCCATCTCCCGGGTTCAAGTGATTCTACTGCCTCAGCCTCCCGAGCAGCTGGGATTACAGGTGCACACTACCCTGCCTGGCTAATTTTTCTATTTTTAGTAGAGACGGGGTTTCACCATGTTGGTCAAGCTGGTATCAAACTCCTGACCTCAAGTGATCCGCCTGTCTCGGCCTCCCAAAGTGCTGGGATTACAGGAGGGAGCCACAGTGCCTGGTCAGCCACCTTCAGCCACCACTGGCCTGTCGGCTGTTATCTGTTCCATCTCTGCTTGACTGTAAGCTTCCTCTGGGGAAGGACTGGGTCTCCCAGACATTTGAATTAATGGTGATCTTTGCAAAAAGCCAGGAACCCCTGTAGGTGATTGCTGGCAGGGAGACAAGCCACACAGGAAAAAGCAGGGATCTATCTGTGGCCTGGGGGTTAGGAGACCTAACAAAAGTTTTCTCACTCGGAGCCTCAGTCTCCCCATCTGTAAAAGGGTATGTATTGGACTAGACAGGTGATTTTTTTTTTTCTGAGATGGAGTTTCGCTCCTGTCGCCCAGGCTGGAGTACAACGGCTTGATCTGGGCTCACTGCAACCTCTGCCTTCTGGGTTCAAGTGATTCTCCTGTGTCAGCCTCCCGAGTAGCTGTGATTACAGGTGTGTGCTACCATGCTCTGTTAACTTTTGCATTTTTAGTAGAGACGGATTTCACCATGTTGGCCAGTCTGGTCTCGAACGCCTGACCTCAGGTGATCAGCCCGCCTCAGCTTCCCAAAGGGCTTGGATTACAGGCATGAGCCACTGCACCTGGCCAGATGATTCTTAAATTATGTTTGAAATAACAACAGAATCGGTAGATCTCTCCAGAGTAATGAGTTGGTAGACAAAACTTTGTGTGTGACTGAGAGGAGCAGGCTCACAAGCCCCTAAATTTGTCCTTAAGAGCTTTTCCCATTCTGATAATGTGATTTTTATGCTCTGATTGTAGCATTAGCCCAGAGAGGCTCCAACCTTGGAGGACAGACTTGGTTTTCATCTCCAGGTGAGGACTTGTTTTTGTTGGGTTCTGGAAAAGGTGTATGGGATATGTTTGTGGCGGCAAAGAAGGAGTTTGTGGTCTGGAGCCTGCATGGTTTCAGCCTCCAGGCCTGGTTATGTGGCTGGGATGGAGAAGGGAAGGCCCACATGGGAGTGGGGTCACCCAGTCTTTCCAGTGTGGGTTATGCGGGGGACGGTGGGGAGGGCCGCAAAGTGGACGGAGGAGAGGGAGGAATAGGGAGGTGGCAAGGGGCTGGGTGGTGACAAGCAGAGGGCCAGAGAGCTGTGGGCAGAACAGAGATCCGGTCCCGTGTGTCTCTGGGCAGAGACTCACTCCATGCCAAAGCAAATAGAGAGAAGAGGCCCCTGGGAGTCCGAGGGGTGGTTCCCCCCTGACTGAAGATCCTGGAGATGAGGGGTGGCCCTGGGCCAATCCAGGCACCTCCCTTTCTCACCAGGTAGTGCCTCTCTGCACGTTCACACCCAATGCTGTGTTGTCAGGGGCTGTAACCTGAGCCCCGGGTGTCAGGAGGGGGAGACCCACCCTGTCCTCCTCCTGTCCCCCACAGCTCCCTTCCCTCTGCAAGGGCTCACACAGGCCCAGCCCAGAGAAGAAATGGTGTTCTCAGTGGGTTTAGAACAGGTAAAGATTAGGAGCAGATGACAGGTTGTCAGTGGCTCTGAGGACCACTCCATAATCCCCAGCACCCAAGCTGCAGTGCACTTTGATCCTGCCTCTGAAGGCTTGATTATGAGACACAGCCCACATTTCCATAAAGGGGAGAACAATTGTTTCTAACACAGACAAAGGACTCTTTGTACAGCCCTGGGTCCCGAGCCCCGGGAGGCACTCAGGGAGAGGAAGGACAGCCCCGCCCTGGGTGCGGGAGGGGGTAGGGGCAGGGCAGTGCTGGGTGAGGCAGCTGCCTGGCTCCCATCAAGCTTGCCCGTGATGGGCAAAGGGCATTAATGACATCCCGCTGCTGGCCCGAGGGGCACACAGGGCTCAGACAGGAGTGAAAGGGGGGCTTTTTTCTGAATTGCTCCAGTCTCATGCTCAAAATGCATGCAGTTTTATCCTTGTCGAGGCCAACTTTGGGCTATCTAGTGCCCCCCGCTACATTTGGGGAAGGGCTGGCTCCTCATTGCCAGGTTTCTGCATCTATCCAACAGGCAGCAGGGTAGGAAGCAGGATTTGATGTGCAGAGTGGTAGTTAGAACTTGGAGAGCATTTGGAAGTAGGAATGAGGAAAGGGGCACATTGGGATGAGGAGGAGGTGATAAGTCTGGAAGCAGCAGCGTGTGTCCCGTGTGGAGCTGCCTCCACCTCCTCCTCCCACCCCTCACAGCTTCCCTGGGATCTGAGCAAAGGGTGCCCTCAGAGTTTGCAAAACAAATACTGCTGGAGAGGATGAGGTCTTTGCTTTGCTCACCTTTCCTTGCAAGGGAGAGAAGTCTGGATTGGCGGGGGGCTTCTGACCATCTCTGCTGTACCCCTCACCCATTTGTTAGTTAGATCCAGCCCCTAGGCTGGGCGCGGTGGCTCATGCCTGTAATCCCAGCACTTTAGGAGGCTGAGGCTGGCTGATCACGAGGTCAGGAGTTCGAGACCAGCCTGGCCAATATGGCGAAACCCCATCTCTACTAAAAATATAAAAATTAGCCAGGCATGGGGGCATGTGCCTGTAGTCCCAGCTACTCGGGAGGCTGAGACAGGAGAATTGCTTGAACCTGGAAGAGAGAGGTTGCAGTGAGCCAAGATCATGCCACTGCACTCCAGCTTGGGCGACAACCAGCCTGGGCCAGGATTTCTGAGACAAGGGATTCAAAGAATGTTAGGAAGCAAGCTCAATGTAGATGCTTCCATTGAAGAGTTAATGTGCTTTGGGGGAAGTTCCTACAGTGAATGATCAGGTCTTTTACCTGGGTGGAGATTACTGGAATAAAGTTATGCTAATGAAGACAGAAGACTAGCAAAGTCATGCTAATGTAACCATCAGTTGTGTTATGTGGTAGGTAGTTTCAATTTTAGGTGTAAGTTTAGAGGGTGTGAGGGCAGAAGCTCTTTAGAGGGTAGTCTGGAGTTTGCGGTGGGGAGTGGCAGGAGGGTCTATGGTCCTGAAGAGCAATGACCAGACTGCAGGGCAGAGACAGAGACACGTTAGACTGGAAAACTGGAGGGAGAGAAACTCCAGTTCACCCCAGGAGAGGTCAACATTTAAGCATGTGAGCTGGAAACCAGGCCTGCAGGTGCCAAACCGGTCCCCACCCGTGGATACAGGCTGTGTTGACTTTGGCAGCCCCACCCTGAGCCTCCTCCCACCCCAGAAGGGCTTGAAACTGACCCTGGGCCATGCAGGGGGCTGGAGATGTTCCCAACCCAGTCCTGCTCATGCCGGCTGTGGCTGGCTGCTACCCTGGCAGAGGGAGCAAGGGTGTGCATGGGGGAGGGAGGTTTCCCTGGGAGGCAACTGGTGGAGTCCAGGGCTGGGGGCCATCAGGACTGTATGAGTGGGCTCTTGATCTCAGACTGAGGACCCAGACAGAGTAGGCAGTGGGAGGGAACAGATGAGTTTTGGGGACATCAGCTGTCATACTATGGAATTCTCTTTACGGCGTACCTATGATTTCACATGAGCTGAAATCTACATATGTACTCATCATCACAACACATCATTTTATTGATAAGGAAACTGAGGCATGGGGAGCATCGGCGACTGATCAGACAGATGGGATGGGATTCAAGGTCCAGTCTGGGGCTTCAAAGGAGACTCTGCTGTGCCCCTTGGCAGCATCCTGGGCTAGTCAGGCATCTCATTCCTTAAGATGGCAAGAGGGGAGCTCAGATCACTCCAGTCTTGCAGAAGGGAGGAGCCGATAGCCTGAAACAGATCTGGGAAGAGAGAGGGAATGGAGAGGGTGAGAAATGAAGAAGAGGGTAGTCAGTCCAAAAAAATAGACAGGGATAGAGACAGAGAGGAAAGGATGGGAGGAGATGAAGAATACGTGTGTGTGTGTGCATGTGTGTGTAAAACCATTACCAGCTTTCCACATTTTAGAAGTCATGTTCATATCTATTGCCTCTTTACAGAAAGCGATACGAACAAGTGAAAGGGGACCTAAGAGAGCCAGTGAGGGGCACAGGGAGAGCAGAAGGAAAGAGGCAGCTAGGAAGACAGGACAGAGGGGCAGAAAGGGGTGGGGGAGATAGGCTGAGACATTTGCCTTCTCCTCTGGGCCAGTTGCCTCCAGCTTGTCACCATGGTGAAGGCTGCCCAAGGACTTTGTGTCCAGCTTCTGCTGCCCTTGGGAAGTCATCTGGCCAGGGTTTTGCTTTGCTGGAGGCTGAGAGATGAGGGCAGGGGAAAGCAGGGAGTTTAATGGGTCAGAGATACTGAGGAAGGAATCAGTGTGACAGGGCCATACGGGTGCCCTGGGCTCTGAGCAATCAGATTCAAGGGATGCTCTCCTCAGGATAGTACCTTCTGTCTGGTGGCAGGAGACTTTCTGTTTTCCCTAAATGGAGAGAAACAGAATGCCTGGACCCTACGAGAACATAAGAGGCACATTTCTTTTTTTGGGGGGTGGGGTGGGCATGGAGTCTCGCTCTGTCACCCAGGCTGGAGTGCAGTGGCACGATCTCGGCACACTGCAACCTCCACCTCCCAGGTTCAAGTAATTCTCCTGCTTCAGCTTCCTAAGCAGCTGAGACTACAGGCATGTGCCACCAAGCCCAGCTATTTTTTGTATTTTTAGTAGAGACAGGGTTTCACCATCTTGGCCAGCTGGTCTAGAACTCTTGACCTTGTGATCCACCCACCTTGACCTCCCAGAGTGCTGAGATTACAGGCGTGAGCTACGGTGCCGGCTGAGCCACATTTCTTGAGAAGGCCAATTGTAGGGAAGGGAAGAGAAGGGGAGGAGAGTGAGACCTGGGTGGTACCCAGAGGTGTCTCAAGCACCAGGTCCTGACCTTCATATCATCGCTCATCCATGCCTCAACCTCCCCAAAGGGACTAAATTTTTTTTTTTTTTTTTGAGACAGTCTTGCTCTGTCGTCCAGGCTGGAGTGCAGTGGTGTGATCTTGGCTCACTGCAACCTCCACTTCCCAGATTCAAATTGATTCTCCTGCCTCAGCCTCCCATGTAGCTGGGAATACAGGCATGCGCCACCATGCCCGGGTAATTTTGTATTTTTAGTAGAGACGGGGTTTCTCCATGTTGGCCAGGCTGGTTTTGAACTCCTGAGGTCAGGTGATCCACCCACCTCGGCCTCCCAAAGTGCTGGGATTACAGGCATGAGACATCTTGCCCAGCCTCAAAGGAACTAAATTATAACCACAACAAAACATAGCAGCCAGTTGGGTGTGGTGGTTCACACCTGTAATCCCAGGGCTTTAGGAGGCTGAGGCGGGCTGATCACTAGGTCAGGAGTTCGAGACTAACTTGACCAACATGGTGAAACCCTGTCTCTACTAAAAATACAAAGAATTAGCCAGGCATGGTGGCAGGCACCTGTAATCCTACTACTTTGGAGGCTGAGGCAGGATAATCACTTGAACCTGGGAGGCGGAGGTTGCAGTGAGCCGAGACCGCCACTAAACTCCAGCCTGGGCAACAGCAAGACTCCATCTCAAAAAAAAAAAAAAAAAAAAAATAGGAGCCATTGTACTGAAAATATACCTTCAGCTAGACACTCAGTTAAGTGCCTTATTTTAACATTATTCCTATTTTTATTTATTTATTTAGGGTTTTGAGGTAGGGTCTCACTTTATTGCCCAGGATGGACTGCAGTGGTCTCATCATAATTCACTGCAGGCTTGAACTCCTGGGCTCAAATGATCTTCCCGCCTCGTCCTCCTGAGGAGCTGGAAGCACAGGCATGAACCAGTTGTTACATTTTGTTTTGTTTTTTGTAGAGATGGGATCTCCCTATGTTGCCCAGGCTGGTCTCAAATTCCTGGGCTCAAGTGATCCTCCTGCCTTGGTCTTAATTTCATTTATAGGCCGGGCGTGGTGGCTCATGCCTGTAATCCAAGCACTTTGGAGGCCAAGGCAGGCGGATCACCTGAGGTCCGGAGTTCAAGACCAGCCTGGCCAACATGGTAAAATCCTGTCTTTATATAAATTTTTTTTAAAAAATTTCATTTATAAAATTTGCAACAATCTAATAAGTTACATATTACTATACCGATTTTACAAAGAGGAAAACTGAGTCCCATCTTTTTTCAGGTCCAAAAAGAAAAAAAAAAAAAAAAAGAAAACTGAGTCCCAGAGAGAAGCAACTTTCTCACGTGGTCTAGAGTTCCTTTAAAGACCATCAGTCCTGGCTGGGCACGGTGGCTCACACCTATAATTCCAGCACTTCGGGAGGCCAAGGTGAAATGATGACTTGAGCCCAGGAGTTCGAGGCTAGCCTAGACAACATAGTGAGAACTATGTCTCTTAAGAAAAAAAGTGCCAGGCGTGTGGCTCATGCCTGTAATCCAAGCACTTTGGAGACCAAGGCAGGTGGATCACCTGAGGTCGGGAGTTCAAGACCAGGCTGACCAACATGGTGAAACCCCGTCTTAAAAAAAAAAAATAAAAGAAATAGAAAGTTTAAAAACTTCTAAGGTGCCAGGCCAGGCGGTTCACACCTGTAATCCCAGCATTTTGGGAGGTTGAGGCGGGTGGATTACGTGAGGTTGGGAGTTTGAGGCCAGCTTGGCCAACATGGTGAAGCCCTGTCTCTACTAAAAATACAAAAATCAGCCAGGCATGGTGGTGCATGCCAGAAGTCCCCAGCTACTTGGGAGGCTGAGACAGGAGAATCACTTAAACCTGGGAGGCGGAGGCTGTGGTGAGCCAAGATCACTGCACTCCACCATTGCACTCCAGCCTGGGCAGCAAGAGTGAAACTCTGTCTCAAATAATAATAATAATAATAATAAAATTTGTGATCCATGAAGACTCCTTATATGTTCAACTCATCCCTTCAGGGACTATTCCCAGTACCTCTGCCCTTCCAGTCCCCAGCCTCTCTAATGTATTCTCCACACGGCAGCAGAGTCATCTTTCTAAAGCATACCTCTGATCTCACCCTGAAAACCCTTCAGTGCCTCTCCATTGTCTTCAGGATAGGCCTAGACAAGGCCCTTCAGGGTCTGACTGCAGGTTTCTCTTGGCATCATCCCCCCGACCCCACCTGCTATCTCCACTCTCCTGTGGCCTTGCTGGAGCACACTCTGTGTTTCTGGGCCTTTGCCATCACATTCCCTCTGCTGGGAAAGCTCATTTTCTCTGTCTTTGCCTGATGAATTCCTACCCTATGCCTAGGGAAGTTTTCGTTGAGATGGCACCTCTTCCAGGAAGCATTCCCTGATCACAACCCTCTGATTAGTTGCCCCTCCCAGCTATTTCCACAGAGCTCTCTGGCACTCTGTCTTGTCATTGCTTTTCTCCTCAGTCAGACCATAAGCTCCTCGACTGAGGATTGTGCCTTGTTCACTGCTTTAGGCCCACCTGGTAGAGTCTCAGGGTATTCGACACATGTGAAATGAGTGAATTAATGGACAATGCCCAAGCTCATTCTTGGGCATTGAAGAATAGCTAAGAAGTGCCAGGCAAACGCAGGGAAGTTGTTTTCCAAAAGTCACATATTTTCCTTCATGCCATGCTGCTTCTCTGAATAGGTCAGAACAATCTGGTTCTTAGGATTGTTTTTTAAAAACATCTTTATTGAGTAATAATGATAGACAATAAACTGTATGTATTTAGAGTGTACAGTTTGATAAGTTTTGACATATGTATACACCCATGAAACTAACACCGCAATAAAAACAGTGAACATGTCCATCACCCCCTAAAAGTTTCCTACAAAATGAAGGAACAATGGATTTTAATGTTACAGAGTACAAAAAGTTCATTGATATGGTTTCAGAGTCTACATTGCAACTAACCTCTAAGAATTCTATTTCCGCTGGGTGTGGCAGCCCTTGCTGGTAGTCCCAGGCTGAGGTGGGAGGATTGCTTAAACCCAGTAGTTCAAGACCAGACTGGGCAACATGGTGAGACCCCATATCTACAAAAAACACAAAAATAAGCCAGGCATATAGTGCATGCCTGTGGTCCCAGCTACTCGGGGGGCTGAGTTGGGAGGACAGCTTGAGCCAGGGAAGCAGAGGTTGCAGTGGGCCAAGATTGTGCCACTGTACCCCAGCCTGGGTGACAGAGGCTGACCCTGTCTCAAAAAAAAAAAAAGGCTATTAAAATACTCCTCACTTGGCCAGGCATGGTGGCTCACACCTGTAATCCCAGCACTTTGGGAAGCCGAGGCTGGCAGGTCACCTGAGGTCAGGAGTTTGAGACCAGCCTGACCAACATGAAGAAACTCTGTCTCTATTAAAATTACAAAATTAGCCAGATGTGATGGCGCATGCCTGTAATCCCAGCTACTCAGGAGGCTAAGGCAGAATTGCTTGAACCCAGGAGGCAGAGGCTGCAGTGAGCTGAGATCGTGCCACTGCACTCCAGCCTGGTGCCTGGTGACAGAGCGAGACTCTGTCTCAAAGAAATAAATAAATAAAATAATAAATAAATAAATAAATAATACTCCTCACTCTTTTTTTTTTTTTTTTTTTGAGATGCAGTCTTGCTCTGTCACCCAGGCTGGAGTGCAGTGGTACGATCTTGGCTCACTGCAACCTCTGCTTCCCGGGTTCTAGCAATTCTTCTGCCTCAGTCTCCCGAGTAGCTGGGATTACAAAAACACACTACCATACCTGGCTAATTTTTTTATTTTTAGTAGAGATGGGGTTTCACCATATTGGCCAGGCTGGTCTCAAACTCCTAACCTTGTGATCCACCCTCCTTTCAGTCTTTTAAAATGCTGGGATTACAGGCGTGAGCCACCACGCCCAGCTGATTTCTTACTGTTAATCCTTTCCTTAAGCATAGGAAAGCACTTTACTACAGGGGCCATAAATGGTTAAGGCAAGAGGTGATCCCAATCCCACGCCTTGTCTTTTTCATACTGCCTCATGGAGGTTGCAGTGAGCCAAGATTGTGACATTGCACTCCAGCATGGGTGACAGAGCGAGACTGCCTCAAAAACACAACCAAAAAAAGCCGTACTGCCTCTTCTATTCCATGTGGCTTGTTATCCGCCCCCCATCTTTTTTTTTTTTTTTTGAGAAGGGTTCTCACTCGTTGCCCAGTCTGGACTGCAGTAGTGCCATCATAGCTCACTGCAGCCTCAAACTCCTGGACTCATGACCCTTCAACCTAACCTCAGCCTCCCAAGTAACTGGGACCACAGGTGTGGTCCATCACACCCAGCTAATTTTTAAGTTTTTTGTAGAGATGAAGGTCTCCCTATATTGTCCAGGGTGGCCTCAAACTCCTGGACTCAAGTGACCCTCCTGCCTTGGCCTCATAAAGTGTTGGGATTACAGGGATAAACCACCACTCCTGGCCAATTTTAACTTCTAATTGATAAATACCAACAGGTATAACCCACATAAACTGAAGATTTTTGGTGTCTTCAATAACTTTTAAGATTTAAAGGGGCCCTGAGACTAAAAAGTTTGAGAACCACTGATACACAGGCCAGTGGTTGAGAGAAGGCCCTCAGAACGGACGGTCTGCACTTGAATTTGGTCTTTGCTCCTTGCTAGTTTGTAGTAGAACTTTAGGCAAGTTTGTAGTCTCTCTGATTCCTAGTTATCTCATCTGTAAAATGGGAATTATTATAATGGTACTTACTGTGAAAGGCAGTCGAAGATTGAGTTAATATATGGAAACATTTAGAACAGTGTTGGTACATAGTAAATGCTAAATCAATGTTCATTATCGTCATCATCAGCAGCAGCAGCATGCTGAACAGCTCAGAGAAGGTTTAAAGGTGGCCAGGCGTGGTGGCTCACACCTGTAATCCAAGCACTTGAAGGCCAAGGCAGGCAGATCACCTGAGGTCGGGAATTCAAGGCCAGCCTGACCAACATGGTGAAACCCCGTCTTTTAAAATAAAAAAATAAACAAATAAAAAAGAAGGTTTAAAGGTTTAAATCCTTTATTTTGGCCGGGCGCGGTTGCTCAAGCCTGTAATCCCAGCACTTTGGGAGGCTGAGGTGGGCAGATCACAAGGTCAGGAGTTTGAGACCAGCCCGACCAACATGGTGAAACCCTGTCTCTACTAAAAATACAAAAATTAGCCATGCATGGTGGCACGTGCCCATAATCCCAGCTACTCAGGAGGCTGAGGCAGGAGAATTGCTTGAACCTGGGAGGTAGAGGTTGCAGTGAGCTGAGGTCACACCACTGCACTCCAGCCTGGATGACAGGGCGAGACTCCGTCTCAAAAAATAATAACAACAATAATAAAATCCTTTATTTTAAAGACCCCAAAGTGAGTCTCAAGCCTACCGCCCCCTCCCACCTCAGCCGCCGCCAACTGCCCCAGATGAGTCACCACCATATTCAAGTGTCCCAAGTGCAACAAGGAGAGAAACTGCCAAGCGAGTGACCTCCTTGGGCAAGGACTAGCGGCAGCCCTTCCTGAAGTGTGAGAAATGCGTATAGATGCTGGGGTCCACCCTAGGGTACGCTGAGCACGAAGGCAAGCCCTACTGCAACCTCCCCACTACCATGCCATGTTTGGGCCCAAAGGCTTTGGGCAAGGTGGAGCTGAGAGTCTCCCTCTCTCCCTCCCTCCCTCCCTTCCTCGCAAGGTGGAACTGAGAGTCTTTCTTTCTCTCTTTCTCTCTCTCTCTCTCTTTTCTTTTTTTTTGAGACAGTCTCACTCTATTGCCCAGGCTGGAGTGCATTGGCGTGATCTTGGCTCACTGCAACCTCCACCTCCTGGGTTCAAGCAATTCTTATGTCTCAGCTTCCCTAGTGACTAGAATGACAGGCACCTGCCACTGCACCTGGCTAATTTTTGTATTTTTGGTAGAGATGGGTTTCTCCATGTTGGCCAGCCTGGTCTCGAGTTCCTGACCTCAGGTGATTTGCCACCTCAGCCTCTTAAAGTGCTAAGATTACAGGTGTGAGCCTCCTCACCCGACTGAGAGTCCCTTTTTTTTTTTTTTTTTGAGACAAAGTCTTGCTCTGGCACCATGCTGGAGTGCAGTGGGGCAATCTCAGCTCACTGCAACCTCCACCTCCGGGTGCAAGTGATTCTCTTACCTCAGCTTCCCGAGCAGCTGGGACTACAGGCACATGCCACCACACCCGGCTAATTTTTGTATTTTTAGTAGAGACAGGGTTTCACCATGTTGGCCAGGACGGATTCGATCTCTTGACCTCTCGATCCACCCGCCTCAGCCTCCCAAAGTGCTGGGATTACAGGCATGAGCCACTGTGCCCAGCAAGAGTCACATTTTCAAGCAAACCCAGGTGGTGGAGACTTCATCCTCAGTGGCCACCCACTGAGCCACCGTTCAGGCAGACACCAGGCCTTATACCCAGACATCCAGGGCTCCCTTGTAGCCCCTTATGCCCTCAATAAACCAAAATAGTGTGGGGGCAGGTGAGGAACAACCCAAACACCAGTAAGGGTTATCCTGCCATCTATGGGATGAGAACTGCCCCAGTTATCATGTGAAACATAGAAGTATATTTAGGTTTCTGTTCTCATAGGCTGAGGCAGGAGGATGACTTGAGCCCAGGAGTTCAAGATTAGCTTGGGAAACACAGTGAGAACCTGCCTATACAAAAAAAAAAAAAAAAAAAAAATTAGCCAGGTGTGGTGGCACATGTCTTTGGTCCCAGCTACACAGGAGGCTGAGGCAGGAGGATTGCCTGAGGCCTAGGAGGTTGAGGCTGCAGTAAGCCATGATCACATTAACTGTAATCCAGCCTGGGTGACAGAGTAGGACCCTGTCTCAAAACACACAAAAAAACCTACAAAACAGTTTATTAGCCAGGTATGGTGGCTCATGCCTGTAATTCCAGCATTTTGGGAGGCCAAGGCAGGCAGATCGCCTGAGATCAGGAGTTTGAGACCAGCCTGATCAACATGGAGAAACCCTGTCTCCACTAAAAATACAAAATTAAGGCCAGGTGCGGTGGCTGACGCCTATAATCCCAGCACTTTGGGAGGCCAAGGCCGGCGGATCACCTGAAGTTGGGAGTTCGAGACCAGCCTGACCAACATGGAGAAACCCCATCTCTACTAAAAATACAAAAAATTAGCCAGGTGTGGTGGCGCATGCCTGTAATCCTAGCTACTTGGGAGGCTGAGGCAGGAGAATCGCTTGAATCTGGGAGGCGGAGGTTGCAGTGAGTCAAGAACGCACCATTGCACTCCAGCCTGGGCAACAAGATCGAAATCCTGTCTCCTAAAAAAAAAAACAAAAAAAGAAAACAAAATTAGCCAGGTGTGGTGGTCCATGCTTGTAATCCAAGCTACTTGGGATGAGGCAGGAGAATCGCTTGACCCTGGAGGCAGAGGTTGTGGTGAACCGAGATCGTACCATTGCACTCCAACCTGGGGAACAAGAATGAAAACTCCATCTCAAAAAAAAAAATTAACAGTTTTTTAATTTCCTATAAAGTTAAACATACATTCTACCTCTATTTTTGTTTTTTTGTTTTTGTTTTTGAGGCAGGGTTTCACTATATGTTGCCTAGGCTGGACACCAACTCCTGGACTCAAGTGATCCTCCTGCCTCAGCATTCTGAGTAGCTGGGACTACAGGGGCACAACACTGCACCCTCTTCCCTTTATTTTAATGTGACATACAAAGCCCTCCTTTCCCATCATGACCTCATACACACTCCATCAAAGAATAGTTGTCTTTTAGTATCTGTGGGGGCCTAGTTCCAGGACCCCCCCACCCCCAAGGATACCCAGATCTGCAGATTCCTTAGTATCTCATATAAAGTAGTGTAGTATTTGCATAAATGAGATGGGACATACACATTCTCTCACATACTTTATTTTTTTGAGACAGAATCTTATTCTGTTGCCCAGGATGGAGTGCAGTATTACAATCTGGGTTCAAGTGATTCTCCTGCCTCAGCCTCCCAGGTAGCTGTGATTACAGGCATGCGCCACCACACCCAGCTAATTTGTGTATTTCTAGTAGAGACAGGGTTTCACCATGTTGGCCAGGTTGGTCTCAAACTCCTGACTTCAGGTGATCCACCCGCCTCAGCTTCCCAAAGTGCTGGCTACAGGCATAAGCCACTGCGCCTGGCCTCCCCCAATATTTTCAATCCAAAATTGGTTGAATCCATAGATACAGAATCCATGGATATAGAGAGCGGACTGTGTAATTTGTTTTATTTATTTATTTTTAAATAATAGAGATTAGGTTTCGCCATGTTGCCCAGGCTGGTCTTAAACTCCTGGACTCAAACAATCCGCTCACCTCAGTCTCTCAAAATGCTTGGATTGCAGGTATGAGCCATTGTGCCCCACCTATATTTTCAAAAATTTAAAAGCATGTCTCCTACATAAATAGTAGGCCACTTCAAAAATTTATTTAATTTGTCCTAGCATGGTGGCTCATACCTATAATCCCAGCACTTTGGGAGGCCGAGACAGGAGATTCACTTGTGGTCAGGAGTTCAAGAACAGCCTGGGCAACATAATGAGACCTTGTCTATACAAAAACAATTTTTAAATTAGCCAGGCCTAGTGGCTCACACTTGTGGTCCTAGCTACTCCAGGGGTAGGAGGATCGCTTGAGCCCAGGAAGTCAAGGCTGCAGTAAGCTGTATTGTGCCACTGCACTCCAGGCAATGGAGTGAGACCCTGTCACTTAAAAAAAATTTTTTGGGGGCCGGGTGTGGTGGCTCACACCTATAATCCCAGCACTTTGGGAGGCTGAGGCAGGTGGATCACGAGGTCAAGAGATCGAGACCATCCTGGTCAACATGGTGAAACCACGTCTCTACTAAAAATACAAAAATTAGCTGGGCATGGTGGCGCACGCCTGTAGTCCCAGCTACTCGGGAAGCTGAGGCAGGAGAATTGCTTGAACCCAGGAGGCGGAGGTTGAGGTGAAGCCAAGATCGCGCCATTGCACTCCAGCCTGGGTAACAAGAGCGAAACTCCGTCTCAAAAAAAAAAAAATTTTTTTTTTAATTTGCCACCTATCAATTTCCTACCAGCTAACATCAAATTTACAGAGGTCTATAGGGCTCTATTCAGCAATTAAACAGTCAAACAGTCTCACTCTGTCACCCAGGCTGGAGTACAGTGGCATGATCCTGGCTCACTGCAGCCTCGACTTCCTGGACTCAAGGGATCCTCCTGCCTCAGCCTCCCAAGGTGGGACCACAGGTGCACAACACCACACCCAGCTAATTTTTTATTTTTAGTAAAGATGAGGTTTCACTATGTTGCCCGGGCTGGTTGCCCTCCCAAAGTGCTGGGATTGCAAGCATAATCTGTCATCCAGACCGGAGTGCAGTGGTGGGATCTCAGCTTACTGCAGCTTCCACCTCCCCAGCCCAAGCCATCTTCCTGCCTCCCGTCTCTTCCAGCTGACAGCACAGCAGCTAATTTTTAGAATGATTTTGAAAGACCATGCTAACATTTTTTTGGTCTAATTTCCAAATTCTGGATAATTTTTCTTAAGAAGGCACACTAAAATACTCAAGGTTCAGCAAATTCCACACTCTTCCTGTCTCCCTCAGCATAGAGCTTCTTTCTCCCTGGACTTGAGGTGCTTCTCCCCTCCTTAAACCTGTCTATTTCCTGCTTTGGCCTAGCTGATTCTACACCTCTTCGGGCCTGAGGTCAGGGGTCCGTTGTGTGTCCAAGCACCCCACCCGGGTCTGGGTACCAGACCTCTGGATTTAGGCACTCTCTTGGCCCCAGCAACACTCCTGGCCTCCCTCCAGCCCAGCATCCCTGCCAGCCCTTAACAGCATCTGTTTGTTCATTGGCCTCCTCCGGAAGCCTGTGGGCTTCCACAGGGTGGGGCTGTTTTTTTTATTTCTGTATCCCTAGGGCCTAGACCAGTGCCTGGCAGGCACCCTGTGAGGCTTAATAAATGTTTGCTGAATAAATTGAATGAGGTGTTGGCTGGATGCCTCCTCAAGGTCGGTTCCAGACTTCTTGACTGGTTGCCATGGTTACCCAGTGTCAGTCTCGCTCTCCTCTCTCTCTCTCTCTCTCTCTCTCTCTCCCCCCAGTCTCTTTCACACCTCCTCTTCCCACCTCCCCACACACTGCATTGAAATCCCAGCTGGGGGCCATAGAGAAACAGAGGCAGCCCCATCCCCAAGAGGGTACCAGGGGCAAGGACAAGCCTGCACTGTCCTTGGGGTCTGGCTGGCGCAGGGATCAGATTTGCCTGCATCTGGGAGGAGGATTCTTAGGTCTCCACAGCTTTACTGTGGGTGCTTTGGGGTTTGGCAGTCTCACAGGTTAGAGGTGGGCTGGCCCTGCTGAGGCCTCAGGAGAATTCAGACTCAAAGAGCTTGACTGTATGGCAATTTCCTCTTTACCTATCAGCTGGACCTATTGAATTCTTCTTTGTACCTGCAGTCCCTTTTCTTTCAGCTTCCTTAAATGGGCCCCTCGGCAGCCCCTAAACTTCCTAGCAGGGGACCCTTTCCTCTGAGGAGGTACTGCTGCAGCTGCAACATCCCTTTGGTCCCTCTCCCCACAGGTTTGTCTTTTTTTTTTTTTAGAGGGAGTCTCACTCTGTCATCCAGGCTGCAGTGCAATGGCATGATCTCAGCTCACTGCAGCCTCCACCTCCCAGATTCTATCCATGGTCCTGCCTCAGCCTCCCAAGTAGCTGGGATTACAGGTGTGTGCCACCATGCCCAGCTAATTTTTGTATTTTGTATTTTAGTAGAGACCGTTTCGACATGTTGGCCAGGCTGGCCTTGAACTCCTGACCTCAAGTGATCCACCCACTTCTGCCTCCCAAAGTTCTGGGATTGCAGGCATGAGCCACTGCGTGAGGGTGGCCACAGGTCTCTCTATTGTTGCCCGTTCCCCTCTAACCCATGCCAGGCTGAGTCGGTGTATTGCACCCATATCTCTTAACACAGCTGGGAAAATGAACAAAGGGATGGCAAAAGGAAATAATTAAGAAGTAAAATCAGGGCCGGGCGCAGTGGCTCACGCCTGTAATCCTAACACTTTGGGAGGCCTAGGTGGGTGGATCACCTGAGGTCAGGAGTTCAAGACCAGCCTGGCCATCATGGCGAAACCCCATCTTTAAAAAAAAAAAAAAGAAGTAAAAAGAACGCCAGGCACAGTGGCTTGCACCAGTAATCCCAGCACTTTGGGAGACCGAGGAGGGAGGATCTCTTGAGCCCAGGAGTTTGAGACCAAACTGGGCAACATGGCAAAATCCCGTCACTACAAAAAAATTTAAAAATTAGCCGGGCATGGTGGCGTGCACCTGTGGTCCCAGCTACTTGAGAGGCTGGGGTGGGAGGATCACCTGAGCCCAGGAGGCGGAGGTTGTAGTGAACCGAGATCACACCACTGCACTCCAGCCTGGACAACACAGTGAGACCCTGTCTTAAAAAAAAAAAAAAAAAAGCTGGGCGCAGTGGCTCAAGCCTATAATCCCAGCACTTTGGGAGGCCGAGGCAGGTGGATCACGAGGTCAAGAGATCGAGATCATCCTGGTCAACATGGTGAAAACCCGTCTCTACTAAAAAATGCAAAAATTAGCTAGGCATGGTGGCGCATGCCTGTAGTCCCAGCTACTCGGGAGACTGAGGCAGGAGAATTGCTTGAACCCAGGAGGCGGAGATTTCGGTGAGCCGAGATCATGCCATTGCACTCCAGCCTGGGCAACAAGAGCTAAACTCCGTCTTAAAAAAAAAAGTAACAAGAAACCTTCTGTTGGTGAAACTGGGTTTCCTCCAGGGTTCTCTGACAGAGGGTGACTATAAAATTTATCCTTCAAACCTGGACATTCTGGCAGGAAAAGGAAGTGCTCTCAATAATCATAACAGGACAACAGCATAAACCCTGGCTATCCTGGGGACTTTAGGATGTACGGTCAGTCAGGCCCCTTGCACTGGCACGAAACCCAGGGAAACATCTGTCACAAGAGTCCATTTCTTTCTTTTTTTTTTTTTAATGAAGATGGGGTTTCACCATGTTGGTCAGGCTTGTCTTGAACTCCCGACCTCAGGTGATCCGCCCGCCTTGGCCTCCAAAGTGCTTGGATTACAGGCGTGAGCCACCACACCCAGCCTGAGAGTCCCGTTCTTTCATGCATTCATTCCACAAACATTTACTCTTACCTCTCCTGGGAATTCCAGATAGCAAGAGGTTCCTGGCCTAGGGAGGCTAACAGTCTAATGGAAGAGACCATTCATCATTAAAGAGTGTGCAAAAATGCTAAGATAGGCCAGGAGCAGTGGCTCACGCCTGTAATTCAGCACTTTGGTAGGCCGAGGCAGGTGGATCACCTGAGGTTGGGAGTTCAAGACCAGCCTGGCCAACATGATGAAACCCCGTCTCTACTAAAAATAAAAAATTAGCTGGATGTGGTGGTGGGCACCTGTAATCCCAGCTACTGGGGAGGCTGAGGCAAGAGAATCGCTTGAACCTGGGAGGCGGATATTGTGATGAACCGAGATCACACCATTGCACTCCAGCCTGGGCAACAAGCATGAAACTCTCTCTCAAGACAAACAAACCAACCAACCACAATTAAAAAAAAAATGCCAAGATAAACAGCAGGAAAGAGGAAGCAGAATCCCATGGAAATGCTTAGGAGGGTCACATCACCCAGTCCTGAGTGGGGTGTTGGCGCTGACTTGCTGCTCAAGGGAGGTGAATCCTGAGTTGGGCTCTGAAGGAGGAGTAGATATCTGCTGATAAAGAAGAGATTTGGTGACCAGGCACAGCGGCTCATGCCTGTAATCCCAGCACTTTGGGAGACCAACGTGGGCAGATCACTTGAGGTCAGGAGTTCGAGACCAGCCTGGCCAACATGGTGAAACCCCATCTCTACTAAAAATACAAAAATTAGCCAAGTGTGGTGGTGCACGCTTGTAATCCCAGCTATTTGGGTGGCTGAGGCGGGAGAATTGCTTGAACCTGGGAGGCAGAGTCTGCAGTGAGCCAAGATTATGCCATTGTACTCTAGCCTGTGCAACAAGAGCGAAACTCCATCTCAAAAAAAAAAAAAAAAAAAAAGAGGTTTGGGGTGAATAGCAAAGAGTTCTAGTCTGAAAAAACCTGCCTATGCAGAGGCATAGACAGAAGGAGGTGCATTTGGTTTTGGAGTAACTGGAAAGCTCCTGTCTCCTTCTGTCCCTCCTTTTTTTTTTTTTTTTTTTTTGAGACAGAGTCTTGCTGTGTTGCCCAGACTGGAGTGCAGTGGCACGGTCTCAGCTCACTGCAACTCCGCCTCCCGGGTTCAAGTGATTCTCCTGCCTCAGCCTCCTCAGTAGCTGAGATTATAGGTGCCTGCCACCACGCCTGGTTAATTTTTTTTGTATTTTTAGTAGAGACGGGGTTTCACCACATTAGCCAGGCTGGTCTCGAACTTCTGACCTTGTTATCAGCCCGCCTTGGCCTCCCAAAGAGCTGGGATTACAGGCGTGAGCCACCGCACCTGGCCATCTGTCCTTCCTCTTAATCCTGTCCTGAGCCCTCTATTTCTGTAAGAGGAGCCCATCACTTCCATTTCTCACTTTGGTCAGAGAGATGCTTCCTCACCGGTCTTTAGAAAGTTTGTTGAATGGACAGATAAAGCCAAGAAGTGCCCTACACTCTTCCTCTGTGATGTAAGTGCAAGGTTTCAAACTTTGGTTATTACTATTCAAGTTCTTTCTTATTTTTTGCGACGGAGTCTCGCTCTGTCGCCCAGGCTGGAGAGCAGTAGCACGATAGCTCACTGCAACCTCCACCTCCTTAGAGGTGGGGTTTCACCATGTTGGCCAGGCTGGTCTCGGACTCCTGACCTCAAATGATCTGCCCGCCTCAGCCTCCCAAAGTGCTGGAATTACAGGTGTGAGCCACCACACCCAGTGGAGTTCTCTTCTGTAATATTTATACTTTACCTTTCGAAAATTGAGCCCATTTTGCTGCATGCCAGGCATTGTGCCCAAATGATGCACAGGTCACTTCATTTAATCTTCAAAACAATCCTGTGAGATAGGTAATCTCACACCCAAATTACAGAAGAGGCTCAGTGAGGTCAGAAACCAGCCCAGTTCTTACAGCTGACTAGTGAGCAGCTAAGATTTGCTAGGATGACCTGACACTCTGAATTCTCTAAATTCCACCTTCTTTTTTTTATATAAAAATTTTAAAATTAAAAAAAAATTATTTTTCTCTAAGACGGGGTTTCACCGTGTTGGTCAGGCTGGTCTTGAACTCACGACCTCAGGTGATCCGCCCGTCTTGGCCTCCAAAGTGCTTGGATTACAGGCGTGAGCCACCATGCCCAGCAATTCCACCTTCTTAACCACAGTGCTACGCATAGTCAGGGAAGGCCTAACTTGATGTTATTCATAAGTTGGGCCTGTGAGCTGACTCAGACTACCGTGGCAGCCCCAGAAATCCTGGGTTTCAGAGGGAGTGGGAGGTGGGCAGCTGAGAGGCCCTTGGGTTTCGATAACCACTGCACTTAGGTTGCAGGCCGCATTGTACAATAGCAACAGACCCAGACCGGAATCCCTCCACCCTCCTCTCTAGGGTGGAGCCCCTTCCAGCAAAGCTGGCCCAGCCCTGTGATGTCACACCACTGGGCAGGGCTTCCGGGGATTGGTGACACCCTGCTGACGTCAGGGAGGTGGAGGAGCTGCAGGTCCCTCCTATCCCCAGGGCAGCTCAGGGGCTGGACTGCATTTTAGCCATGATTGTAATTACAGATTTCTCTCCGAACCAGTGGGCAGGAAAAGCTTGTTGGAGTCCTGTGTTTGGCTCTGGGGTTTGAGCCCATGACTGGCTCAGGAGACCTGAGTCTACCAACATGCTTTGTGTCCCCAACAAGTCACTTATCCTCTCTGGTCCATCTCTAGGGCACAGCCTCCTAATTCAATAAAACGAAGAGATTGGAGGCGAGACTTTTGAGGACCCTTTCAAGAGGCCCAGATAGGAGAGCGGGGCGGGGGGTTGGGGAGGGACCTGAATTGGCCCTGTCTTGTCCCTAATCTGTCCTCCCTGCATCCCTCACTCTGAGTGAGGACATGACTCCTCCAGCCCCAGGCACCCAGCTCCAGCCTCGCCCCGCCCCTGCCCAGGGCCTCTCATTTGCTGTTCCCCCCCTGCTGCAGCCCCAGCAGGTGCACCTGGGTCAACTCACCGCAGGAGGGAGAGGTATAAGGCTCTGGGGCCTGGCAACGCTGGGGCACTGCCCGACCCCACCCCACACAGGTGGCCCAAGGCCAGCATAGGGGCTGGAGCTCTCTAGAGAGGTGAGACACTTGGGGAGCATAAAACAGCTCCAAGTGAGCCCGCCACCCTGGGCCAGCTGCCGAGCTCAGCTGGCTGCCTCTCGTCTCTCTTCCAATGGGTTTGTCTTCATTCACCCACTGCTCCTAGAGCAGCCTAGGCCCCGCCCTCAGCCTGAGGACCCCACGTAGAGCTCTGCCAGTCCCAGGAGGGGAGGGTCCCCTGAAGGCAGTGGGGACCACGGGAGCTGCTGCTCACATTGAGGAGGTGTGGAGGGCAGGCCCGACCCACACATCCTGTGAGAAGAAGAGAGGACAGGGTGCGGAAGGAGGGGTTGGACTGCGAGACACGTAGCCTGATTCAGCCCACAATGGAAAAGTGAAGGTGTGGGGAGACTGGAAGGTTTGGTGACAGACACTGGGTTGTGAGTCTGGAAAGCAGCCTTGAGTCGTAGCTGGGCAACTACCCTCCCTTCGTGACCTTGGCCATGCCCATTGCCCTCTTATGCCTATCTGTAAAAGGCCGGTGCCTCAGTGTCTCCATCTCTACAAGGTAGGGGCTCAGTTGGATAAGCCTAGGCTCCTTCTAACCCTGGCACTCTGTGGTTACCCAGGCGGGCATCCCCACCCCAGTGCCCAACTTTCCCCTATCCCCACCAGCTTCCACATCTCCCCCATGGAGGAAAAGAAACCCTGCTGGGTCGTGGAACATGGGAAGGTTGGCAATTCCCGTGTGAGGCAGCCCAAGACAACCTCAGAGCCCTCCTGCAGATACCCGGGGGCCCTCCCCTCCCCTGGCCCAGGCTTCAGACCACAGAGCAGACAACAAAGGCAGGCAGGTGGAAAATTCCCTCTGGCTCTCTGCCCAGGCACCCTGGATGACAACTGTGCCAGCCTGGGCGGGCAAGAGCCAGGAGTCCAGGGCACCAACAGGCAGCCTGGCAGCCCTAGGGAGCTGGTAAGGGGCCTGCCAAGGTCTCCCCACCTCAATTGCCCCCACACTGCTCAGACGCAGAAATTGTATTCTACTTAGGTGGACAGACAGGTGGGAGGAGGAGGATGGGGAAATATGTGGTTGTTTGAACTTCTCAGAAGTTGTAGCCCTGAGCCAAGAAGATTATGCCAGCTCCTCCCACTACCCTGAGCTGAGTGGTCCCTGGGACTCTAATGGAAGATGGGGAGGTACTGCAGCTAGTTTGGTGAACAGACAGAAAGCGAGTTTGGCCAGGTGTCCCTGTGTCTGCTGGGTTCCTGCTGGCTGCTGGTCTCTGCCTTGTGACCTTGGGCAGTGTGTATGCTCCTGGAGGCCTTGCTTTGCTCATCTCTAACCCCGAATAACTGTCCGGGTCCCACCTCCTGGAAGGGCATGAAGTCACATCCATGAAAGGCCTAGAAGTGAAAAGCCCTGTGTGTACATGTGACTTGAGGATGGGAGGCAGACCACTCCCGTAGCCTGCATGTTCAAGCATTCTTTGCATCAGAAAGCCAAGGCAGGGACCCCTTCTGCCTGCCTCTCTTCTGCTCTCTGCTCAGACCCCCAGATGCTGGTTACCATGGCAACACTTCCCTGCCTGTCTCCCCAGAGGTCTTTCACAGAATCCAGAGTTGGTTTCTACAGTGTTTACCCACAAACACTTTCGTGTTGCCAGTCAGTTTGGATGGCACTTCCAGAACTGAGGAAATACCTTTGTGACTTTGCCAGGTCACAGCCAACTGGCCCCTGGAATCACTGCCCCATAGGATGCCAGCCATGGGGCTCTGGAGGGCTGAGCAGTCAGGGTGTGGCCAGGTCAGGGTATGGCCAGGTCAAGGTGAACCACACACTGCTGGGAAATATACCTAAAGGGCATGTCCCACTGACCCGCAGTCAGCAGCCTGTGAGCGTCATTGCCCATACAGGGAACATTGTCCGTCTAGGCTGGCAGGAGAGGCCCTAAAGATAAGGCAGGGCATGACCCCAGCTCCATGACAGCCAATTAGCTCCGTTCCAAGAATCCAACCGCTGTGACTCACTGACAGCCAATCAGGACGCCCTGGGCCAGATACTTTTTTCAGCCAGACACACCTGTAACCTGCTAGCCATCTGTTGAACCACACCCCTGCCCAAACCATTCTAGAAAGAAATATAAATCTCTTTTACAGCTGTAAATGGAGAGCTCTGTAACTCTAACATGGAGGGAGATGCATGCTGATCTATATTGAGCTCAGAGACAGACACAAATGCATAAACTCGAACCTGCACAGATGATAATCTACCTGCCAGCCTGTCTCCTTCCTGCCTCTGCCAAGGTCACCACCATCTCTATTGTCCTCCACCTTCCTGGGTCAGAAATTGGCAAAAGAGAAAAGGTCCAGGATATCACAAGAGACCTAAATATACCTATCCAGTGCCCAGTGGCAGCTCTCTATGAACTGTTAGGCCAACAGAGGTCCAGACATGTTCCCTCATCTTCTGCAAAAAAAAAACAAACAAACAAAAAACCAAACAAAAGCATTGACTGGACATCCTTTCTAGGTTTCTCTGGGAATACTGGTGCTTGGAGGGGACTGAGAGGGCCCCCAGCAGAGTCCCATTTTATGGATGAGAGCTGGGCCCAGAGGGGGGTTTCTCCATCCAGAGGAGGGCACAGTGCTCATTATTGTTGGCAAGGGCATCTTGCCAGAGTTCCAGGAGCCAGGTCAAACACTGGCCCCATGGTCCCACCATGGAGGATTTCCTGCAGGGGAGTGCCCCCCAGCTGGCCACAGTGGGTCAGGCATGCCCAGAGGAAGACCTGGGAAAGGGACACTGTGCTTATATGTCCTCCAACCTTCCTACCCTAGGTCCTGTCCCAGGGCTGGCAGAACAGGGATCTTCTGTCGACTATGAGGGAAAATTGCTAGTTCATAGGCACTAGTTCAACTAGCTTGTTCAACTAGTTAGTTCGACTGCCTTTTTTTTTTTTTTTGAGACAGAGTCTCACTCTATTGCCCAGGCTAGAGTGCAGTGGCATGATCTTGGCTCACTGCAACCTCTGTCACCTGGATTCAGCCAATTCTCCTGCCTCAGCCTCCTGAGTAGCTGGGATTACAGGTGCCTGCCACTGTGTGCCTGGCTCATTTTTTTATTTTTAGTAGAGATGGGGTTTCACCATCTTGGCCAGGCTGGTCTTGAACTTCTGACCTCATGACCCACTCGCCTCGGCCTCCCAAAGTGCTGGGATTACAGACATGAGCCACTGCGCTCCACTTAACTACCTTATCTTTAGGGCCTTCTCCAGCCAGCCTAGATGGACAGTGTTCCCTGAATGGGCAATGATGCTCTCAGGCTGCTGACCACAGGTCAGTGGGATGTGCCCTTTGGGTATATTTCCCAGCAGCATGTGGTTCACCTTGACTTGGCCACACCCTGACCTGTCCACATCGTGACTGCTCAGCCCTCCAGAGCCCTCCGGTGCCTATAATTCCAGGGTCTCTGGGATGCCTTTGATCCTGGCAGCATGGCCCAAGGTCCTGCAGCCATCTGAGTCAGAGCCACATTACCAGGCTGGAGGACAGCAGGCTGAGACCCCCCCAGCCTGGGAGTTTCAGGGTCTATGAACTAACACCTAGGTACTAGTTGAACTAGCATTTCTGTGCTGTGTGCCAGAGGGACCTCAACAGAGGGAGATGCGGAATCTGAAACTTGTTTCAGTGTAACCCTGACATTTCCAAGCCTTCCAGATGCAGGGCATTCGTACTATCCAATATCGAGCCTCTAGACGTGACCTTGACGGAAGGCGGTCACATCTTCAAGCAGAGCCTTGCTAAAAATGAAACAACTTATATGCATGAAGTGTGTCCTTTGCACCAGGAATTGTGCTAGGCACTGGGGAGACACACAGGAACTAGGTACCCAGGCCCCTTCAGGTTGTTCTCATAGCATCAGCAAAGGGCCTCCCTCAGCCCCTAAGGTCACAGACCCAAAACAGGCAAACCCTTCCCCTGCAGACTCATAGGACTTCTGTGCTGGTTTAGATAGGAGGGAAACAGAATGAATCCCAGGAAGATTCAGAGGGGGCAAGATCTGACCCTTACAGCCAAGGACAGCCAGAGGTAGGAGGACTTTTGCCCGTGGCTGGAAGTCATTTTATTCGTGCATAAATCAAGTCTCACCCAAGATGTTGGGGAGCCAGCTTGGCCTTGCCTGTTCTTGGGAATAGTTGCTATGTTCTGCTCCAGAGCTAAGTGGTGGGGGGGGGTCTCTGTATTTTTTTTTTTTTTTTTTTTTTTTTTGAGACAGAGTTCTGTTCTTGTTGCCCAGGCTGGAATGCAATAGCTCAGTCTCAGCTCACTGCAACCTCCGCCTCCCGGGTACAAGCTATTCTCCTGCCTCAGCCTCCCGAGTAGCTGGGATTACAGGCATGCGCCACCACGCCCAGCTAATTTTGTAGTTTTAGTAGAGACAGGGTTTCACCATGTTGGTCGGGCTGGTCTTGAACTCCTGAACTCAAGTGATCTACCCACCTTGGCCTCCTAAAGTGGTAGGATTACAGGCATGAGCCACTGCACCTGGTCTCTGTGTCTATATTTATCCTCCTTTGCATACAGGGAATTTCCTCCATCTCTCCCACAGGGAGGTGTGGCCAGGGATCTTTGCCCCCTCCCTTTGAAGCAGTCTCTGTCTCTTCCCCACTGGGGTGTTGGCTAAGCAGGGCATAAAGTAAACTCGTTACCCTAAGATCCAGAGGGGAAACCCTCAAACCCATTCCAGGGTCTCTGGGACACCTGGGATAGTGGCAGCATGGCCCAACGTCCTGCGGCAGTCTGAGTCAGAGCCACATTACCAGATTGCAGGACAGAAGGCTGAGACCCCCCAGCCTGGGGGTTTCAGGGTCTGCTGCACCCTGTGAGCAGAAGTGCCTGAAGGCATTGGAACAGTGCTCTTAGTGGGACTGGGAGAATGAGGCAGTTGTGAGGAGGAGGAGGGAATAGAAGGAGTGAGGAAGGAAATGGACATTCATCAAGACATGCATTGTGTCAGGAATACATCGCTTAAGTTACATAACTTAATGTTCGGAGCAACCTTGGAGGTGCACGTTATTGTCCTGTTACAGTCAAGAAAGCCGAGGTTGGGCCAGGGTTGCTGGTGCTTGTCTGTAATGCCAGCACTGTGGAAGGCTGAGGCGGGAGGATCACTTGAGCCTGGGAATTTGAGACCAGCCTGGGCAACACAGCAAGACCGTGTCTCTAGGAATAAAATTATTATTATTAATTTTTTTAATTGTACTTTAGGTTCTGGGGTGTATGTGCAGATCATGCAGGATTGTTGCATAGGTATATACACTGCAACTTGGTTTGCTCCTTTCATCCCTCCATCACCTATATCTGGTATTTCTCCCCTCATTTTCCCTCCCCACCCCCGCTGTCCCTCCCCTAGCCCCACTACTGACTGCAGTGTGTGATGCTCCCCTCCCTGTGTCCACATGTTCTAATTATTCAACACCCGCCTATGAGTGATAACATATGGTGTTTGGTTTTCTGTTCTTGTGTCAGTTTGCTGAGAATGTATTATTAATTTTTCTTTTTTTGAGTCAGAATCTCATTCTGTCACCCAGGTTGGAGTTCAGGGTCGTGTTCTCAGCTCAAGGTAACCTCTGTCTCCCGAGTTCAAGCAATTCTTGTTCCTCAGCCTCCAGAGTAGCTGGAATTACTGGTGCCCACCACCACACCCAGCTAATTTTTGTATTTTTAGTAGAGACGAGGTTTCACCATCGTTGGCCAAGCTGGTCTTAAACTTCTGACCTTAAGTGATTTGTCTGCCTCAGCCTCCCAAAGTGCTGGCATTACAGGCATGAGCCACTGTGCCCAGCCTATTTTAAAGTAATTTTATTTTAAAATAAAGAAAAAAGAAAACTGGGCTCTGCTGGGCATGGTCCTATAATCCCAGCGGAGGCAGAATGATTTGAGCCCGGGAGTTGGAGGCTGCAGTGAGCTATGTTCTCGCCACTGCACTCCAGCCTGCGAGAGAGTGAGTCCCTGTCTCAAAAAACAAAAAAGAAAAACTGAGAAAAAGACATGTTAAGTGATTTGCCCATGGCCACACAGCTGGGAAATGAGGGAATGTGGATTTCTGTGGATCTGATTTCATGTGTCTAGAATGACCCATCAACTCCAGAGAAGGGCAGGGAGAAGGTGCTGCTCTTAGACTGAGAGAGACTCAGAGGCAGAAGTTCAACCATCCTTTCCTTCCCCACCCACCCAGCCGGCCCCCTGAAAGCTGTCCAGGCAGATGCGGTTTAGGGAAGGGTTAACCCCTCCTCTTTGGCTCTGCCCTGCATTCTTTCGTGCTGAGCTTTCTGGCAGCTTATGTCAGGACATCAGGGCAAGAAGGCAGAAAGGACATGGCTAGGGCACCTGGCAATGAATAATCTGCTTGTCGTGGCCTTGCTGCCCCGTGGCTGTGTGGGGTGGGGTGGGGATGGCAGCAGTGCCAGGACCTGGGGGCAAGGGCTTTGGGAGGGGGCCGGACAGCTTGGGGCAGGACCTGAGACCACTCTACGTTTAGCACTTGCTCTGTCTCCCAGACAGCCATCTCAGCAGGAACCGTGGCAGCTTTCCACACTTGCCCCTGGCTGCAGCCAAAGCCATCACAGCGACAGCTTGTGACTTGGCTTTTCCCCATGTAAGATTTCTATCCCATCCCTCTCCACCTGCCCCAGGGCTTCAGAACCAAGTTCTGCACTCCAGGGGCCCCTCCAGCCTGCCCCTCCAGCTGCTAAGGATGAGAATCTGGTACAGGCATCTGTAGGGGACAGCTCATTGTGCCTGGAAACAATGGGGAAGGGAGATGTGAGAGGATGCAGGGTGCCCTGTGGGGATTCCCAGGCTCCTCCAGCCTCACCCCACTCCTGCCCTGGCTCCACTGCCTGGTCTTCTGATTGCAGGACCAGACTCTCCTTCAGCAGAGTGATGCTGGGCTCCAGGCAGCCGCTGGCTCTTCCTGGAGTCAGTCTTTCGTCCCTTCCAGCCCCCTTCCTGCCTGGAACTTCTGCCCAACCTCCTTTCTGCCAAACTAACTCTCCCACTTCCACTCAAATTCTGCTCCTGAAGAACTACCTCCCCCAACTTTTTTTTTTTTTTCTGAGACAGAGTCTTGCTGGAATACATTGGCACGATCTTAGCTTACAGCAACCTTTGCCTCCCAAGTTTAAGTGATTCTCCTGCCTCAGCCTCCCGAGTAGCTAGGACTACAGGCATGTGCCACCACACCTGGCTAATTTTTGTATTTTTAATAGAGACGGGGTTTCACCATGTTGGCCAGGATGGTCTCGATCTCTTGACCTCATGATCCGCCCACCTCAGCCTCCCAAAGTGCTGGAATTACAGGCGTGAGCCACTGTGCCTGGCTGAAACCCCTTCTAAGATTTCTCAGAAAGCCTTCTTGCCAAGCCTCTCTGGTTCCTGTGTGCTGCCATCCTCATACTCCTCCACCTGTTGCTGTGGCCAGTGCCTACTCCTTATGTATTTGATGTTATGCCTGCTTGACTGTGTCTTGCACCTGGATCCTCTGTGTGTGTGTGTGTGTGTGTGTGTGTGTGTGTGTGTGTGTGTGTGTCTTCTGTCTCTTCCAGAGGACAGAACCTGAACCAATGGGTGGATTTTCCTTAAGTCACATTTCTGATAAGGGGGCAAGTTCTGCATTACCACAGCCATCTAAACATTGGAATGGGCTGTCTTGAACGTAGTGAGCTGTGTCAAAGGAGGGGTTAATAACAAATGCTTCTGGCTGGCAATGATGTGTCTGCCACTTGAAAGGCTTTCAGTACACATTTGTTAAACAAATACCAACCTGGCTTTCTGTCCTCCTACAGCCTGTGTCTCCTAAATGCTTGGGGTTTTGTTCTGATGAGGCAGCCAGTTGGGCCCTGAGAAGCCAGTCACTGTAGTTACTCTGACATTGAAAGGGTCCTTACTGAGAAAGGACCTTACCTAGAGATCAGTCCTAGTAAGCAGAAGAGGACCTCTCTCCACCCATTCTCTTGGTGTGGACTTGGAAGACAGTAAGTGTTTATAGGGCGCTCCTAGCACTGGGTGCCAGCTAGGAGATACGATGGGGCAGCTCTGGGATCTGGGAGGTAGGATCACAGCTTGTCGGCCAGATCCCTGGGCTCCTTATAACCAACTGTGCTTTTATCTCTTTAGCATTCTTGAGGATTTTATTGCATCTGAACATTCCAGCCTTGCCTTAGCTGTGCTGTAAGGCCAGGGAGGAAAGATGGTGAGATGTGCTGGGAACATGCATGTGGGGAGCTGGCTGCTATGGCTGGGGAAGGTCACAGCAAGAGATCCCCTGAGGAAAGGGGCATCTTGGGCAGGAGCAGAAGATGGTCGAAAGGCTTTCTACTGACCATCTTGAATGTTTTTGTTTGTTTGTTTTTGAGACAGAGTCTCACTCTGTCGCCCAGGCTGTAGTGCAATGGCGAGGTCTTGGCTCACTGCAACCTCTGCCTCCCAGGTTCAAGAGTCTCCTGCCTCAGCCTCCCATTGGCTAATTTTATATTTTTAGTAGAGACAGGTTTCAACATATTGGTCAGGCTGGACTCCTGACCTCAGGTGATCTGCCCACCTTCCAAAGTGCTGGGATTACAGGAGTGAGCCTCCACCCACCGCCCACCTCGAAAGTTGTTAAGTGTTACTTTTGTTGAGGAAGCCAGAAATTTCCTCCCACCCCAATTAAGGAGATTTTGGCATCATATAACAGGTAGGAGTTTTGAGCAGTTTTTTGTTTCTACTTACCATTTACTTTTTTTTTTTTTTTTTCCTGAAACACGTGTATCAAGCATCTATTGAACGCCAGGCACTGAGGACCAAGATAGAGCTTCACTGACCCCCTGATCTCGGGGCTCCAGGGGCACAGGTTCCTCCCTCCAGCCCCTCCTACAAGCATCCCCTCCCTTCCCATCCCCCACCATTTGAATACAATGGGAATACCTTGTATAGTAGTTCTCAAAGTCTAGCCTTCATCAGAATCCCCCGAGGACTTGCTAGAAAAACACATAGAAGCTGGGCCCACCCTGTTTCTGATCTAGCAGGTCTAGGGTGGGGCTTGAGAATGTGCATTTCAAATCAGTTTCCAGGTGTTTCTGATCCTGGTGATTCAATAAAAAACCACTGACTTACAGTATCTTAGCAGTCCACATTACCTTTTAAAAATGCCTTTGAAATGACTGCCTTTTATCACCATAGCATGCTTGGGAGACTTCAGGCCCACAAGCATACCCCTTACCTTTTACTGAGGGGAAAATGGAAGGATAGAGAGGTTTCGTGATCTCATGACTTCATCACAATTTATAGCTATACTCCTTGGAATCTGGCTTTTTCGTGACTGCTTCCTTAACTCGAATGTGAATTTCTTTTCTTTTCTTTCTTTTTCTTTTTTTTTTTTTGAGATGGAGTCTCACTCTGTAGCCTAGGCTGGAGTGGAATGGAATGGCACCATCTCAGCTCACTGCAACCTCTGCCTCCTGGGTTCAAGTGATTCTCCTGCCTTAGCCTCCCAAGTAGCCGGGATTATAGGCATGAGCCACCGTGCACGGCTAATTTTTTTATTTTTAGTAGAGACAAGGTTTCATCATGTTGGCCAGGCTGGTCTCGAACTCCTGACCTCAGGTGATCCACCTGCCTTGGCCTCCCAAAGTGCTAAGATTACAGGCATGAGCCACCGTGCCCAGCCTCAAATATGAATTTCATGAGGGCAGAGGTCATGCTGGGTTGTTCACTCTGTTTCCCAAATGTCTAGGACAATGCCTGGCACATAGTAGGTGCTCAACAAATATTTTTAAAATGACTGAATTGACATATTCCTGAAATCACAGGGCTAGCCGGTAGCAGAGCTGGGACTCGGTCCCAGATCTCCTGACTTTTAGAAGAGTATTTTCCCACTAGTGGCCCTTCATCTGTCCCCCAAAGCAGGACCTAGGTGCCATTTGGAGCCAGGGGTCCAGAGCTTGGAGGAGAATGACACAATGAGACCCAGTAGGATCAGACTGTCTACGCTCCCCACAGCCTTACTCCATGTCCAGTACAGGCCAGATCCATGTTCCTGTTCAGAACTGGAACCTGGGCAGGGGAAAGAGCTTGTCTCAGAATTTGCCCTCCCTGCCTCTTTGGCTGCCTTCTGCTTGTTCAATTTCCAAATCTATAAAACGGGTAGGTATAAGAGTACCCTACCTGGGCCAGGTGTGGTGGCTCACGCCTGTAATCCCAGCAGTTTGGGAGGCAGAGAAGGGCAGATCTCCTTAGGTCACGAGTTTGAGATCAGCCTGGCCAACGCAGTGAAACCCGTCTCTACTAAAAAGAAATACACAAAAATTAGCCATACGTGGTGGCGGGCATCTGTAATCCCAGCTACTCCGGAGGCTGAGGTGGATAATCTCTTGTACCTGAAAGGCGGAGGTTGCAGTGAGCCGAGATCATGCCATTGCACTCCAGCCTAGGAGGTTGAACGAGACTCCATCTCAAAAAACAAAAAAAAGAAAAAAATAGTACCCTACCTTATAAGGTTTCTGTGAGAATCAAATAAATGAATTCTAGCCAGTAGCTAACATGTATACAGTGCTTATCATGTGCCAGATATTATTCTAACGACTTACATAGATGAACTCATTTAATCTTCTTTTTTTAAGTTGGTGTCTTGCTATTACAAGGCTGGAGTGCAGTGGTTATTCATAGGTGAGATCATAGCACACTACAGTCTCAAACTACTGGCCTTAAAGGATCCTCCTGCCTCAGCCTCTCAAGTAGCTGGGACTACAGGTGTATGTCACCACACCCGGCATCATTTAATCTTACTTATTTATTTTGAGGCAGGGTCTTGCTTTGTTGCCTAGGCTGGTGTGCAATGCTACAATCATGACTCATTGCAGCCTTGATGTCCCGGGCTCAGGTGATCCTCCCACCTCAGTTTCCTGAGTTGATGGGATTATAGCCATGCACCAGCTGTGCCCAGCTAATTTTTGTATTTTTTTGTAGACACAGGGTCTTGCCATGTTGCCCAGGCTGGTCTTAAACTCCTGAGCTCAAGTGAGCCTCCTGCCTCGGCCTCCCAAAGTGCTGGGATTACAGGGGAGAGTCACCTCGCCCAACATTTAATCATGATCTTCACAACAAGCCTGTTGTTATCTTCACATTACAGATGAGGCAACCGAGGGACAGAGGTTACATACTTGACCAAAGTCACATACACAGCTAGTGAATGACAGAGCCAGAGGTTAAATCCAGGCTGATTCCAGAGTGTGTTCTTGGCTTCAGAATGCATGGCACACGGAATCTGCTCAGTACAACATTTGTTCGTATTCTTTTCATGGGTGGCGCTTACACACCGGCCCAGATGACCTCAGTGCCACCTCCGTGCCTCCCTTCCACCCTGTCCCAACTAAGTACCTTTTCTGTAGCCAGCACTGGGGAAACTCCCAGGGAGAGAAATGGGGAATTCCTGGGATCATGGAGAGACACTCCCAAGGGCTAGGAGAGTCTTCCATCTCTGCCTGGCAGGCTTCTGAATAGGGGAGATGCCTCCAGCTTGGTCCAGAGAGAGGAATCTTCCTAAGGTAGAAAGAACTAGAAGTAGGAGAAAAGTACTTTTGGGGGACCCACGATGGGCACCCTCCAGAGGGCTAGAGGGGAAGAGTAGGCACATCCCCCATCCCTTTAGTCTCAGCCCCTGGGGTCCCACCCTGTCCCCTGTCATCTCTTTTCAGATGGCCTCCTCAGACAGCCACAGAATGTCTATGCGCAGGATGTGGGCAGAGTGGGACTGGTTAGGGTCAGATGGGGTGAAAGTCTGAGGCCAGGCCCTTAAGTTCCATCAGTGGACATTTGGTTCCACCTAGTGGCCTCTGATGTTCCAACTGTCCTCACAGAGACTGGGACAAGGGGCACCCTTTCAGGTATTCAGTGTTTATTGAGCACCCACTCTGCGTGAGGCAAAATGTAAGTTTTGACAGAGGCGTATTCATGAGCATAAAGAGGCCGGGCGCGGTGACTCATGCCTGTCATCCCACTGAAGTGGGCGGATTGCTTGAGCCCAGGAGTTCTAGACCAGCCTGGGCAATACAGGGAGATCCTATCTCTACCGAAAAAAAAAAAAAAAAAGCTGGGCATGGTGGCATGTGTGGGCCCAGCTACTTGGGAGGCTGAGGTGGGAGGATCAATTGAGCCGAGGAGGAGCTGAGGCTGCAGTGAGCCTGGATCCTGCTGTTGTACTCCAGTCTGAGTAACAGAGCAAGAGCCCATCTCTAAAATAAAATAAAATAAGAAGCAGAAAAAAAAAAAAAAGGAAAAAAAGCTGGGTGGAGGGGGATAAAAAAAAAAAAAGAAAAAAGAAGCAGCAGAAGGTCAGGCAGGGTAGTGTGCCCCTGTAGTCCCAGCTTGGGAGGCTGAGGTGGAAGGATTGCTTGATCCCGGGAGTTCAAAGCTGCCGTGAGTATGATCATGTCACTTCGCTCTAGCCTTGGCAATAGAGCAGGATTCTGTCTCTCAATTTTTTTTTAAGAGCAGAGAACTAACATTTACTCCACTCTCCATGTGCCAGCCCTGGGCTTGGGTCTACACTGTGTTGGCAGGTGCCTGTGGAGCATGGAGGATCCCACGGCAGAGACAGGACTGCCGAGTGCCTGGCCTGGTCACTTGGCTTCTCAGGACTTGTTTCCACTCCTGAAAAATAAGAAGGTTGGTGTGAATTTTCTCTAGCATCTCTTCCTGTGTTAAAATTCTGTGAAGTCACACAAAGGAGAGGTTAAGAGTTTCAGCCTTGGGCTGGGTGAGGTGGCTCAAGCCTGTAATCCCAGAACTTTGGGAGGCTGAGGCGGGTAAATCACTTGAGCTCAGGAATTTGAGAGCAGCCCGGGCAACACGGCAAAAACCCTGTCTCACTAAAAATACAAAAATTAACCAGGTGTGGTGGTGCACGCCTCTGGTCCCAGCTACCCAGGAGGATTGTTTGAGCGCAGGAAGCAGAGGTTGCAGTGAGCCTAGATCATGCCACTGCACTCTACCCTGGACAATAGAGCCAGACCCTGTCTCCAAAAAAAAGACTTTCAGCTTTGGGGTTGAACAAACCTACGTTTGGATCCCAGCTGTCATTCACTTGAGAAAGTTGCCTTACCTTTTAGAATCTGGGATAATAATATAAAGATTAAGTGATAATTATAGCAAGCATTTAGCACAGAGTGTGGCACTTGGTGAGTGGTGATGCTGGAGATGATGGATGATTCTAGTTACCCAAATACCCAAAAGCCACATCACAAGGCAGAAGGTGGTAGGTTTCCTCCCTCCCTCCCTCCCTCCCTCCCTCCCTCCCTCCCTTCTTTCTTCCCTTCCTCTCTTCCTCCCTTTCTTCCATTTTTTTTTTTTTAATAAATTTTTTAATAAATGGAGACAGGGTTTCACTGTGTTGGTCAGGCTGGTCTCAAACCCCTGACCTCGAGTGATCCACCCGCCTCGGCCTCCCAAACTGCTGGGATTACAGGCGTGAGCCACCACACCCAGCCCCTTCCTTTCTTTTTCTTTCTTTCTCCTTTCCTTTCTTCCTCCCCTCTCCCCCCTCCCCTCCCATCTCCTTTCTTGACGGAGTCTTGCTGTGGCCCAAGCTGCAGTACAGTGGCGTGATCTCAGGTCACTGCACCCTCCGCCACCGAGGTTCAAACACTTCTGCTGCCTCAGCCTCCTGACTTGCTGGGATTATAGGTATGTGCCACCACCCCCGGCTAATTTTTTTTTTTTTGTATTTTTAGTAGAGACGGGGTTTCACCATGTTGGCCAGGCTGGTCTTGAACTCCTGACCTTGTGATCCGCCTAAAGTGCTGGAATTACTGGCATGAGCCACTGCACTTAGGCTTTTTTTTTTTTTTTTGTGTGACAGAGTCTTGGTCTGTTGCCCAGGCTGGAGTGTAGTGGCGTGATCTCAGGTCACTGCAACCTCTGCCTCCTGAGTTCAAGCAATTCTGGTGCCTTAGTCTCCCGAGTGGCTGGGATTACAGTTGCACACCACCACCCCTGGCTGATTTTTGTATTTTTAGTAGAGATGGGGTTTCTCCATGTTAGTCAGGCTAGTCTCAAACTCCCGACCTCAGGTGGTCCGCCCACCTTGGGCTTTCAAAGTGCTGGGACTACAGGTGTGAGCCACTGCTCCTGGCCCGCATCACCCACTTTCGCATCACCCAGCCTTTGTATATGCTGTGTCTTCTGCCTGGAGCACCCTCCCTTCCCATAGTTTGTCGGGCAAGCTCACGGCCATTTCTCAGGATCCATTCAAATGTCACCTCACTTGGGAGGGCTTCCAGATTCCCCCAGATTCCCCTGGGTTCCCTCAACATCATGACTCTTGCCTTTCGAAGCATCTATCACGCTGAATTTACACATGTATTTCCTTCTCTGTACCGAAAGCTCATTGGTGGCAGAGATCTTCTACATTTTTTTTTTGTCAGAATCTTGCTCTGTTGCCCAGGCTGGAGTGCAATGGTGTGATCTCAGCTCACTGCAATCTCCGACTCCTGGGTTCAAGTGATACTCCTGCCTCAGCCTCCCGAGTAGCTGGGATTACAGGTGCCTGCCACCACCCCTGGCTAAGTTTTATATTTTTAGTAGAGATGGGGTTTCCCCATGTTGGCCAGGCTGGTCTCAAACTCCTGACCCTGTGATCCGCCCTCCTCAGCCTCCCAAAGTGCTGGGATTACAGGCATGTGCCACCGCACCCGGCTACATTTTTGTATTCTGAATGTCTGGAACACAGCACGTAGTGGGTAAAGATATATTGCAAATGTCCATGGAACTTGTGTCTGGCTCAGAATATGGTGTTTTAGGCCGGGTGCAGTGGCTCATGTTTGTAATTCCCAACACTTTGGGAGGTCAAGGCAGGCGGATTACCTAAGGTCAGGAGTTTGAGACTACCCTAGCCAACATGGTGAAACACCATCTCTACTGAAAATACAAAAATTAGCCAGGTATGGTGGCAGGTGCCTGTAATCCCAGCTACTCTGGAGGCTGAGGCAGGAGAATTGCTTGAACCCCGTAGGCAGAGGTTGCAGTGAGGTGAGATGGCGCCATTGCACTCCAGCCTGAGCCACAAGAGTGAAACTCTGTCTCAAAAAAAAGAAAAAAGAAAAAAAAAATTAGAAGGCTCTGGAGTCAGATCTGGGTTCTGAGCCTTGCTCTGCCTCATATCAACTGTGTGGCAAGTGACAGGCTTCTACAAACCTCAGATTTGTAATCTGAGATTAGTCGAGGGTTAATTGAGAAACCAGCTGAGTGTGAGGACTTAGTAAGTGTTCAGTAAGCGACAGTGGTGGTTACTGCAGAGTTTTGAATGGAGGAGCTGCCTTAGAATCAGGAGACCTGCGCCCCAGTTCCCATTCTGCCCCACCTCCCTGTGTCATCCTAGGCAGGCCACATTTCCTCCTTGGTCTCGGGGGCCTGGAGCAGGTGCCCTCTTAGGCCCCCCACAGCCTGACAAGCTATGGGGCCTCAGAAGGGGCATCGTGGAGGATGAGACGTGTGAGGGCAGCAAAGAGTGCTGTGTGTCCAGCAGAGGGCCCTGCCTGGGCCCATGGACAGAGGCTGGGAGGGAGGGCGGGCGATGCCAGACGCCTGACTGGAGGCGGACCCTGCCGGCCAGCTGCCTCTCTGGAGCCCTGCTCTTGGGCCCTCTGCACTCACCTGCTCTTCCCAGAGTGGCTGCCTCCTGCTCGTCCAGCCATGCTGTGGCCATGGCTCCTGGCTGTCTCTCTTGCTGTGATTTTGACTGTGGGGCCAAGCAGGGTCTCTGGGGGTGCCCCCCTGCAGCTGGGGAGGCACAGAGCCGAGACCCAGGAACAGCAGAGCCGATCCAAGAGGGGCACTGAGGATGAGGAGGGCAAGGGCATGCAGCAGTATGTGCCTGAGGAGTGGGCAGAGTACCCCCGGCCCATTCCCCCTGCTGGCCTGCAGCCCACCAAGCCCTTGGTGGCCACCAGCCCTAACCCCGACAAGGATGGGGGCACCCCAGGCAGCAGGCAGGAGCTGAGGGGCAATCTGACGGGGGCACCAGGGCAGAGGCTGCAGATCCAGAACCCCCTATATCCAGTGACTGAGAGCTCCTACAGTGCCTATGCCGTCATGCTCCTGGCGCTGGTGGTGTTTGCAGTGGGCATCGTGGGCAATCTGTCGGTCATGTGCATCGTGTGGCACAGCTACTACCTGAAGAGCGCCTGGAACTCCATCCTCGCCAGCCTGGCCCTCTGGGATTTTCTGGTCCTCTTTTTCTGCCTCCCCATTGTCATCTTCAACGAGATCACCAAGCAGAGGCTACTGGGTGACATTTCCTGTCGGGCCGTGCCCTTCATGGAGGTGAGTGTGTGTTCTACTTGAGCTCAGCTGGGAGGCTGCCATCCAGGGAAGGGGTTCAAAGTCTCCGTCAGGCCCTTGGAAGTGGAATTTCTGGGTGTGCAAAACCCCAGAGCCCTGGAGCTCTGACTTGCTTCTCCCCTACCTTGGAGAAAGAGACAAATACGGTATTGGTTTCTGGTTGCTCTCAGAACCAAGCAGGCCAGGGTGACTGGCGGGTGTGTGCGGACCCTGAGTTCCAGACCCAGCCTCATCTCCTGCTTCGGTAGCAACCTCAAGACAGGTCTCTCCAACTTTCTCCAGACCCAAAGCTGCCCTCCCTTTCCTCAGCCCTCCTCCCCTGCCCCACCCAAGATCCCGCTGTCCTTTTTGCGACTCCTCTTCCTCCGTCTGTACCCCCTGCCGCCACCTGCTCCCACAGCCCCCTTCACTGCTCCTCAATCTCCTGCCTCCCGAAGGAGTGCCTGAAAGGAGAGCCAAATTTCCCACACAGCCCTCTGGTTCAAGTCAGCATCCACTCCCCGAGAATACAAGAACCAGAAGCAAAAGACCCCTCTGTTCTTCCCTCCCTGCTGGGATTCTTGTTGTCACCATTGTCATCTCCATCAGGAACCTCCCAGATCTTCTCTGGGGCTAGTAGGGGGCTCTAATCTCAGCTCTGCCACTGACACACTGGGCATCACTGGGCAGGTTGCATTACCTCTCCAATTTCTTTATTTCCCAACCAGTGGGGTGATCCAGACAGTCCTTCCAGCTGGCCTGTACCACAGTTCTAAAGTATATCACTATGCCCTCACTTCTGGGAGCTTCTTTTTTTTTTAACTTTTTTAAAATTTTCTTAAGATGAGGTTTCACCATGATGGCCAGGCTGGTCATGAACTCCTGACCTCAGGTGATCCACCAACCTTGGCATCCCAAAGTGCTAGGATTACAGGCGTGAGCCACCATGCCCTGCCACTTCTGGGAGCTTCTACGATAAGTCCATGGATATCAAAGGATACGTAGTGCATAGAGAGACAACTGAAAACACTGCAGAAACTTACCAATATGTGCATTTATGCAAGACACAGCAAGGCCACTCTATAAGACAAAATAAGCAAACAGTCTTTCAAATTTTGTCTGCATGGAGGGTAATGGAGTCACTGTGGCCTCCCTGTGAAGCTGGTGTTCCTTTGTGAATGATGCTGCATGACAAGGGGGACTTGCCCAGCTGGAGAAGGGCTCAGGATCAGGC
The DNA here is from genome assembly GCA_963573385.1 of Cacajao melanocephalus. Taxonomy (NCBI): domain Eukaryota; kingdom Metazoa; phylum Chordata; class Mammalia; order Primates; family Pitheciidae; genus Cacajao; species Cacajao melanocephalus. The sequence goes on along the minus strand of CAUYLG010022443.1, from coordinate 199,487 downwards.
AGACGGACACAGGTCCTCTCCCAAGGTCTGTCCCCACCTCGCCATGTAACAAAGATGATGTCATAGTTGGATGGACTCTGAGTGTCAGCTGTGGGTATAGTCCTTTCCTGTCCTTGCCAACCCAGGGAGACTGACAGTGGTCCAAAGATACTCCACCCTGAAAGAAGACCCTGCAGCTGGAGAGAACCTTTGCGTCTTAGTTACCGTCTTGTGCTCACGCCCCAGGTGAGCTGTGCGTGCTTAGATGCAGGACCCTGAAATTGAGCAGACTAGATCAGAAACTGGGTTTTTGCCATCACTAGCTGCGTGATTTGGTAAATTACTTTAACTGCCTAAATCTCAATTTCCTCATCTGTAAATTGGAGATAATAATAATAAATAATAGCTACCTGGATGAATTCTTAAGGGATGAAATGGGTAATGTCTGTAAAGTGCTTAGAATTAAAATCAGTAGATGGTGGTTTTTATTTGGGCATAGTATAGAAGAGAAGGGGAAAAGGACAGACACATATGACCTCTTGCTTGCATGTGGCTGGTAGGTCAATGAACACACCTGGCCCTACCTGACTGTGGGTCCCAACATATGTAATATGTCCTCCTGGGCCAGCCCTTCCATACCTCCCGGAGGACAGAGACGATCCATAGGCTGGCAGAGTGGATCCTTCCAGGCTGGGTGGCAGGATGGGAGGAGGGAGACAACACTCTTTTTCTTTTTTTGAGATGGCGTCTCACTCTGTCGCTGAGGCTGGAATGCAGTAGTGTGATCTCAGCTCACTGCAACCTCCACCTCCCAGGTTCAAACAGTCCTCCCACCTCGACCTCCCAAGTAGCTGCGACCACAGCACGTGCTATCATGCCTGGCTAATTTTTATATTTTTGGTAGAAATAGAGTTTCATCATGTTGCCCAGGCCGGTCGCCAACCCCTGAGCTCAAGTAATCAGCCTGCCTTGGCCTCCCAAAGTGCTGGGATTAGAGGAGTAAGCCACCACACCCAGCAACTCCCTTTTATAGGGAGGATCTCAGGATGGCGTTGAGGAGGGAGCAGGAGAAGGCAGCTTGGAATAAAACTTGAGATATTTTTGAGATGTAAAAGAGAAGGAGAAGGCCAGGCATGGTGGCTCATGGCTGTAATCCCAGCACTTTGGGAGGCCAAGGCGGGCGGATCATGAGGTCAGGAGATCGAGACCATGCTGGTCAACATGGCGAAACTCCGTTTCTACTAAAGTACAAAAATTAGCTGGCATGGTGGCGCACACCTGTGGTCCCAGCTACTCAGGAGGCTGAAGCAGGAGAATCTCTTGAACCCGGAAGGCAAGGTTGCAGTGAGCTGAGATCGCGGCACTACACTCCAGTCTGGGCGACAGAGCAAGACTCTGTCTCAAAAAAAAAGAGAGAGAGAGAATGGTGTTTGTACCCAAGCCTGAAGGCTGTGCCTCCGCAGGCCTGGGCTCCCCTGCCAAGAGAGGGGGTTGGGGTTCTCACAAAGGACACTTAGTGGCTGTGCTAAAAGCCGGGGATTGTGTTCCCCCAGCCCGAAGAGGGAAGAATTTGGACAGGAGGGGATCTGAGCACAATTCCTGAGTGTGGCCGCAGCGTCTGCTGGCCCGGGAGGGTCTCCTCTTCCTTCCTGCTCTTTGGCACTCTCCTCCCCTGCCGCGCGGGCTGCTTCCTCTTGGCTCAAGGGGTGGTTTTCCTTGTGCTTGATGAATAGTGTGCGAGCATGGTGGGCACAGGATGCTCGGAGGGGGGCTGCTTCCCCACACAGACAGGCCCTGGGATTTTCTGGACAGGGCCAGGAGCGGGAGTGTATGTATGTGTGTGTGTGCGCACACACGCGTGTGCAAGCCATGTTCCCAAGACCATTCACTCCATCCATGCACATGATGGGGTGCAGGAAGTGAAAGGACCTGCAAAGATCCAGAACTTCTATGTCTTTACCTTGGATCTTCCTTGGAGATGATTTTCCAAAGTCTGTCAGAGAGCATCAGGGTCTGTGGGAGCCAGGCCTTCATCCCCCAGCCAGAGAGGCAAAGAACAAGGGGGAAGGAGGCAGGCGCGTGTGTGAACCTTAGCTCCGCCATTCATCAGCAGCGTGGTCCTGGGCGAGTCACTCTTCCTGCCTGAGCCTGAGTTTCAACTGTAAGGTGGTTGATTGGGAATCTGATGACATATAAGCTGCCTGACCCATAGGAAATGCTCATTAAATGGAGTTGTAACTGTTTTCCTTCCTTCCTTCCCTTCCTTCCTTCCTTCCTTCCTTCCTTCCTTCCTTCCTTCCTTCCCTTCCTTCCTTCCTTCCCTTCCTCCCTTCCTCCCTTCCTCCCTTCCTTCCTTCCCTTCCTTCCTTCCTTCCCTCCTTCCTTCCTTCCTTCCTTCCTTCCCTTCCTTCCTTCCTTCCTTCCTTCCTTCCTTCCTTCCTTCTTTCCTCCCTCCCTCCCTCCCTCCCTTCCTTCTACAGGGTCTCGTTCTGTCACCCAGGCTGGAGTGCAGTGTTGCGATCTCTGCTCACTGCAGCTTCAACCTACTGGGCTCAAGCCATCCTCCTACCTCAGCCTCCTGAGTAGTTGGGACTACAGCCATGCATCAGCACGATGGCTATTTTTTTGTATTTTTAGTAGAGGCTGGGTTTCGTCATGTTGCCCAGGCTGGCCTCAAACTTCTGGGCTCAAATGATCTGCTGGCCTTGGCCTCTCAAAGTGCTGGGATTACAGATGTGAGCCACCGCGCCTGGCCCATTATCATAATTTCTATGCTTGTCACTCAATTTGTGGTCTAACTGAGTCAGAAGCCAGGTGTCCTTCCTTGTCCCCGTAGGTTTTGACCAAGTGCTTCTCTCTTCCTCCGCATCCTTGCCCACAGGTCTCCTCTCTGGGAGTCACGACCTTCAGTCTCTGTGCCCTGGGCATTGACCGCTTCCATGTGGCCACCAGCACCCTGCCCAAGGTGAGGCCCATCGAGCGGTGCCAATCCATCCTGGCCAAGCTGGCTGTCATCTGGGTGGGCTCCATGACGCTGGCCGTGCCCGAGCTCCTGCTGTGGCAGCTGGCACAGGAGCCCGCCCCCTCCATAGGCACCCTGGACTCATGCATCATGAAACCCTCAGCCAGCCTGCCTGAGTCCCTGTACTCACTGGTGATGACCTACCAGAACGCCCGCATGTGGTGGTATTTCGGCTGCTACTTCTGCCTGCCCATCCTCTTCACGGTCACCTGTCAGCTGGTGACGTGGCGGGTACGAGGCCCTCCAGGGAGGAAGCCGGAGTGCAGGGCGGGCAAGCAGGAGCAGTGTGAGAGCCAGCTCAACAGCACCGTGGTGGGCCTGACCGCGGTCTACGCCTTCTGCACCCTCCCAGAGAACGTCTGCAACATCGTGGTGGCCTACCTCTCCACCGAGCTGACCCGCCAGACCCTGGGCCTCCTGGGCCTCATCAACCAGTTCTCCGCCTTCTTCAAGGGCGCCATCACCCCGGTGCTGCTCCTCTGCATCTGCAGGCCACTGGGCCAGGCCTTCCTGGACTGCTGCTGCTGCTGCTGCTGCGAGGAGTGCGGCGGGGCTCCGGAGGCCTCGGCCGCCAGCGGCTCGGACAACAAGCTCAAGACCGAGGTGTCCTCTTCCATCTACTTCCACAAGCCCAGGGAGTCACCCCCGCTCCTGCCCCTGGGCACGCCTTGCTGAGGCCTCAGCAGGGGTGGGGCGAGAGGGAGAGGCCTGCCTGCCGGTGTCTGCTGTTCTTTCTGCGTAGGTCTTGCTTTGCTGTCTGTCCTGCTGTCTAGAGGTGGACTTGGTTCCTCTTGTAGAGGTTTGGGGGTGTCAAAGCCCCTCCCCACGCGGGGCCTTTGCTGTCCCTTGTGGGGCCTTCCAACCCGGTCCTTTCCACTGGTGGGCGGTGATGCCTCCAGGTCCTTAGAACTGCCCAGAAACTCTGAGTCCCAGCAGCTGGGAGTCAGAACATCACCTGACCTCTCTTGGTTCCAGCCTCTCTTCCCTCTCTCTGCCTTGGAGCCTGACCATACTTTAGACGTGCCCTCCTTACGCATCATCTTCCTACCCCCAACCTGGGGCCCCATCTTGAAACGGGGGCTCCTTGGGGGTCAGCCCAATGTGGCTCAGCACACTCTTCTTTTTTTTCTTGGAGATGGAGTCTTGCTCTGTCACCCAGGCTGGAGTGCAATGGCCCAATCTCAGCTCACTACAACCTCCGCCTCCTGGGTTCAAGCAATTCTCTCACCGCAGCCTCCCGAATAGCTGAGATTACAGGTGTGCACCACCACACTCGGCTAATTTTTATATTTGTAGAAGAGACGGGGTTTCACCATATTGGGCAGGCAGGTGTTGAACTCCTGACCTCAAGTGATCCTCCTGCCTTAACCCCCTAAAGTGCTGGGATTGGAGGTGTGAGCCACCGCATCTGGCCTCAGCATACTCTTCTCTGGACCGGATCTGTTTCAGCCCTGGATGCCTCCTCCTACTGGCGCCTTCTTTTCTTTCGGAGCATTTCTCTCTCCTTTCTCCTTGTTTCTTTGGGATCCCCTGGTTGCCCTGTCCCAAACCCCTGGTTAGGTGCTTTCCCATAGGAGGCCCTTCTTGAGAAACAATAAACTAGGTCAAGCTACCCCTCCGCCCATCCACTTTCTTGTGCCACATCCTGGCAAGGCCCAGATGCACTGGGCCTTCCTGGCCTGGCAATGCCTTGGGGAATTTCTCCTGACCGGGCCTATCTGTGGCCAATGTTCAGCACAGCCCTGTGGCCCTGGGGACTCCATGGGTTTTACGGCTTTTGAGGGACAGAGAGGATGGAGGGCTTGGGGAGCCAGGGGGACTAAGTCCTCACTCTGGCCTAAACCCCATGGTCCCTGGGAAGTCAGAAGCCTGCAAAGTATCTCCTCTGGGGCCCTCATCTCTGCTCTGCCCTCTCTTCACAAAGCCCCTCTTGGAGGGAGTCCAGTGGTCTTCCCTCTGTGAGCCCCAGGGCTTCGCAGCCTTTGTCACTCTGAGAACTGCTCTTGTTCAGTTTCTTAGAACAGACTGTTTTGCCTGTAGACAGCCCAGCTGCCTGCCCTGGCCTGCCCCCACCCAGCCCCCACCCAACCCCCACCCAGCCCCTACTGCTTCCCTGCAGAGCTCCCGCCATCCCCAGCAGACCCTTCATGCAGCTCCGCCTGTGGGGTCTGGCCCTTGAAGTCCCACTTACTTCCCCCAGCCCCACCTCTGGGCCTTTCCAGAGGGCACCCTTAGCCTTGTGGGTCCCTGAGAAGCTGTCACAGCATCAACCAGAGGTGTGCCTCAGCCAGGTCTCCAATCGCGCCCTGCCTGGGAGCTCAGCTTTCCTCGGAACCACTGCCCCTGTCTGAAGCTCACTCCTGGGTCCCACCAGACTTCTGCCCACCAGGCCCACCTACAGCATCTACATGGGGCCCCAGGAAGGGTCCCCAGAGCCCAGGGACAGGGAGGGGTGGGGGTTCCGAGCGCCCGGGACTCCATTCTCTTCTGTCCACTCACCCACACCCCTTGGCCTCAGCCTGCCCTGTACCCAAGCTTCCCTCCCCCTCTCCTGGGGATCTTAACAGCCTTGTTCTCTCTCCCTGGCACCCACCCCCAGGGCGGGTGACGCCGCCAAGAGAGAGGGAGGCCGTTGCTAGGTGATGGCACTGCCATGCGCACAGCCTTTGTGCTGGGGAGTGACACCCACCCATTTCTCAGCAGACTTGTTGCCACGGTGACTGAAGCCCCCAGCTCTGTCTGTAGAGACTTCAGATTGGGGGGAGCAGGTTGGAGAGGGGACCAAAGGCGGGCCTGCTGTGCTGAAGCTCCCTGGACTGTTTCCTCCACGTTTCCCCAACTCCTTCTCCACGCACCCACCGCCTGGCCCGGAGGCACCACTAGCTTCCTAAGGGATGCAGGAAGGGGCCGGGTGAACTGAGGTGAAGTCCAGGACAGGGGGAGAGAGGGCAGGGGAGGCAGACCTCTCAGCATCCTGTTTAGGGGGCCTCATCCACAAAGGATGCCCTCCGCCTCTCCCTCCTGGAGCTGGTTGGCCGGCTCAGAGAGGAAGGGGCAGAGATGGTGGCTTCAAGGCTCTGCCACCGCCACCTCCTAGGGCTGCCAACGTGAACAGCTTGCAGAATCAGTCAGCAGGCCAGCGGCCTTGGGAAAGAGCCACTGTCCCCGCAGCCTGGGCCAGCTGGGGGAACAATGTGGGGTTTGTTGCTTAGGGGTCCCAGGCTTGGGGGGCAGGGTTGGCACATGGTGGGCGATGGCCTTGAGCTGGGATGCTCTGAGGTGCCGCTGACATGCTCACCCAAGGCAGACTTCAGGGCAGCCCTCAGACCCTGATGCCAGGTTACAGGGGTGTGGGGAGTCCGAATCTACTGGGTCCATCTTCCTGCTCCACTTGAGAGTCACCTTCTCAGCACCTGTCTTGGAAGCTGAGTGCAATTACTTAAATGCAGTCTCAGCTTCCTCCTCTGTAAAATGAGAATAGCCTGTCCTTCACAGAGGATTATGGTCATTTAATGAGACAAGATACATCTAGCACCTGAACCTTTTTTCTTCCTCCCCTTTGGGAATTCAATTCTAGTTTTTTGTTTGTTTGTTTTTGTTTTTTTGAGATGGAGTCTCACTCTGTTGCCCAGGCTGGAGTGCAGTGGTGCGATCTCAGCTCACTGCAACCTTTGTCTCCCAGGTTCAAGTGATTTCTTCTGCCTCAGCCTCCTGAGTAGCTGGGATTACAGGCATGTGCCACCATGCCCGGCTAATTTTTGTATTTTTAGTAGAGACAGGATTTCACCATGTTGGTCAGGCTGGTCTTGAACTCCTGACCTCATTAACCACCTGCCTTGGCCTCCCAAAGTGCTGGGATTACAGGCACAAGCTACGATACCCAGCAAGGAATCCAATTCTCTAGTGCTATAGAGCAGACTTGGCCAGAGGATTTTTTTTTTTTTTTTTTTGAGACAAAGTCTCACTCTGTCACCAAGCTGGAGTGCAGTGGCGCGATCTTGGCTCACTGCAACCTCTGCCTCCTGGGTTCAAGTGATTCTCCTGCCTCAGCTTCCTGAGTAGCTGGAACTACAAGGCATGCATCGCCCCACCTGGATAATTTTTGATTATTTGTAGAGATAGGGTCTCACTATGTTGTCCAGGCTGGTCTTGAACTCTGGGATTCAAGTGATTCACCTACCTTGGCCTCCCAAAGTGCTGGGATTACATGCATGAGCCACTGCACCTAGACCCTGGACAAACTCTTTTTTTTTTTTTTTAATTTTTAAAAATTCCTTGTCTTTTTGGAAAAAGCACAAAACCGAAAGGGGAAGGAAGTGGAAAGGAAAAGACAAAAGGATGGGAAAGCAAAAAAGAGAGACTGCTTACCAAAATAGCCGGTGGTGTGCATCTGCAGGCTGGGCGGGTAACCCCAGGTCGGTAGGTAGATCTCTTCATGGAGGGAGCCCAAGAACAGGGACGGGGGTTTGGTCTCCCACAGGAGTTCCTCTGTCCCGGGCTTTGGCACCAAATGTTAAAAACGCATGCTTTGAATGAAGAGACCCCTCAAACAGGCTTTGTGTGAGCAACAGGGCTGTTTATTCACCTGGGTGCAGGTGGGCTAAGGCCGAAAAGAATATGACCAAATTCTTTAAGTCATACTAGCCCCTGCTGCCTGCAGGCACTGTGGAAGGATGATGCTGGCTTGCTTCCTCTTAACCAGCTCTCTTATCTCAAACCTCAACCCTCAGGGAGGATAACAGGACCTGAGAAGGGCAGCTCAGCCTAGAAATAGCCCCAGAGGAGTGAGATTGCTGGTCCTCTCCTGGGATCCCAGGCCCAGGGCAAACCCAGCCACGCTTGCAGCTAGGAGAGGGCAGGCGACAGAGCCCGGGCCCCCCTTCAACCTCCTTAGCCAGGAGGGTATGTCCCATTTCCTTCAAAGTTGGGAAGCACCCTAGAATCACTTAGCTTCAGATGCCAAATTCCATCCATTCTTTCCTCCAACTCTGCGGCAGTGGGGAACTGCCTCTACAGGCAGGGCACTCCTCTGAAAGTTCTAATGACTGCCTCCAGGAGGAAGCCCTGGGCACCAATGAAGGTGAGGGGCTGGGGGCGCCCAGAACTGGGAGTCAAGATCCCCAATCTCAGGACTAAGGGACAATTCCGCTCCTTTTTTCCTGAAACGCGAGGGGTGAGAAGAGCTGGGGTGTTCTGCAGGGCCTGCTCCATTTTCCAGGGTGAAGGAGAGGCCGAGGGAGGTGGAGTGGGAGGAGGTGGGGCTTACTGTGAAACTGGGTCAAGATGGCCTCGGCAGGGCTACTAGGCTCTGAGGCAGCAGCTGTGGGCTGTGCCTAGGGAGGACCAGCTGACGGTGAGGTCGGGGGAGGACTCAAATCCAGCAGAGAAGCGAGAGCAGGGCTCCCACTGGGAAACTCACAGCATTGGCACTAACTGGGAGGCAGCAGAGGCGGTGAGGATCCCCCAGGCTCTGTGGGCCCAGCCCTACCCCTGGAGCACAGTTAACTGGTTGTGGGGTAGGGACTGGTGGCCAGAGGGACAGCATTCTGGTTCTGGCCCAACCTTGGCTGCTGGTGATATCCAGGGCCTGGGAAAGAGGGGCTGAGGCCTGAACTGGGCGTAAGAAGAGTGCAGCTTAGTTCCCATACAAAATAGCATCCAGCCTGTGCCACTGCCTCCTGACCCAGCCCTGGGCAGTTCCCTCAACAGAGCTCTGCAACCCCACGTGGCAGCTGCTGGCTCAAAGCTGGGACTACATGGAAATCTGTAAAGAGAATGAGAAGGAGGCAGTGCGAGAGCCCAACGCACGTGTGGGAGGCCTCTATGCAGTGCCATTGTGCTCCAGGTTGGGCACGTGCTCGTGTCCCACGGCTCTTTTGGTGACCAGCATGTGGGGCTGTGCTGGTGGCCCTGTGGGCCTGCTGGGCAACCCATGCTAACTGCAGAAAAGTAACTGGCACCATACACCCCCCCAACACAAAATTGGTCATTTATTTTTGTTCTTGTTGTCATTGTTATTAGGAGGCAAAAAAATGTACAGTTACAAGAATCATTTTCCAAACAGAGGTTAAATATGAGCTGAAAAGTGTAAAAAAGGAAGAGGAACGTCACTTTACAAATCATTAAATTAAACAAATAAACAAACAGAACCCAAAGAACCAACCCCCCATGCTGAGTTCTCTCCTTGTGCAACTCTGCAAAATGAGAACAGAAAATGAAGTGGGCCGTGGAGGTGGGGGCCCTGGGGAGGGGCGGGAGCTGGGAGCCAGGGACAGGCAGGAGGGGGCTGCTGGGGCACGGACACTGGCTTTCTGCCCCGTGCGCTTGGTGGTCTCTGGTACCTGGTCGTACCTGGTGGCCCTACCCAGGCTGGGGGTTGAGGGGAGGAGCCTCCGGAGGCCCCTGCCAGCCTGTGGCATTCAAGCACTGCTGGGACAAGCCAGATTGGGCGGTGGAAACACACAGGACGGGGGGCGGCCACCAGTTCCCAGGCCTCTACCTCTCCTGATCTGAACTTGCCCCAAGTACACCTGTGTCTCCCTCCTTCCTCCAGACGGCCCCCTCCCAGATCCTGAAAGGCCCCTGCAGCATCAAATGGTTGATTTTAGTCTTTGCTTAAATTAAAAAATTAAAATATATATACATATATATACTGTACACACAGGACAATAACAGAGAGTGTTGGAAAGGGAGGCACAGGAGGGACCGGGAAGAGCCAGGGGCGGGGGCTGTGGCCCAGGGCTGCTGGGAGGGCGGCAGGGCTGGGCGAAGGGACAAAGGTGAGGGGAAGGGTGAGAAGTTAGGGGGCCAGAATAGAGGGCAATTTATTTTACAATAAAAACAGGAGTTGAAACCTCAGCAGAACAGGACTCTGGGGTCCCCAGAGGGCCCGCCTCACCCTGGGTGAGGAGGGGTGGGCTTAGGGGGACGAAGGGGGTGGGCGGGGAGCTCGGCTTCAGGTTTAGATGACGACGGTCCCTGGTCTGAGGGAGAAGGGCTGCAGTCTCAGCTTCTCCGTGACTTTGAGTGTTGAATAAGCCACTGTAGGGTGATGTCTGAGGAGGGAGAAGAGAATGGCTTATAAGGCCTGCAAGTGCTGGCCATGCTGGGGCGGCAGAGAGGCCCAAGAAACCAAACATAAGGGCATCAGAAGTCCAGAGGTGCCAGAGCGGTGGCACACACCTGGAGTCCCAGCTGTGTGGGAAGCTCAGGTGGGAGGATCGCTTGAACCCAGGAGTGGAGTTGGAGGCTGCAGCGAGCTATGATCGCACCACTGAACTCCAGCCTGGGTGACAGAGCGAGACCCTTTCTCATAACAAACAAGAAGTCTAGAGCTGGCAAGCACCACACAGCCCTGAACGGTGGTGGCGGGACCCGGTGCTGGGAAAGAGACAGAGCCACAGCACATCAGAGCCAGCAGGGGCCTGAGAATCGCCGCATCCAGCTCTGGAATCCTAGAAGTGAGGAGGGAAAGCCCAGAGCGGGGATGGATTTGCCCAAGATCACACAACCGCTTGGGGAGGAGCTGGGACAGCGCTCAGAATCTGGGCTGCCCGGCTGCCTTTTCTACCCGAGAGCCACAGAACTTGGACTTAAAGGAACGTGTGGAGCCAGAACTTTTGAGAGCCACGAAAACACCCAGTAAGGGCTCTCCTCTCTCCCTTTCCCCGATCCCACGCACCAATGTTGTCCTTTTCTTTGCAGGAGATGGAGTAGCAGCAGATCTCTCGGTCCTGGATGGCAGACAGATTCCTGGGGGAAACCACAGTACAGTCAGCAGAGGCTATGATTGCCCAGGGTGTCTGGGGCTAGGGGACAGCAGGGCCTTTTTCTTACTCAAGAGGCTACAGCAAGGAGGGTGAGGCTCCTGAAAAGGTGGGCTCTGCTGCCACCGTGTGGCTAATCCTGAGAACAGCAGCAAGTCTAAGCTGTCAGTCTGGCAGCTGGGGAATTGGGAGAGCAGAAAGTAATATAAAGAGCCACCCAACTCACATTTTCTCAATCAGCTCCTTCTCATCCAGTGCTCCCGGGAGGTCTCGCTTGTTACCCAGGACTAAGACCTACGGAGAAGGGAGGGTGAGGATGAGGTCTAGGGCAGCCGTGCTCAGGTTGTCTGGGTGGTGAGCTGGCCTCCTGAGTCCCGTTTCCTCTCTGCGTCCCTCACCCAGGCTGGAGTGCAGTGGCTCACTGCAACTTCCACCTCCCAGGTTCAAGCAATTCTCTGCCTTAGCCTCCTGAGTAGCTGGGATTACAGGCACCTGCCACGGGGTTTCACCACCTTGGCCAGGTTAGTCTTGAACTGCTGACCTTGTGATCCATCCACCTTGGCCTCCCAAAGTGCTTACAGGCATGAGCCATCACGCCCGGCCGCCATGCCTGGTTTTTACCTGCCCCCAGTGACTTCCCAGCCAATCTCCCTCCCCATCCCGCTCCCTCAGGCCCGCTGACCGGGATGCCCTGCAGCTGAGGTTTGTCCAGTAGGTTGTGGAGCTCGTTCTTAGAGGCCTCAATCTTCTCCTGGTCAGCAGCATCCACCATGTATCTGGAGACAAAGGCAGGGTGGGGACAAGCATGTTGACACCACAGGCTAAGGTGGTACAAGGAAGAGAAGGAGCTGCTGCTTGGAGGTGAGAGCATCTGTGGCAGCTTGTCGCCTTGGGATCCACGGGCTACCTTGCCTGGCTCAAGGCAGGTGCTCTGTGGATGTTTCTGAGTCTATGGAGTGAACAGCTGCAGGGATTCCTGGGACCTGCCGTTATCTTCCAAGTGCTACTCTGGGGAAGCCGTTACTCATGTGGAAAAGCGTGGGCCCTTTGGGATTAGCTGTAAGTCCCTTTCAAACTGACCCACTTACGTTTTCATGGAAAGACTAAATAAGGTTAGAGTGAAAAAAAGCAAAGGAAAACCCAGAATATTTCGTTTAGCAAGATACTTTTTGTTATCAGGTTAAAAAGTAACTTATTGTTTATTCTGAAGAATCTATTGTTTGAGCATATATATATATATAATAATAAATTATTATTATTATTTTGAGGCAGAGTCTCACTCTGTCATCCAGGCTGGAGTGCAGTGGGGCGATCTCAGCTCACTGCAACATCCGCCTCCCGGGTTCAAGTGATTCTCCTGCCTCAGCCTTCTGAATAGCTGGGATTATAGGCGTTCACCACCACCCCTGGCTAATTTTTGTATTTTTAGTAGAGACAGGGGTCAGGCTGGTTTCGAACTCCTGACCTCGTGATCCGCCCGCCTTGGCTTCCTAAAGTGCTGGGATTACAGGCATGAGCCACCACGCCCGACCTCTTATTATTTTTTGAGGCAAGTTCTCACTCTGTCACCCAGGCTGAAGTGCAGTGGTGGGATTACAGCTCACTGCAGCCTCGACTTCCTGGACTCAAGAAATCTTCCCACTTCAGTTGTCTGAGTAGTCGGGACTACAGGTGCGTGCCACCAGGCCCAGATAATTTTTGTACTTTTGTAGAGATAAGGTTTTGCCGTGTTACCCAGGTTGGTTTTGAACTCCTGACCTCAAGTGATCTCTGCTTGCCTTGGCCTCCCACCGTGCCCCACCATTTTTCAATATTTAAAATTTATTTTATTTTATTTTTTTAAAGACAGGATCTTGCTATGTTGCCTAGGCTGGCCTTAAACTCCTGGGCTCAAGCAATCCTTGTGCCTCAGACTCCCAAGTAGCTGGGACTACAGGTGTGTGGCACCACGCTCAGCCAAAAAGTGTTATTTTCAAAAAGCAAGAGAATGAAACATTTAAACCACGCAAAATTCAAGACGGTGGTGACTTTGGGTTGGAGGGAGTCAATGAAGAAGATGCACAGGTGCATCTGGCTGGTTGACAGTCTGCTTCTTAGATTGAGTAGCGAGTGCCCAAGGCAACTATCCACTAAGAAACAAGCAGCATGCAAAATAAAGGCAGGCCATGCACCGACACTGTGTCATGAACCAAGGATCATGTCTGACACAGCCCTGCGCCTCTGAGATCCTCAAAGGAAGCAGGGCTCGGGGAGCCAGGTCAGGCTGGAGACCGGCGCCGCCTCCCATTCCACGTACTTACACGATGGCGCTCACTCCTCGGCAGTAGCGTTCCCACATGCTGCGGAAGCGCGGCTGTCCCCCAATGTCCCAGAGCTGAGCAATAAGAGGGTGACATAGCCTCAGTAGTGGGCAGGCCACCACAACCTGTCTTGGGTCCCAAATGTCCCCTCCTAACCTGCCCTACTCTCCTCTGCCTCCCCCGCTTTCTCTCCAGTTCTCCCCTGGAAAAGAGAGTTCACAGCTCTTCTCCCAGCTCCTCAGCAGGGGGACCCCAGCCTCTGCCCTCCTTTAGCTCACTCCTCCCAGGGGCCTTGGCTGCCCTCCCCACCCCCACTCCCCCAGCCTCCAGGCTCTCACCTTGATGGTCACATTCCCTTTGGTGATTTTGCGCATGTTGAAACCCACGGTGGGGATCATGTCCTCGTTGAACTGTCCTGACTGGAAAGAAGACTCAGAATGGGAAATGGTGCAAAAATCCACAGGCCCCAGCCGCAGACCAAGAGGCTGCGAGAACCGTGCAGAGGCCAGTCCAGAGCTTCCGAGACTTCCCACCATGGGATGCTCTGGCACGTCCCTTGCTTTCAGGCAGGACGGGCCATAGCCAACCTACGTGTGCCACCTACACCCGGGGATGCCCTGAGAAGAGCCTGCTTTTATCAGTCTTCATCTCTCTGCCTAGACGGGGGAACATTCTTCCTCAAGTCTAACCTACATCTCTCCGTCGTAACTGATGCCACTTTCTCTCCAGTGGAGAGGAAGAAGAAATTGTATGGTCTTTTAGGCTGACTGATGGTGCCATGGACGCTATGGTGACCCCCGTGATGTACACCTCTGGAGGGCCTTCCAGAATTAGAAAACCTGAGGTAACTGGAAGATCCTGAAAAGCAGAACAGTCAACCCCTATGGCGCCTGACTAACTTGAGACATTCTTCTGTTGTTTCTTATTCCGGCCCCAATTGATAAGGCCATTGGACTTTGTAACTGACCTTGGTCAATCTCGTAACTCCAGATCCTACAACCCCCTCCCAGCTTGCAAAAAACCACCCTAAACTGTAACTTCTGTAACTTTCCACTGCTTACCCCAACCTACAAAACCAAGTCCTATCCCACCGCCCTCCTCTGACTCTCTTTTAGGACTCAGCCCACACACAGCCGGGTGAATAACAGCCATGTTGCTCACACAAAGCCTGTTTTTGGGGGGTCTCTTCATTCAGAGCGTGTGTTTTAACAGAAATCACCTCCCAGGAAGAGAACTCCAAGCAAGTCATGTTCTAATAGTTAAGGAGGATCTCAAAGAAATCAGACGTACTTTCAAACTAAAAGTCAAACTTTTTGGGGCAGAGTAATTGGCCATCCCTCAAAATGCAGTGCATGCCAAGCAGTTTCTGGATTCTCCATGGTTTGGTTTACTTGTACCGCACTGCGATCGCGGGGAAGGGTAACCCACGCCCTATATTGCCTGCTTACTTATGTGCGCGTCTTCTCACTAGAAGGAACGCTTCCGGGGGAGTCTATAGTAACAGCATTAGTAAATGTTTGCTGAATACGGGGTTGGGGGGGCTGACTGTAATTCCATCTCCCAAAACCCACTCTATATTGTCTCTAAGATTTCTGGATTCTTCAAACTAGCTACAGGCTTCAAATGAGACCAGACCCAACTCCCTCCCAGGTCCTATCTCCATGTTCACAGGTAGGACACTTCTGCTTATCCCCTGGAAGCAGGCTAAAGAGATGGGGCTCACTTAACTTTGAACCTGAAGGTGACAGCTCTGTTCCTTTTGTTCTGTTGTTGTTTTCTGAGACAGAGTCTCGCTCTGTCGCCCAGGCTGCAGTGCAATGGGGCGATCTTGGCTCACTGCAGCCTCCACCTCCCGGGCTCAAGCGAGTCTCCTGCCTCGGCCTCCCCAGTAGCTGAGACCACAGGCATGTGCCACCACACCCAGCTAATTTTTGTATTTTTAGTAGAGACAGGATTTCACCACATTGGCCAGGACGGTCTCAAACTCCTGATCTGCCTGCCTGGGCCTCCCAAAGTACTGGGATTACAGGAGTGAGCCACGGTGCCCGGCCAAGCCCTGTTCCTTTACCATCCCTTTTTTTTTTTTTTTTTTTTGAGATAGAGTCTTGCTTTGTTACCTAGGATGGAGTGCAATGGCGCGATCTTGGCTCACTGCAAACTCTGCCTCCCGGGCTCAAGCGATTCTCCCTCCTCAGCCTCCCGAGTAGCTGGGATTACACGCACCCGCCATCATGCCTGGCTAATTTTTGTATTTTTAGTTGAGATGGGATTTCACCATGTTGACCAGGCTGGTCTCGAACTCCTGACCTCAGGTGATACACCCACCTCGGCCTCCCAAAGTGCTGGGATTACAGGCATGAGCCACCGTGCCCGGCTACCATGACTTTTTCTCCCACCAGCTGGCAGGAATACTTTGCCTTGGGTTACATAAAGAGATCAGGGGCTCTGACCATTAGCCAAGGTGTAGGAGATGATCGACTCTTATTTGGTGCCTCCAAGTCCACATGGAGACCCCTGATGTCCCATCTGAATACTGCTTTGATTCCTGTGTATCTGCAGAAACCACCCATTCATCAGGGCCCTAGGATGATGTAAGAATTGAGTACCCAAGACTGACACCCAGTGACAAGGTAGAGCAGCGGCTTCCAACCTGAGGTCCATAGTTGGGCTTCAGAGATCCCCGGAAGCCCCTGAAATTGTACACAATCTGTATGTGCAAAGTTTTGTTTGTATATATGTTTTTCTGGAGAAAGGGTCTCTAACTTCTCTCAGATATCAAAATGGTCTGAGAGCCCCCAAAGGTAGGAACCACTGAGGAAAGAGGAAGTGGCTTCTCCTGGCTAAGCAGGGAGAATTAATTGTGCTGTAATTACCCAGACCCCGGCAGCAGGCTGTAGTCTACCCCATCCCCATCTGTGCTGGTTAAGAACATAGAGTGTGAGGAAGGAGGCCCCGTTCTTGTTTATCACTCATGCCAGGGGGAGCTTGGATAAGAAACTTGAACTTCTCTGGGCCTCAGGGTTTCTGAATGTAAAACTGGGGAGAAGGGTTTCGGTCTCCTAGGAACTGTAACTAAGACTCACAAAGTGCTTGGAAATGGTTTCGATGTAGCACAGGGAACCATCACTGCTCTTTGGCAACTAGAAGATCCACAGGCTACCAAGTAAATGAGAAGCCCAGCCTGACAGAATGTGATGTTGGCAGAGGGGGATGCTAGGAGGGCCTTCAAGGAGCCAGGCTCCCCAGCACCAGTAGGTCCTGCTCAGCTGTGAATCGGAGCTAAGGTGGAATCAGATTATGACTTAATTTCCCTACTAATGCCTCCCTGTCTCACAAGCTCCTCATTTAAGGTTGGAAGTAACCTGAAGTCATGCAGCCCAACCTCTTGTCTCAGACTTGAATCCCTTCTGCCCCATTCCCTCTTCGGTCGGTTCCAACTCTCAGAAAGTTCTTTATATTGCGTTAAAAATCTGGCCAAGTGTGGTGGCTCACACCTGTAATCCCAGCACTTTGGGAGGGCCAAGGAGGGCAGATCACCTGAGGTCAGGAGTTCGAGACCAGCCTGGCCAACATGACAAAGCCCCATCTCTCCTAAAAATACAAAAATTAGCTGGGTTTGGTGGCATATGCCTGTAATCCTAGCTACTTGGGAGGCTGAGGCAGGAGAATCGCTTGAGCCTGGGAGGTGGAGGTTGCAGTGAACCGAGGTCGCGCCACTGCACTCCAGCCTGGGAGATAGAGCAAGACTCCATCTCAAAAAAAAAAAAATTCATCATTCCTAGAATGTCCACCCATTGTTCCTAAGTCCCCTTGGGCACTCCAAGACTAGTTCTTTCATAGGACAGTCTTTGAGACTTTTAAATATTTGAAAATGACCTTATTGTTTCCCTAGGACAAAACATCTCCCACTTTTTAGCATCACAACTTTTTCAGAACTCAAATGATGTTTTGGGTTCTTTTTTTTTTTTAAGATGGAGTTTTGCTCTTATTGCCCAGGCTGGAGTGCAATGGTGGCACAATCTCAGCTCACTGGAGCCTCCGCCTCCTGAGTTCAAGCAATTCTCCTGCCTCAGCCTCTCAAGTAGCTGGGATTACAGGCAGCCACCACCACACCAGGCTAATTTTTGTATTTTCAGTAGAGACAGGGTTTCGCCATGTTGGCCAGGCTGGTCTCAAACTCCTAGCCTCAGGTGATCCGCCCGCGTTGGCCTCCCAAAGTGCTGGGATTATAGGCATGAGCTACTGTGCCTGGTGATGTTTTAGTTCTTAGAAGCATTGTATATAATTTCTTTCCAGTTCACATTAACCTGCTGAGCAGCTAGACACACTAAACTCAATTTCTATTTACAGCCAGACCTCATAGGGTGAGTAGAAAAAACCCAATGAGGAAAGATCTGAGACAAACAGAGGCCAAATGAACAGGCAAAGGTAATTCAGAAATTCAGTGGTAGGCATGGGAACAGAGCCCAGGGGTCCCAATTGTTGGTTTCTTTCTGGAAGACACTCAACTGTGATTCTATGCGGGGTGGGCAGGCATGCCAGTGTGGCAGTCCCAGAGGATCTGAAAACACTAAAGGGACTGGGACCCTGGAATTCCAACTGCAGCCCACACGGGGTGGTTTAACTTGGGAAGCCTCCTTAAAGAAGATAATTTAGCTTGTCTGCTCTTTTAGAACGTACCAGCAGAAGTGGCAAATTTAACATAAAAAAGGGGAACATGTGAGCTGGAGATGGGGGACTTTTCCTGTACATCACAGAAACTCTTGTCTCTGCCAGGGGAATTTGGGACTCTTAGGTTCTGTCTCTGGCCTGCTATAGTCTCCAACTCTCTGGATATGATGCTGGTCTAGAGGGGCCCTCCTGTCAAAGGCTCAGCTGCAGACCCAGAAGCCGAACCCGCCTGGGTACCTGTGGGTCCCTGTCTCAGAGCACAGTGTAATAACACCCCAGGGAACGAGGAGATACCTAGGCCCCGCTGCCTTTCCCCTACCTAAACGCCTAGAAGCCGAGCCACCTAGGCCTGCAGAGTCAGGTGGGAGTCCAGGTGTTGTGTGGCTGCTCTGGGAACCCAAGAGCCCAAGTCAATGCCAAGTTTAACTAGAGGGTCTCTGACCTCAAGGACAGAGCCTGGGCAGACAGAGCCTGGGCAGACAGAGCCCAGGAGCACTAGCTCCAAAAACCATTGTGCCAAAACCGAAGCATTGGCCTGAAGACCCTGCCCTGTTAGGCCAGGAGCCAGGAGACGCTGGGTCGAAGAAGGGCAGAGGTCATTGGCAGAGCATGTTTGGGAAAGGAAGCCAGTGCTCAATCGTACAACCACGGGGTGCCTGCCCCTGGAGCCTTCCATCTGCCTTCATGCCTCAGGTCCAGTGAAGGGACGTCCCTTACCTTCTGAGATGCTAAGACCTGTCCGGAGGCCCATCTTCTGCAAGGCAGGGCAACAACACGGGCAGCCGGGGGTACCTGGGCCGGCAGGACACATTCCTCTGCTGACCGGACAATCTTATCAGTATCTTTGGTTACTATCCGGCCAACTCACAGTTGTTGGCAACCTCAGCTTTGGGACTGGGGCCAGGTCCCTGGACAACCCCAGTCCGTATCCCATGCTTCTTCGACCCACAGGCCCTGTCTAGCCTGGCTCTGACAGGCAGGCCGCAGCCATTGCTGCAGCCTCAGCTCACACCCATGGAGCTCATCTTCCCCTTTTTTTGAGAGAGATTTTAACTCCTTCCCCACCACTCGCCTGGCACTGAAAGACTCTTACAATCACCCACTTCAGTGTTGGCTACCCGCAGCCCTTAGAGCCACTCTCCCAGGCCCCAGCGGGCAGTGCCCCTGCACCCCATCCTCTCTTGTCGGGAGCACCTCCTCCCACAACTTCCGAGCAGGACGAAGTCTCCAAACTCCCGTTACCATGCCTTCCTCCCTGGACCCCCGATAGACACTGCGGGTCGGGGAGAGGTTGGGGAGGAGTCTGGGCTGGAGCCAAGGGCCTCAGCTGACTCCTCTACCCCCGGCGATACCTCCCCTCCCCCTCAATAGGCCAGGGGCTTCCTCTTCCGGCAAGGAGGGGTTAAGCCCTCTGGGTGGGGCTGGGCTTGCCCCGGACCCCTTCCCAAGCCACTCGGCGGTGCCTACCCCGGACCCTCTGCCCGCGGGGCAGGAAGGCCCGGACACTTTCGCCCCGTCATGCCCCCGTGCGCGGGGGCTAGAGGGGGCCCGCCTCAGCCGGCGGCGGGTCCCTCCTGCCTCGAGAGCCCCTCGGTGCCGCCTGCCCCGTGGCACCGGCCCCGTCTGTTCGCCCCCCTTCCCCTGCCCCGAGCCGTGCAGTACCCGCCCGAGTGGGAGAGCGGGTCGCGCGCCGCCGGGTCCCCCACGGCACGGGCCGTACTAGGCCCCAAGCGCTCGGGGCTCCTCCCCCGCCCGGCGCCCGGCCGTGCCCGGCCATGCCAGGCGGCGACCCCGGCTCAGCAGGGCGCGGCGCGGGCGGAGACAGGCCCTACCCGCGGCCCGAGCCCGGGGACCCCGCGCCCGGCGCCCTCGTACCGCGATCACGTTGACGAAGGTGGTCTTGCCCGAGTACTGAAGCCCGACCAGCGTGAGCTCCATCTCCTCCTTCCAGAACAGGGCCTTGAACCAGTCCAGCAGCTTGTTGAACAAAGCGATCATGGTCGCTGCCGCCGGCCCCGCCCGGTGCCGGGTCCCCGCCGCCCCTCGCTGCCCTCGCGCTGCGGCCCGGAGCGGCCCCTCCCCAGTACGTCCCGGGTCCCGCGGCTCGGTGCGGGCGGAGGCTCGAGCGCGGCGGCGGACGACTCGCTGCCCCGGAATCGGCTCGCCGATGGGTGTGGCTTCAGCGCCCTCCTCCTCCTCCGCCGCCGCCGCCGCCGCCCTCCCGCGCGGACGGGCCGCGTCCTGCTCGCACTCGAGCGCGCGCTCCTCCCGCGCGGGAGCCGGGCGCCAGGGGCCGCACCCGTCGGTGGGGTGGGCGGGGAACCTGCGGCTTCACCGGCGGGGGTTGACTGGCAGCTGGCGTCGAGGGGCGCTTGGGGAATGGGGTCTAATTCATTTCTCCCCTGTCCCCGGCTGCCGCGCCCGGACTGCCACCCCCTTTCTTAAAGGGTGGTGGGCTCGAGGTGGGTGAGGTCCCAGTTAGGCAGGAGACTTTTCAGGTGGAAGGAGGGTGGGTCACCCACTTTCCAGGACACGAAGATGAGATGGCTACGACAGGGACGCAAATGGAGGATATTTTGTTCCTGAACCCTTGCCTCTGAGCATCCCTGGGTAGAGTCCCATCCTCTCAAAATGCACCCAGTGCAGAGAGACAACCGTATTTGGGTCTTTTTGTACTCCATCTTGTTTTGTTCATCACAATTTACCCCGACCACTTGTTAGGAAGCCTCTGACCCCAAGCGAAAGGGACGCTTGAACTTGATCCCGATTTTTACCAGCAGCCCCAAGATCCCGAAACAGATACAGTCCTGGGGTGGGGGGTGGGGTTCCAGTGAGGAACATCTGTGACAAAGGAACATGTTGGCCTGTTTTGGTGACAAGCAGAGTATTCTTCAGGAGGAGAAGTGATAGTGGGTGTGGAGTGCCTGAAAAGATGCCTCCCTCCCGCCCCCCTCCTTGCAGGACCCACCCATAAGGCCTGCACAGGCAGGCTGACAACCTCAGCTGGCCTTCCCCCTAGGCCTAGGCTTCCGGCAGTCCCCAGCCTATGCTGGCTGCCTGTTGGGATTTGGTTTTCAAATGTAGTCACATGTAGTCTGTAGTCAAAAGTGGATAAACTATCAGTATCAATCATATCTGTCCAATCAGCCGGAGTTAGATGACCCCAAATAGTCAGTTACCAAAGTAGAAGAATCACAAGGTCTTGGGCTAGCATAATATTCTGGGTTTTTTTTTGTTTTTTTTTTTTTGTTTGTTTGTTTGTGTTTTTTGACAGGGTTTCACTGTGTCACCCAGGCTGCAGTGCAGTGGTGCAATCTTGACTCACTGCAACCTCCACCTCCTCGGGTTGAGGTGATTCTCCCACCTCAGCCTCCTGAGTAGCCGGGGGACTACAGGTATGTGCCACCATGCCCGTCTAATTTTTGTGTATTTTGTAGAGACTGGGTTTTGCCATGTTGTCCAGGCAGGTTTCGAAGCCCTGAGCTCAAGCAATCTGCCCACCTCGACCTCCCAAAATGCTGGGATTACAGGCGGGAGCCACAGCCCCCTGCCAATATTCTGGTTTATTAAGCACCATCTTTCCAACCTCTGTCTTTTATAAGTCCCTCTCATCTCCTAAGATAAAGGCTATGAGCTGAATGTTTCTGTACCCCAAAATTCATAGGTTGAAGTCCTAATCCCTAAGGTGATGATACTGGGAGGTGATTAAGTCATGAGGGTAGAGCCTTGTAAAGGGGGCCGGTGAAGTTGGGGGAAGAACACCAGCCCACAACCTTTTCACCATGCAAGGACAGAAAGAAGGCTCTGCCTAGGAACCAGACACGAGTCCACAAGGGCCTGGATCCCAGCCTTCCCAGCCTCCAGAACTGTGAGCAATACATTTCTGTTGTTTAGAAGCCACCTGGTTTATGGTAGTGTGAATTGTTACAGCTGCCTGAGTAGACTATGACGTCTGCTGCTGTCTCACTTCCTGCACTGACTTTGGTTTCACCTTATTGTACATCCTTGGAAGTGCTAGAAAAGTGCATGTCCCAAGGGCAAAGATGTGTAGCCTGCCTGTCCCTGGTCTGCAGACTGTTTCTCTCTTTCAGGCTACAAAGAGGCCCCAGAGGCCCGAGAAGAAGATGGAAAGAAGGAATGACTCAGTCATCCAAGAAGTCTTTATTTTCCCACTTGGTTACTGTTCTGGAGCTTGTACCTTCTGAGCTCTGAGATGGGGTTGGGGTGACGGTGCCAGGGAGGGCCTGTGGGGCTGTGCTGCTGCTTCCTTACAGGCTGGCTCTGAGCCCAGGGCAGGATCAGGCACTTGAGAGCCCCCACCTCTCCTCATTGGCATAGAGTCGTGGCTCTCACGGGGCTCAAGGGAGGTGGAGGTGCGGGCGAGTCCACCCCAGGCCTGCAAGGAAGGAGGAGCTCCTCCGTAAGGCCAAGCAGAAGCATTAGGGAAATCATCCTCAGTTTCAGCACTGCGTGTTCTTCAGGAGCGAAGTCCTGAGTGAGGAAGCCCAGATCCAGCTCCCTGGGGATTTCCACAGAGAACTGGTAGCCACCAAGGCAGCTCTCAGGGGCGGCGTGCCGGGTGATGCAGCATCTTACCTTCATCCCCGTCTCAGGATGGGCAGCCAGTATCAGATTCAAGGAGGACGAATCTTGAGGTGTGGAGTTCAGTCCTGAGATAGACCTGAGGTCCCCTGGAAATTGTGTTGATGCTGAGATGAATGAGGGGTGTTAGTTCTCTGGGGTAGATGGTGAGGGGTCCCGATTCGGTCCAGCCTCCATGTTTGCATGGATGGTTATGACCCTGACTGTTTTCGGAAACAACCAAGCTCTCCAGGTAGAGAGGGCCAAGGCCCGCCATGGTTGGTTTTCTAAAACCAGAGTAAGCACTTTGCCTCCTCTTCTCCCCTTGCCTCCTCCTTTCTTTTCTTTCTTTTGAGATGGAGTTTCACTCTTGTTACCCAGGCTGGAGTGCAATGGTGCGATCTCGGCTCACTGCAACCTCCACCTCCGGGGTTCAAGTGATTCTCCTGCCTCAGCCTCCTGAGTAGCTGGGATTACAGGCACCCACCACCATGCCCAGCTAATTTTTTGTAATCACCTGACCTCAGGTGATCTGCCTGCCTTGGCCTCCCAAAGTGCTGGGATTACAGGCGTGAGCCACCGCACCCGGCCCCCTCTTTCTTTTGTCTTCCTGCATACCCAGGGTATTATTTGCGCCGTGGAAGCAGAACAGAGACTGCTGGCAGCCTCCCTAAGAGTAGCTGGTGGGAGTGGCCAGCAACCACAGAGGCAGGAGCAGCCCTCTTTGCCTCTGAGGAGCCTCACATGTTCCCTCTTCCAGATTTCAACTGCCAGGCCTGGTCACCTCTGTAGCCTACTCTCAGGACACATGGGTGGAGGCAAGGGTAACCTCAGTCCTTGTTCTTTCTTTTGATCGTGGTTGTCCAGCTCTTCCGATGTGTGGTCAGGGAGCAGACTCACTGCTAGGATGTTGAAACTTGGAGATGAGGACCAGACTTTTCCCCACTCTTGCATCTGGCCTGTGCTTGGGCAAGGCCTCAGGTGAAGGATGATCTTGGAATCACCCTTTTGTCAGCCCCAGGAAGGGGATACAGCTGGAATGGCTTCTAGAAACTTCTCTTATTGCTTTTCCCTCATGGCAGCTAAGCACTTAATGTTTATGTTATGGAAGAGGAAACCAAAGCTCACAAAGAGTGTCATAGAGAAGACCAGGACACCTGGGCTTCCTGTCTTTAAGTTCAGAGAGACATTGGAGGTTCCCCCTACTGTCCATCTGGGGCCAACAGAGGAAGCAGAGGAGTGGCCAGTGGTGAAGACCTGGAATCTGGCCCCTTGTCCTTGCTGATGCTGCTTCCTGTGACTGCAAGTGCCGCTAAGGAGGCACTCCTTTCCCACACTCACCCCTGGGGTACCCCCAGGTCACTTGGCCCACTTTCCCCAGACCCACTTTCCCAGGCTTGAGGGAGGTGGGCACCTGGGCCGTTAGAGGGTGGCAGGGGTCAGGGGCTGGGTTCCTCGGGCAGCTGGCCTGCATACAGGGCCAAAGTGTGGTGCAGGAACTGGTACTGTTCCGCCGTCTGGATCATCCCCCCTCTGCAAGGAGAAACACACAGACCATGAGTGAAGGAGGGTCAGGGTGCTAGCTGAACGGCTGCAGCCAAACATCCTCGTGGTCCTACTGGGAAAGTCCCGACTTTCTCAAAGAACATGCCAACTCCTCTACCTATATTCATCTTTCCTTTTCTTTTCTTTTTTTGAGATGAAGTCTTACTCTGTTGCCCAGGCTGGAGTGTAGTGATATGATCTCGGCTCACTGCAACCTCCGCCTGCTGGGTTCAAGTGATCCTCCTGCCTCAATCTCCTGAGTAGCTGGGATTACAGGCATGTGCCACCATGCCCAGCTAATTTTTGTGTTTTTAATAGAGATGGGGTTTCACCATGTTGCCCAGGGTGGTCTTGAACTCCTGACCTCAAAGTGATCTACCCATCTCAGCCTCCCAAAGTGCTGGGATAACAGACATGAGCCACCTACATTCATCTTTTCTATTTGCTACTCCTTGCTGCCCCTCAGATCTGCTTTGAGAGAAGTCCTCTGCCCCTTACACGTGGCTTGGCATGCTGAGGGTGATGCCCCGTGTTGACACTTGGTCTTCCCTAACCCACTCAGCTCCTGGGACAAAACCAGATCTCTGAAGCCTTGGGGGTCAGGCCAGGAATACTCCTGAGCCTCAAGTTTCCTTCTTTTTTTTTTTTTTTTTTGAGATGGAGTTTTGCTCTTGTGGCCCAGGCTGCAGTGCAATGGCACGATTTCGGCTCACTGCAACCTCTGCCTCCCGGGTTCAAGCGATTCTCCTGCCTCAGCCACCCAAGTAGCTGGGATTACAGGCATGCGCCACCACGTCTGGCTAATTTTTTATATTTTTAGTAGAGACAGGGTTTCTCCATGTTGGTCAGGCTGGTTTCAAACTCCTGACCTCAGATGATCCGCCTGCCTCTGCCTCCCAAAGTGCTGGGATTACAGGTGTAAGCCACTGCACCCAGCAACTTAATTCATCTTTTCTTTTTTTTTTTTTTTTCAGATGGAGTCTCACTCTGTCACCAGGCTGGGGTGCAGTGGCGTGATGTTGGCTCACTACAACCTCTGCCTCCCAGGTTCAAGGGAGTCTCCTGCCTCAGCCTCCTGAGTAGCTGGGATTACAGGTGCATGCCACCATACCCAGCTAATTTTTGTATTTTTAGTAGAAACGGTGTTTCACCATGTTGATCAGGCTGGTCTCGAACTCCTGAACTTGTGATCTGCCCGCCTCAACCTCCCAAAGTGCTGGGACTACAGGCATGAGCCACCGCACCCAGCAAGTTTTTTTCCAATACTCTTAAAAGTAAAAATAATGATTCTACGCATTTGTATGGTAGTTTTCATTTCCAAAACACTTTCATATAAGTTAATTCATTTCTTACAACAGTTCTCTGGGGGAAGGAGCCATTATCTCTCTCTAGATAAATAAGTAGGGGGCAGGCACAGTGGCAATCCCAGCACTTTGTGAAGCCAAGGGGGCATTATTGAGCCCAGGAGTTCAAGACTAGTCTGGGCAACATAGTAAGACCCCATCTTTATTATTTAAAAAAAAGAAGAAAGAAAGAAAAAGAAACGGGGGCTCAGAGAAATCTAGTGACATCTCAGTGAGACAGAAGTCCGAATCTGAATATGGCTCTGTCTCCACCTAGTGAGCTGACATCTCAGTGAGACAGAAGTCCGAATCTGAATATGGCTCTGTCTCCACCTAGTGAGCTTCTTTGCACTACTTGTTGCTGCCTCGTATCTTGGATTAAACACACCCCATGTGCTAACTTTCCTCTGAGTAGGGAACTTGGGGGCTTAGGGTTAAGATTGAATGCCCAGGGTAAATCCATAGAGTAACATGTTTAATTCCAGGCCTACAAGCCAACATTCCAGATAGATATTCTTTTTTTTTTTTTTTTTTGTCTCGCTCTGTTGTCCAGGCTGGAGTGCAATGGCACAAGCTTGGCTCACTGCAACCTCCACCTCCTAGGTTCAAGTGACTGTCCTGCCTCAGCCTCTCAAGAAGCTAGGATTACAGATGCCTGCCAGCATGCCCAGCCAATTTTTGTATTTTTAGTAGAGATGGAATTTCACCATGTTGGCTAGGCTGGTCTTGAACTCCTGACCTCAGGTGATCCACCTGCCTCAGCCTCTCAAAGTGCTGGGATTATAGGCATGAGCCACCATGTCCAGCCATCCAAATAGATATTTTTTCCTGGTTGTTAGTTGCAAAATAAACAGCTCTAAGCAGAAAGGGTTTCTTTCTTTCTTGCAGGAGTGCTTGATGGTGATGGGTCGAGCAGGGCTCTAGGGTCCAGAGGCATCGATGCCCCCTGTTAACATTGCTGGCCTTGTTTACATCCACAGACCCACCTGTCTAGCCGCAGTTGGCACACAATGCCCAGAATGTCCACTTCCCCTCGGGCCTTCAGCTGTTGACAGCCAATTCGTGTGGCGATGAAGCAGCCCGTCCGGCCAATCCCTGCACTGGATATAGCCAGGGAGGAGACAGGGAGGTCATGGGAGACAGGGAATATGGGAGCCAGGGCCCCCAACTATGGAGAAAGAAATGGGACCTGCAGGTACTGTATTTTGGGGATAGGGCTCTGGAGATGGGGGAAGGTAGCAGCACTCCAGATTCCAGTCCCCTTGGGGACCCTGCTGGAGGCAGGTTGTAACTGGCCAGGGAGGAGTTTACATTTCTTACCTGCCTGACTGTAAGCCTGTCCTAACAGGGCCACCTTCTGGTCCCCATGGACATTCTGACAATTTCCCTTCTGCTGAGAGGCTACAGCGGTTTCCAATGGACAGTTCCCTACTTGTGAACGTGCTGACCCTCGAGCCCCCCTTATCTAACCTTGACTTCGTCTCAGCTCATACTTATCTTTTTTTTGTGCCTGCAGTGGTGTGATATCCGCTCACTGCAACCTCCACCTCCCTGGTTCAATCAAGTCCCCTGCCTCAGCCTCCCGAGTAGCTGGGATTACAGACGCATGCCACCACGCCCGGCTGATTTTTTTGCATTTTTAGTGGACAGGGTTTCACCATGTTGGTCAGGCTGGCCTCCAACTCCTGACCTTGTGATCTGCCCACCTCAGCCTCTCAAAATGCTGGGATTACAAGCGTGAGCCACAGCCCCCGGCCACCTCAGACTCGTCTTTCACATAGCCCACGCCCAGCCCCTCTGTTTCCCACCTCAGCGCCCCCACAGTCTCCTCTTCGCTCTGCTCTCCTTCATTATGCCCTCCCTTTATTTTGAAATAAAAAGGCTCCCAGGCTCCCCTTCCTCTTGCGTGAGCCGCTACTGAACCCCCAGCACGTCTCAGTGCTGACTGTCGGTGGGCTGGGAGGCCCCTCTGTGGTGCTTTTGCCTCTGTGCTCTGTTTTCTTTAGGATATGCGCTTCCAAATGGTCTCTTTCTTTAGTCTTGTCCCCTACGACACCCTCTCACTTCACCCAATCCATTTTTCACACTGTAGCCAAAGTGTTCTTTTAAAATGGCAAATCCAAGCATCTTAGCCAGTCCTACGAGGCTCCTCATCATCTGACCTTCACTGGCCTTCCAAACCCATCTGTCATCATTACCCTGCACATAACCTCCGGGCCCAGCCCATAACCCTGCCCCCAGCAGTTATCCATTTTTACATTTCTTCTCTGGGCCTTAGCATATGCTGTTCCACCTGCCTGGAACATGTTCCCTTCCCTCTCTTCACTTGGCTAATTCACCTTTCAAGTCTTAGCTTGGCTTAGATGGCTTTTCTCTCAGAAAACCTTCTTTGGTCAAAGTCTGGCTTAGGAGACTTGGTTCTATGCCCCCCATAATATCCCCATCATGGATCTCATCACATTATGTGGTATTTAATTGTTTAATCTGCCTTCTTTTTGTTTTTGAGATGGAGTCTTGCTCTGTTGCCCAGGCTGGAGTACAGTGGTGTGATCTCAGCTCACTGCAACCTCCATCTCCCGGATTCAAGTGATTCTCCTGCCTCAGCCTCCCAAGTAGCTGGTATTACAGGCATGTGCTACCATGCTTGGCTAATTTTTATATTTTTAGTAGATACGGGGTTTCACCATGTTGGCCAGGCTGGTCTTGAACTCCTGACCTCAGGTGATCCACCTGCCTCTGCCTCCCTGGAGCTGGGATTACAGGCGTGAGCCATTGCTCCCGGCCTAATCTGGTTTCTTTCTCACCAGCCTGTAAACCTGTCTGGGAAGAAAGCAAACTGCTTTGTTCACAGCTGTCTCTTTAGCATTTAACACTGTGCCTGACAATAATAGGTTTTCTTTTCTTTTTTTTTTTTTTTTGAGATGGAGTCTCACTTTGTCACCCAGGCTGGAGTGCAGGGGCGTCATCTCTGCTCACCTCCGCCTCCAAGGTTCAACCTCTGCCTCCAGGGTTCAAGCAATTCTCTTGCCTCAGCCTCCTAAATAGCTGGGATTACAAGTGTGCACAACCACGCCTGGCTAATTTTTGTATATTTTAGTAGAGACGGGATTTCACCATGTTTGCCAGGCTGGTCTCAAACTCCTAATCTCAAGTGATCTGCCTGTCTCGTCCTCCCAAAGTACTGGGATAATAGGCGTGAGCCACCACGCCTGGCCAGTAATAGGTTTCCAATACATATTTGTTGAATGAGTAAATGAATTCCCAAACAGCTGGAATCCTGTTTATGTCCTCCTACAGCTGACTGGGACCTTCCTGATATTCCATCCCCGCTGTGGATGGGGCCTGGGTGTCCAGCCCAGATGTCTGGGTTCTGCATGAAGGAAATGAAAAGAATAGAGCCCTTGCTGAACAGCCTTGCAAGTCATGTCCAAGTAAGAACTAGGTTACCTGATGCTTTTCTGCTCAGACCCTTCCCCAGGAGAGACCCAGGGGCCAGGGGAGAGGAGTGCAGTACCCAGGCTGCAGTGGGAGGGAGGACCACACACCTGCAGTGGACCACGATGGGCCCGGGGCGGGCGGCTGTCTCGGGGCTCTCCTCCACCTCTGCCACTAGGCGCAGCAGGGGCCCAGCTGATTCTGGTGTCTGGTGGTCAGGCCAAGCCGAGAAGAGGATGTGCTTTACTGACCGGCACTCTTCCTGGTACTGGGTTGGAGACAAGGAATGGGAACCAGGGTCAGGGTGGAGGGCACTGTCTACCTTCTTCTCTGGTGCCTGAGGAGGGCAAGGGCTGGAATTACCCTATGGGGGTGGGCGGGGGTCATCTACTCAAAGCAGGTGAGGTTGCGATTTTCCCGCTCATCATTCGCCACCACTTCCCCCTCCAAAATGCTGGGAAGGAGCACTGTCCTGGGAGAGACCCAACTTCAAGTCCTGGCTCTGCTTCTAATAAGCACACAACTTTGGGCAAGTCCCTTAATCTCATTTTCGTCACCTGGAAAATGGGAACAGCATATATATATATATATATATATATATATATATATATATAAATATATATATATATATATATATATATATATTACGGGGGTGGGGGAGAGGACGGGGGAGCTTTTTTTTTTTTTAAAGACAGAGTCTCACTCCATCACCCAGGCTAGAGTATAGTGGCATGATCTTGGCTCACTGCAACCTCTGCCACCTGGGTTCAAGTGACTATCCTATCTTAGCCCCCCAGGTAGCTGTAATTTTTTTTTTTTTTGAGACCGAGTCTTGCTCTGTCACCAGGCTGGAGTGCAGTGGCGCTATCTCGGCTCACTGCAACCTCCGCCTACTGGGTTCAAGCGATTCTTCCGCCTCAGCCTCCCGAGTTGCTGGGACCACAGGCGCATGCCACCACGCCCAGCTAATTTTTGTATTTTTAGTAGAGACGGGGTTTCACCATGTTGCCCAGGATGGTCTCGATCTCTTGACCTTGTGATCCGCCCACCTCAGCCTCCCAAAGTGCTGGGATTACAGGCATGAGCCACCGCACCCGGCTGTAGCTGTTATTTTTGCTACAGATGAGGGTTCACCATGTTGGCCAGATTTGTCTCGAACTCCTGACCTCGTGATCCGCCTGCCTCAGCCTCCCAAAGTGCTGGGATTACAGGCAGTAGCCACCGCGCCCAGCCTTCCACCTCTCCTTCAACCTCTTCTCCTTCCCTCGGCATGACTCCTGGATCCTGCCTCTCCTCGCCTGACCATTCACACAGACGGGTGGTATTTCCTGGCGGTACTTCCTGGCGGTTCCTATTTGGCTTGTTGGCTCTGCCCTAGACTAGAGGCTGAGGACTGTACTCAGATGAGCAAACCCTTGGCTCTTAGTGAAGAGCCGGCCTGAGTTCCAGAGATACTGTGGGCGGCCCAACTTCCCACTGGGCCTGGCTCCAGGGGTGGTACCTGGATGATAAGCTGCCGCACAGTGTATTCTGGGCACTCTTTCATGTCCTGGATGCGGATCTGAAAGGGTCCATAGGTTTCCTCTTCTGTGGGCCAGTAGTGGACACATTTCTAGGAGGGAAGGAGTTGGGAGTCAGAAGAGGGTCAGCTGGAACAGGAGATGGGGCAGCAGAGAGGGGCTGGTGTCTCCTCCCCATCTTCCACCCCTACTGGGTGGGTGGTCATCAACAAGGGGCCTGGCTCTTCTGAGCTTGATACCTGCAGGCAGAGTGGTCACTCTATTCCATATTTTGGCCATGGACAGCCTCCCTGGGTCTATCTCAGGGAACTTTCTGAGAGGTGTGGGCTGGGGCTGGATCCCAGAGAAGCCTCTGGTCCTGAGCCACCCTGGGTGGGGGGTGGGGGTGGGGTGAGCACAGCACTTTCTGGGTTCATCAAGAACTGTGGCTCTGCTCCTACCTCCTTGCCCTCTCGGAGCTGAGTGAGCATGACAATGAGAGACACTTCCTCTTGCCACACCATCTCCCAGAAGTCCGACACAGTGTTGGGCATGGGGCCCTGGGTGGCAATGTAGACCTTCTCCTTCCCGTCATGGCCCTGGGGAGGTGGAAGCACAGGGGAAGGGGTGGGGAGCAGTGAGAGCAGAGCTCTTTGAGATCCTGGATGCCTCAGGTGCTGGGGTCATCCTGAAGCTGTGAACCACACGTGTAGACACACACGTGCATGAACGCACACACTCAGAAGCCACATGGTGGAGAGGATTCGGGTTCTGGAGTAAGGATCAGATCCCTGTTCTTCGGTTTCCTGGCTGTGCCACTATGAGCCAGTTACCGAGCCTCTGTAAGCCTCAGTTGTATCATCTGTAAATTGGGCATAGTAATGCAGAGTTTATTAAATTCAGTAAGATATATTGAGAGTCTCGTTGATAACAAGTGCTCTGCAGATGTTTATTCCCTTCCTCCCCTGCTGCTTTCTTCTAGCATAAAATACCTAAACAGTGTTTAATATTTGTTCAGTGATATTTTCACATTAACTTGTTACTTTTTTATAAAAGTAATAGCAAAATGCAGCACACTTTCCCTAATCTGATTTTCTCGCCTTCAGGATCCTCAGCTTCCTGCTCCTCAAATGTTGGTGAAATCCAGACTGCAGTTGATCTGGTATTGACAGGCAAATGGAGGATCATGTGTCCCCCACAGCTTCCTGAGCTTAGAGGTTTTCGCCTTCCTGCACCCCTGACTGCTGTCTTACCCACACCGAGCCACTAGAGAGCGCTGCTTTTACATCTCCTTTGGGCCCACAGCAGCGAGAAGCTGGTGTGGAGCACCTTCCTGGCCTAGAGCTTCCTATATCTTGACGTCAATCAACCGTCTTCACATAAGAGGGGCTACCTGAAGGGCACTTAAGGTAAGAGGGAAGGGAGGTCCCATTAGTGCTGGCATCCCCTATGCAGGTCTCGGGAGCTGTGAGCTCTCAAGCAGCTGGAGGTGCTAACTTCCTGCTGAGTCTAGAGGGCAGCATGGGAGGGCTGATGGGGAGGTTAAGGAGACTCAGTGGTCACTCCAGCTATTTTTAACACCTGCTCCGTTGTCTAGGTTGGTGTCTTGGGGCCTGTTCAGTGCCAGTCCAGCTTGGTAGGGCTATGACAGAGGTGAGCTGGAACAGGGAGGGTGGGAAATGCAGGCACCTGATCTACCAGCCACAGCTGGAAGATATTCTCAGACGTCTGAGAGTTCCCCTATTCCCCGCTCACCACTGCCGCAGGCCACTCACTCGGATGTAGTTGGCATTGATGTAGTCTCCGTCCTCCTGGCTCTGTGCCCGGCCTAGACAGACACGGCTCTGGGGATCTAGGAAATAAAAATCAGCAGAGGTCAGAGGTCAAAAGGTGACCGACTAACACAGACTCCAGCAGGGGCAGAAGGAGGAGAGTTCCCGTGCTCATCACAGTCACGGCACCTTGTGTATAGCAGGTGGCCTGATGTCCCACTGAAGTCGCTGTTGTTTTTAAAGACAGGGTCTCACTGTGTTGCCTAGGCTGGTGTGCAGTGGTGCAATCACAGCTCACTGCAACCTCTAACTCCCGGGCTCAAGTGATACTCCTTTCCACATAGCTGGGACTACAGGCACATGCCACCACAGCTGGCTAATTTATTTATTCATTCATTCGTTCATTCATTCATTCATTCATTTATTTATGTTTTTTTGTAGAGACATGGTTTCACTTTGTTGCCTGGCTGGTCTTAATTTTCTAGCCTCAAGCAATTCTCCTGCCTTGACCTCCCAATGTGCTGAGATTACAGGTGTGAGCCACCATGTTTGGCCCCCACAGAAGTATTTTATACGCAGACAGTAGGGAGCTATCAAGTGTTTCTGAGCAGGATAGTAACGTGATCAAAGCAATAGTTTGGGAAGGTTAACTGACTGGTGCTGTATAGGATGGACTAGAGAAGAAAGGGAATGGAGCAGCAGAGACCAAATGGGAAGATGGAATATTAGATATAGTATTCTTTTTTTTTTAAGACAGAGTCTTGCTCTATCTCCCAGGCTGGAGTGCAATGGCACGATATTGGCTCACTGCAACCTCCACCTCTCAGGTTCAGGCAATTCTCCTGCCTCAGCCTCCCAAGTACCTGCGATTACAGGTGCCCAACACCATGCCCAGCTAATTTTTTGGTATTTTTAGTAGAGGTGGGGTTTCACCATGTTGTCCAGGCTGGTCTCGAACTCCTGACCTCAGGTGATCCACCCGCCTCAGCCTCCCAAAGTACCGGGATTACAGGCATGAGCCACCGCACCTGACCTAATAAATACATAATATTCTAATAGATGTAGTGATTCTATCCTTGAGATCAGTACGGGTTTAGAATAAGATTATGCCAATAGGAATGGAAAAAGAGATATAGAGGAAGAAGAATTTGTTTTCTAACGGTGAATACGGGATTCAGATGAGCAACTTGCCAGGTATCACACAGCCATGAAGTGGGACTAGGACTCAAATCCCACTCAGCTGTGAGCATTTGGCCTCTGCCTCTAAGGGGAAGGATTTCTCTAAATTTCATTTCTTCATCTATGCCCAAACATGAATGAAGAAGACGGCTTGTGAGAAAAGGAGAAGAGACTCTCGCTCTGCTCATACCAGCCTGGTCATGGACAGAGGGTACCGTGGGGACCACGGGAATCTCAGGCAAAGGGATTTTTCCCTTTTCTGGTGGCTGCAGGGCTGATTAGAATTAGGCCAAGAACAAGGGCTACTCCTCCCCGTGGCTTGGAATAGCACTAATAGCCCCTTGATCCGCCCATGCAGGCAGAGGGCATTCCAGGAGGGTTAGCAGGAGGCAGGACCCCTGTGCTCCAGAGCTAAAGCCTCAGGCTGGGAGTAGCTTCCCTGTAGGGGGAGTGGGGGAGGGAGGGAGAGGCTCCCAGGGCCTCATGCCTGCCTCTGAAAAATAGAAGGTGCTCGTCCTGCGTCTGTCAGCTTGCAGGGTCACCCCCTCCTAGTCCAGTGTCCTCCATCCCCACCCCCACCACTGCTCTCTTGCTGGCTTTTGCCCTGCCTCCTCCGTTTGACTTTCTCAAAGCCCTGTCTCTGGGAGCCCTCCTAGTGGTCCTTCCTCCACTGCAAGCCTTGGCTGGGCATTTCCCATGAGAGAGGAAAATGAGGAAGAGGGTTTGATGCAAGTAGCTAAGTTGAATATCTTAGGTAAGATATTCAACTTCTCTGTGCCTTAGCGTAAAGGCACAGAGATTTGTAGAATGGTCATCATAATATCACAGTATCAACTTCATGGGATTGTTATGAGAAATGAGTGAATATAAAGGACTGAGAGCAGGGCCTGGCTCAGGGTACATATCTGCAAACATTTTATTGCTGCTGTTGTGATTCCTGCTCCTTCTTCCCCCTTTCTCTGCTGAGAGAAGATGCCCCAAGTACAGTCATCCTTCCCTGGCTGAAACCGTGTACCTTGCCTTCTGAAGTTCTCCAGCCCCAGGGCCTGTACCCAACTCCCTTCATCCCAGCTGCAGTTCTTACTTGGCAAGATGGTCTTGTATCGGTCCTTGGAGGCATGGCCAGGGATGTCCAGGTCTTCGGGGCTGACAAAGTTTGAAGGGATCTTCTGGCAGGGGGAGGACATGGGTGAGCAGCTGACTCCCCTTTCTAGCCTCCTTTTCTCCTCTTCTATCCTTTTCTAGAACAACTGGGCTCTGGCTGTTCCTTCTTGACATTAATATGTAGGCCTAGATGGGGTGGGGGCAGAAGGGGAAGCCCGGGGGAGCCCCCTCCCCCAGCCCTGGAGTTCTCTTGCCTAAGGGGTCCAAAGAGGAGACAGGCCCACGGTCCCTGTGAGAGAATGGTTCCAGCTGGCTGCCTCTGATACAGAGCAGAGTTATTCGAAGGGGACCCCAATTCTTACCAAGAATTCTTCTTCCAGCTGCTTGGGGCTGGGTGGCTGGCACTGAAGGGCCCAGCGGGTAAGGGGGTGTCCAGCAGTGCGCAGAAAGTGTAGGGTGACCTCCCGGGGAGTGTTCACGGAGCAGATGGGTTCTACGGCCCCCAGGGATCGAACGTCGAGCATCAGAGCCACATTGGAGCCACGCCTGTAGGCACAGCCCACCACTGCCTAGTGAGTGCCCCTTTGCTTTGCTTTTTATCTTTTCTTTTAGGGATAGCGTCTCTCTGTGTTGCCCAGGCTGGAGTGTGATGGCACTATTATGGCTCATAGCAGCCTCAAACTCCTAAACTGAAGCGATCCTCCCACCTCAGCTTCCAGAGTAGCTGGGACCACAGGCTCATGCTACTGTGCCTGGCTAATTTAAAAGATTTTTTTTTTCTTTTTTTGGTTTTGAACTCCTGGGCTCAAGTGATCCTCCTGCCTTGGCTTCTCAAAGTGCTGGTTATAGGCGTGAGCCACTGTGCCTGACCATACTTGCTTTTCTTACAAGTATTACTGTTACGAGGCACCTCTGAGGGGGCCATTCCTTGTCTTTCCTTTAGCCGGGAGGCCCAGTGAATTTAGGGTTCAGGCCCCTGCTGTTTACGGTTTTTTTTCCCCTTTCCTATCCCAGGCTGGTCTCCAATTCCGGGACTCAGGACATCCTTCCACCTCAGCCTCCCGAAGTGCTGAGATTTTGGGCATGAGCTACCATGCTGGGCTCAGCCCTCTCCCTGTGTCAGCCGGACGGGGCAGCCTTGAACTCAACTGCTCCTTCCGGCTGCCTGCCTCTTCCCACTCCCAGCCAGGCCCTGTGGCTCTGACGTGCATCCAGCACCAACAAGGCCACTGGCCTTGCCTGGAATTTAGGGAGCAGGCTCAGAGTTGATAAGAAACTCTGTGCTCCAGACACGCAAAAGACATGCAAATGAGCACTACTGGTTTTCTTTCCACACTGGAGTCAACAATTGAGGGTCCTCTGGACTCTGCTGTCAGAGCTGGAGGGGCAGGTGGAGGGAAGGGAGGAACGGAATGGGGCTCAGGGCCGGGAAGACCCCTCCCCCAGGGAAGATCTCACCTCTCCTGCAGCCGCACATGCTTCTTGGCTGGTGTTTTGGCAGGCGGAGGCTGGGTCATGGCTGTCCCCAAAGAAAAGGTCGGCAGCTGTGCTGTGGAGCGCCCTCCACGGGCCTGGACCATGCTGGGGTGGGGTGCTGGGCCCAGGAGAGGCTCACTCAGCCATGAGGTCTGCCTGAAAGACAGGGCCCTCCGCTGCTGTTCCCTGGCCTGCCTGATTGGCCAGAAGGAGGCTTGCACGCTCAGGCCGGCTTTGCGCTCCGTTTTCACTGGGGCGTCTCCTGTTCCCCAAGAGGTAGCCTCATGTTCACTACAGGAAGGACAGGATCTCTTTGGGGGGACCCAGGGCAGAAGGCAGTCTGGGGTTAGAGTAACGGCAAGATAAAGGGTAAAGATTGTGGATGAAGATAGGAAAGAAGCCAAAAGGAGGAAGAGAGAGAGGGGAGCGAGGCCACACGGGGCTCTGAGCGGGTCCAAGTGGAGAAGGCAAGGGAGGAAATAGAAGACATGTGTTCTCTAGGACGGAAGGGAGAAAGCGTGCAGAAGCCATCTCGGAGCTAACCAGTGGGCCTTCTCCTCAACAGGGAATGGGCTGCAGCAGTGCTGGGGCTCCCTGGGCAGCCAGGCAGGCCAGCTCCTGGACCCCAGCAGGGTCCTCTCCTAACTGCTGCTGTTCCACTCCTAAGTCTATTTCTGGCTTCTGGGGTCTCTGTCCAGGGAGGTAGGCTGGGGGTGTTTCCTTTCTCCTCCTGCCCATCCCCCGCCACCCGCCTCTGTAACCGTCACAGGAAATGGCCTCACCAAGCCCTTGAGCGACAGCGCATGGTGAGGCGACAGCTGAGGGCAAGACAGGGGACATGCAGATGGTGGGACCATCTCCTCTTGGGGGCAGTCCCTATCTCCCAGAGCCAGGGTCACAGTGGGCGAGGTGGCGGGGGTGATTAGTCAGCAAGGCAGCGGGGATGGAGGCGAGGGGACAGGGTGGGTCCCGCGCAGGTGTGGGTGGTAGAGAGAGGGTCTCTGGCAGCAGAAAGGGGCCCTTCAGCCCCCGCTCTCCTTGCAGCTCCCTGTGGCTTCCATGCTTACCCCTGCCTTGGGGATGTCAGGGCTGTGAGCACCCATTCCCCAGCCAGGCCCTGTAGCGCCCCGCTCGCCCTCCCGCACTCCCTCCTGCAGATGCCCTCTTATATCCCTGGAGTTCGCAACCCCCAGGGCCACAGGACTCCCGGTCCCCCTTCAGATACTTACTGAAGCAGCTGTGGCCCCCAGGCTGCCTCTTGCCAGCTATCTGTCTGTCTGTCAGTCTGTCTTTGAGGGCTGAGAAGGCTCCAGGAAGCCAGCTTCCTCCCTCCGCCCCTCCTCGCTGCCACCCACGCACACCCCAGCTGCATGCTGCCCTCCTGTGCCTGCTGCCGCTGCCACCAGGGGTCGGGTGCTTCCCGCCTGTGCCCTTCTGGATCCCAAGGCCCTGTGCCCTGGGAATGGGTGAGGGGCTAGGCCTTCCTGACCATCCTGCTTCTCCCGGCTTCCAGATCCTCTCCCGTCCTGCTGTGTTTCTCCTCTGGGTCTTTATCACATCCAGCCGCTGCCTATTTGCTGGGCACAGCTCATCTGACCCCCGGCTCTGTGCTGTCCCACAAAGAACCCAAGGTTCTCCTGCTCAACTTGACCTTGGCCAGAGGCTTATTTCTGCTTCTCTGCCTCTGCCCCACAGCTCTCTCCCTCAAAGCCCTTGCTGCTTCAAGCCTTGGGAATTCATGGCCAAGCACAGACCACATCTTCCCAGAGCAGATGTGGCACAGACTTGGGGTGGGGAAAAGGAGGAGGCAAGAATCCGTGCCTCACAATGGGAAGGAAAGGCCCGGGGCCAGGCCAAAAAGGTCGTCTCCCCACCCTGCGCCACAGCCCCGTAGCCCATGCCTGAGTGTAGCCCAGCCCAGCAGGAAGCAGATAGCAGAGTCCACTTGTAGGCGGGAGTCTGAGGGGCTTCCCCTGGGCCCCCAGCCCACTGTGGGCCTCCTCCCAGAACCCTGACATCTGCTTGGAAGACTTACAGACAGCGGACAGTCTCTGGCCCTCACAGCAGGGGACTCCCATGTCCTCTTCACTGCTGGGGTGCCTGGGACCTGAGGGATGGCCCCCAAGTGCAAGACTCCTCTGCCCCCTGCCCCTGCCTGGCCTTGGCAGGCTCCTTGCGGGCCAGCAGCCCAGCTGGTTCACGCTTGCTGCACGCCTCCTTTTACCTTGTAATATTTCAAACACCCTTCCCTTCCCGGCCCCCAACACGCACAATCCACGTCCTCTTTCTTCCTCCCACTTCCCTGATTCAGCTGTCAAATGGTGACAGCAAAAAAGAAATGAGGTACCATAGGCACAGGGGTAGGCACGCTGGAGGGGGTGATCGGGAGGGGCTGGCCTTCTGCGGGCCCCCTGGGGAGGGGTTGATATGAAGAGCAGGAATGACCCTCTGAGGCTCAGGGGGCCTCCCAGCACCTGCCCTTGCTCTTGGCAGTGGGGACAGGGGCTGGCTTTCTTCTGAGTCCCTCCATGGCCAGCGGACCCCGGCGCCTTCTTCCCTGCAGCCTGTGCTCCTCTCCGGAGTGGGTGGGTTTCCCTGAGGAGGAGGCCGATTAGGGCTGGGAAAGGGGTTGGCGC
This sequence comes from Cacajao melanocephalus, assembly GCA_963573385.1. Lineage (NCBI taxonomy): Eukaryota > Metazoa > Chordata > Mammalia > Primates > Pitheciidae > Cacajao > Cacajao melanocephalus. Next base: position 161,179 of record CAUYLG010022443.1, on the reverse strand, counting down.
CGGTGCTCAGGACAGAGCGGAGAGGAGCAGGAACCTGAGAGCCCCCACTGCGTTTGCAGGCAGTGACCCGGAGACTGGCCTCTGCCTCACCTCTGCACCAGTCAGTGTTTCCACTGGTGGGGAGCAGGGGCCCTGGGGGTACAGGAGGGGGCAGGTGGGGGTTGGAAAGAGGGCTGGGCTCTGGGCCTAAGTTGATTGTTATCAAGAACAGGAAGCTAGGACACCACAGGGGTGGGAGGAGGAAGCGGCAAAGCCCTGCCTACACAGGTCTGCCTAGTGGCCCCAGGTTTCCAGGGTCCAGGCCCTGCTGGCTGTGAGCCTGTCCCTTTCCCCCACAGGCCGAGGCCTGGCAGTGGCTGGACAGTTGGGAGCTGAGCTTCTGAGCAAGGAGCAAGGAGACTGGGAGCCAGGAGATGGCAAGATAGTTGGGGGTGAGGGTAGTGGTTGGGCATTAGGCAAGACCTCAAGGATCCCCCGTTCTCTCTGGGTGGGTCTAGGGTGGAAGGGACACTCACTCTTTGTCTCCTGCCCACTCTCTCTTCTCTTGTGCTTGGGGATGCCTGGACATCCATGGAGGTGTGTGGCCAGAGCTCGTGAGGGCTGAGGGTGCCCACTGCAGCCTCAGATGGGACAAGACACCTGTCATCATCGGCCTGTACCAGCCCCTCCCCAGCCTGGCCTGGTAACTTGGGTCGCCCCTCTCTGCCCTCTCTGGAGTGGACTCTGCCCCATCTGGGCTGCTGGGAGGCTCCTGGGACTGACTCCCTGTCCCTTCCAGAACCTTCCCACCCCTGGGGCCAAAAGGTCCCAGCCAACTCTCAAACTTCCATCACTCGAATTGATTTGTGTTCCTGGGTTGAGATTTAGGTTCTAGCCACCCTCGACTCCAGAGAAAGTACAGTAATAGTCAGAAATCAGAAAGACCTGTGCATGTGAGTCTAAATGTAGCTTATTAGCTGTGTGACCTTGGCCAAGTTGCTGAGCCACCCTGAGCCTCGGTCTCCGCCTTGGTCTCCTCCTCAGCTTCCTCCCTCCCCTAGGGGATGTTCACAGCACCTCCCTTGTCAGCCTGTGGAGTGCTTTGCTCATGGAGAGCTCGAGAGTCAGAGGCCAGAGGAGTGAGGAGCTGGAGGAGCTGGCTGGGGAAGTGGGCCTGGGAGCCTGGGAGCGGCACAGGGTGAGGAGGTCATGGGTCTCACCGCTTCCCAGCCTCCCTCTTCCTCCTCACTGCTGACTTTCTCCCCGAAGCCAGGCACTTCCACCCCAGCACTGAGGAGGTTCAGGAAAGAGTCACTCCCAGGGGTCTCCCAGCATCCCGGGTGGGGCAGAGTTTACTCCAGGGAGGACAGAGAGGGGCGTCCCAAGCCACCAGGCCAGGCTGGGGCGGGGCTGGTACAGGGCATGACGCATGATGAGAGTCAGCCTTGTTCCATGTGAAGCTGTGGTGTGTGCCCTCAGCCCTCCCGAGCTCTGGCCACACACGTCCTGACTCTCTTGTTTCCCACTCTAGTGACCCCCAGTTCCAGGGCTGTGAGCCGCAGCTCCCTGTCTCCCGTATCAGAAGCCCCTCAGGGAAAGGCAGCCATTACATCTGGAATTCCCAGAAGTCTTTGCTCCTTGCCAGCCCCTAGGGAGTAAGGAGCTCCTTGCTGGGCTGCAGTTGGCCCCCAGAGGCAAGGGCTGCCACCCTCTAATAATCCAAGGGGAGGATCCTGGGGAGAGAGTCAGCTGCTGGGGGCCAGGACTCCTGGGTCACGCACCTGCTCTGCCCGCTCCTAGCTACCCTCCTAGGCGCCTCTTTAGAGAAGCACTAGGATGTGGGGTGGCTGCTCCTCCATCCTTCCCGCCCCTAGAATCCTAGGCCAGCCTGAGCCGGCTTGTTCTGCCCCAACTTTACTGGCCCTGGCTTGTTCCTGTTTGTGTGGGGGAGACAGAACTAGATCTGGGAAGCCCCACCCTGCAGGGAGACAGCAGGGGAGACATGGTGAGCGGGGCAGGGAAGTGCTGGTAAGGGCATGGGGATAGGTCCGGGCTGACCACAGTGACACCAATACCCCTGTCTCAAAGCTGCACCCCTGTGCCGGGCCTAGGAACTCCTGCTACCTTTTGGGTGAAGGGGAACGTTCCATACCCCTTGCCCCTGGCTGAGAGGACCAGCAATCCAGCTCTGCTCAGCACTGGGGTGCCAGGGCCAGCCTGTCGGGAGGTCTAGGAAAGTGCCTGGATCTTTGCCTGTTGCTGGAACTCAGGACCCTGGCAGGAAGGTTTTAGGGTAAAAGAGAGTCCCTCCCTTTCTTCCAAGCCCAGAGCCAGCCAAATGGACATCTATTCCACAATGTGGCCTTTTCTTCCCAGGGGCTCCCGTCTCCTTCCCGCTCTGTGTTGTCCCTGGACACCCACTCATGCATCCATCCAGACAGGAGTGTACACCCTCATGGCCCATGTTTGCACACATGCACACGCACAGTGTCAATCCACACATACCCGGCCCCTCCCTTGCTCTCCCATGACCTGGTCAGGGGGACCTAGGCCTTCTCCCACTCCCTGGCCACCTTCCCCATAGTATAGGCAGCAAGGAGAGTAGGCCGCTTGGCTGTCCTGAGCCACCCTTCTCCTCTGCTGCCCGGCGATTACCTTCGTCCAGTGTGGGAGCTGCCCAAGGCCGAGTTTCAGGCTGTGGGAGAGGAGAGAGGGGCCAGAAGAGCACTGCCTGGGACAGCTGTAGGAAGAGGCCAGGCCAGTTCACATTTGGGAGCCAGGACTCCGGACCTGCCCCCTGCCCTCCTCTGCCTCCTGCCTGGCTCTTTCCAGAAGGAATCAGTAAGGTGCCCTGAGACTTCGGGGTAGTGGGGGGAACCCCAGGGGTTCTCTAGGGAGAGGATGTGGGTTTGTCTGTGGGGGTGGTTGCTGGGGAGGAGATACAGCCCTGTGGTACATTTTCTTTTGCTGAATGGAGAGGTTTGGTCTGGGGAGGCGGCTGCTTACTTCTCAGAACCACTAGGAGCCCTGTCTCCCAGTCCCCTAGGCTGGGTTGGGGACTGGCAGCTGTGCTTCTTAAGGCCAGGTACCTCCTCAAGGCTCTGCCCAAAGGACTAGCTATGGAGTCTGTGCTGGGCCCCACAGGCCTCTCTTTTGTGGGGACTTTTGGGCAGGTTCTGACAACTCCTGCCTGTACCTAGACCTGTGTCCTGTACATCCCTTCTCCTTAGATTCCAAATTAGGGCACCTCCACCCTACCTGTCCCCTTTTTGGTTGCTGATCAAGGCTACCAGAAAGAACAAAGTGAGGTGTCCCCAGGTGAGGTGGGATGAGGACGGGATGAGAAGGTACGATGTTTCCTCCACCTCTTGCCCAGACTGGGACCCGGGACCTCTTCCCTTTCACATCAGTTTCCCTGGTTGCAACATTCCCCTACCCCGCCCCCGCCTTTCAACAGAGCACATGTGCGCAGGCGCACACACAGTACTGGAAAATCTCCTGAGTCTGCAGTGCTGAGTTTCCAGGCCCCATCCAGGGGCCGGGTGGGCGGCTCTGAGGTTTGGGGCTGGGTGGAGCGGGGGAGAGGCAAGCAGCCCCTGGCTGTGGCCTGAGCAGGCAGCCGGGCTGAGCTGGTCTCTGAGGCTGGCTTGTCCTCCTTCTGGGGCAGGCCCAGGAGAATACAGCTCCCACTGAGGCTGCCTTGGTGTTCAGACTTCTATACCTGTCTGTTTTCCACACATCCACCCACCCCCCCGCCACTTCCTGAGTTTGTTTGAGTCCTGGGCTTCACTCCCAGGGCCCAAAGCCTTTTCTACCGTTCTCCCTCTTCATCCTCAGCTGTCTGTGGGTGGGAGCACCTGGGTGAGCAGCTAAAGGTGACTTGCGGGCTCTAGTCAGGGGTAAAGCAAAGCCTCAAGCTCAGTATCTTTGAGGCCAGGCTTGCATGGGTTTCTGCGGTGCCAAAGCCAGGTGGGGGTCAGGAAGGGGCAGGAGAGCCAGGGTGGACATAGCTGATCCAGGAGATGAAGTGGGGGAAGGCAGGCCAAAGTCCTAGGTACTTGAATTGCTCCTCAGAGGGTTCCCAGCTGACAGGACCCCAGTTTGGGAGGTTTGGAGCAGGGTCCGCCATCTCTGCCCTATGGAGTCTGAAGCCCCCAGGTTCAAGTCCAGCTTTTCTGCTCACACACGTGGGCTCTTCCCCTCCCTGGTTATCAGCTTCCTCATCTGGCAGTGGTGAAGTGGGACTGGAGGAGGCCCAAGGGCCAGGTAGGCTCTAGATCTACGATTGACGTGACTCAGGGGCCAAAGGATGTGCTTCTGTCCCCAAGAGCATGGTGCCACATGGGTATAGAAAAGGAGACACACGCTCAGCTGGCCATCCACCCAGGACACAGGAACATGCATCCACATGGGGTCACCAGGACCATACACACCCCATGGAAACACTGTCTATCTCGCACCCGCTGACAGCAGACTCTGCACCCCTCGTCCAGGGCCAGGGAGTGGGAGAGCTGGATGCAAATGTGTCCATTTGCAAAGCCACCTCTCCTCTTGGTCTTCCCCAAGAGAACAGGACACTTTCTTCCCTGGAGAGCTGACAGCTGGGAGTGGAGGTGAGGTAGGGAGGCATCAGGAAGAGGTGGGCATGTCTGCAGCCTGACAGTCACAGTCCCCTTCCACCTTCTGGGCCCGGAGCCAGTGTCCCCCTCTCTCCCTTCAAGAGCCTTGCCAAGGCTGGAGAGATGGGGGCTCAGGCTCTGGGGCTGAGAGGCAGGCCCCTGCTTTTGCCGCCTGCTGCCTGCTTCTGCTTGAAGCTCTGCCCTTCCCACCCATGCCCACCTTCCTGCTTGCCCGCCAGCCAGCAGGGCAAAGAGGGCCAGGGGCACTGACTCCCCACCTTGCTGCCTCCCGACGTAACTCTGCAGATATCGGAATGAGGCCCCCAATCCTGTTTGCTGCCCTGCTCTGGCTCTGGGGATTTTTGGCAGAGATAAGGTGGGCATGGGGGGCAGGCCGGCGGGTGAGGTCCCCGTTCTCCAGGGCACATCTAGGCCTCCCACCGCTCCACAGGCCCCACAGCTGGTCTGCATTAGGGAGGAGAGGCCGCTCCCTTTCCACCGGGGCCAGCATGCGGCACAGCAAGCGAGGACAGATTGCTTAGCCTGCCTGGAGAACAGATGTGCGGTGGGCATGCCTCCGGGAGATGCCCCTTGGCCGTGAGTGGGGCTGTCAGACATGGCAGCAGAGCCTTCTTTTGGATCCTGGCCCTGCCCTCCCACTCCAGTAGCCTTCCCAGAGGCCCCTGTTCATGTCCCCGGCTTTCTGCCCACTTTCTTTCTGCAGGAAGAAGCCTGCCCCTCCCTGGAAGGGAGTCCAGGCAGGGAGAGTAGAGGTGGGTGTCTTCAGCAGGGGAGGGAGTTCTAGGGGTGAAGAGTTGGGGGTGTAGGGCCAGTTTTTCCACGTCAGACCCTGCCTCTACCCTGGCTTTTTTTTTTTTTTTTTTTGGCCTTCCCTTCTTCTGTAGGGCAGAAAGGCTGTTAGTGGGTTCTGAAAGCCCCTCCTTTTCCCCAGGCCCACCGCTGACAGTGAACATCACCAGCCAGGGGAGACCTACTAGCCTCTTTCTGAGCTGGGCAGCCCCGGAGCCAGGTGGGTTCACGCATGCCCTCAGCCTCATGCAGCTGAGCCCCCTCGGCTCTCCCAAAGGGCAGCAGCTCCAGGCCCATGCTCATGCATCCAGCTTTGAGTTCCAGGATCTGGTGCCAGGGAGTCACTACCAGCTGGAAGTGACTGGCCTGCGACCCTGTAGGCAGACTGTCACTGTCACCCTCACTACCCACAGTGGTCTGAGGCCTGCAGGCTGAAGGCGCAGGGGTGTTGCCTGAGGTTGGGCAGGACGTGGCTGCCCTGGAGTGCTGGCAGGGAGGGCAGCTTCTCTGTAGAGCGTATCTAGTTCAGTGACCCATTTAGGAGCACTACAAGCAGAAGGGTGATGCCCTGGTGCCACTGACCTTAGCGTCTCTCTCTCCCTCTGGCGCAGCCCCCTCAGCTGTCCATGGACTGCAGCTGCACAGTCCCGGGAGCCCAGCTAGCCTGGAGGCCTCATGGGGTGATGCCCCTGGGGAGCAGGATGGCCACCACCTTCTCCTCTCCCACCTACAATCCCAGACATTGGCGCATAGTATCTCCATGCCCCTGGCACCCTGTGCTACAATTTTGGCAATCTCTTGCCAGGTAGTGAGTATATTTTGGAAGTGACCACCTGGGCTGGCAACCTCCAAGCAAAAACCAGCCTCCACCAGTAAACAGGTAAGGTGGGCACTCGGGCAAGGCCCAGGGTGGCAGCCAATCTGGGAGAGGTGGAGAGTCCAGAGCCTCATAAGCAGCTGTGTTCCAATGTGCCTGGGCTTCTGTGCTCCTGGTGCCAGCGTCCATGCCAGCATCCTGCTCCCAGGGCCTTTCTAGAGCCTGACTTTGTTCTCTCCATCCGTCCTCTAGCCCCTGTGTCTCCAGATCACCTGGTACTGCATACCCTGGGCACCGGTGCCTTGCAACCCTCCTGGAAAGGCTCCGAGAGGGCTGCTGGGCTCTACTCGGTGCTCACAGACCTCCTAGATGGCACCACGCTGACTGCAATAGTCAGACGAGGAGTCTCCCGTCACACCTTCCTTCACCTGTCTCCAGGCACCCTTCCATGAGCTGATGCTCAGTGTTGCTGCTGGGCCCCATCGGGCAGTGGGGCCCAGTGCCACAGAGTGGACCTGTGAGTGCTTGGGGGTAAAGGAGACAGAGCTGAGACTTCCCAGCTCTTCTTTGTGGGTCAAGTAGCAAGGATACAACTGGCAGGGGAAACGGTGTTTTGGAGGCTCAGAGGGAGTGCTCCTCGGTTGGCTGGTGGTGGGCGCCTATCTGAGGAGATGATGGTGGTGATAGTTATCAGTTGAACGCTTCTGTGTCCTGGACTCTGCGCTGAGCACTTTCTGTGTATTGTTTCATTGAATCCTCAGAACAGCCCTGTGGAAGTCATATTCTGCCCATCTTATGGTAGAGGGAGCTGAAGTTCAGAGAGAGGAAGAGCTGACCTGAACCTGGGTGGAATGCCCATGTTGGCTTCGTCACAACTTCACCGAGTTTTTACTTAGAGAAGCCCCATTGTGCAGTGGTTAAGGGCAGACAAACCAGCCTGCCTGCGTTCTGAGTTGTGGTTCTGCCACCCACTAGCTGCGTGTCTCTGGACAAATTGTTTACCCTCTCTCTGTGTTAGTTTCTACATGTAGTACTCAGAACCACGCTGGCAAATGCACATTTCATCACTTGATGTGTTTATTTCTGTTATTGTTCACAGTCCGATGGCAGCAGCCAGATCCCAGTGTTCAGCCAGAATGTGGTGGCAAGTGGTGACTGCTCACATTGCGACAAGGCATGGCCCAATGCATAGAGAAGCCGCACAGAACCAGTGGGCTTCCTCTCCTCCGCTGTTTAGGTCTTCCTGCACACATTTCTTTCTTTTCTCCACAGATTCCTCTGCCCCCCTTTACCTGGTATTGACTCCCTTGCCTGCCAAGCTCTGGGCAAGCTGGAAGGTAAGGCCAGGTGCCGGGGATGGCTTCCTGCTGAGGTTAAGTGGGCCAGTGGAGAAGACTATCACTCTGGGCCCTGAGGCCCTCAATGCCACATTCCCAGGGCCCCTGCCCACTGGGCACTATGCTCTGGAGCTAAAGGTCTTAGTGGGGCCCTATGACACCTGGGCCCAGGCCAGTGCCTGGCTGGATGATGAGTCCCAGCTGGTGGGGAGCCAGCTGGGGTCCTGCCCAGGAGCATCTGCCTCTAGAGGCAGGTGAGGACTCAATCTCGGGGGCCTGTCTCACCTCCAAATTCTGCAGCCCAGCCCAGATAAGGCAGTGGTGCCAAGCTGCAGCTGAATGGGCTGGAGGCCACCAAGGAGCCCAGGAGGCAGGCCCTGCTCTACACTGAGGGTGTGGGTGCCTGGGCCTCATTGGAAACATCTCTGTGCCACCTGGTGCCACCCACATCACCTCCTATGGGCAGGTGCCTGGGGCCCGCTACCATGTGAACATTGCCTCATCTCTGGGAATCATCACCCAGAGCCTCATGGGCCACACAAGTGAGTGCCAGCCACTGTGTCTCCTGGCCCTGCAGCTGGAAGGCCTTGCCAGGGGAGGGAGGTCAGAGCAGGGGAGAGGCTCAGAAGAGCTGCGCATAGGGCACCACAGGGCTGCAGGCACTGTATGGACCCCTCACCAAACTGCCCTTCTCTTCAGGTCCCCTGGCACCACAGTCACTGGAGGTTATCAGCAGGGGTGGCCTCTCTGACCCAGCCATTGGCTGGGCCCCAGTACCAGGACAGCGGGAAGGCTACAGGGTCACTTGGCACCAGGAGGGCAGCCAGAGGTCACTGGGCAGACTTATTGACTTGGGCCAGGACAATTCCAGCCTGACTCTGAGGAGTCTGGTGCCTGGCTCCTGCTACGCCCTGTCAGTGTGGGCCTGGGTGGGGAACCTTAGCTCTAGCGTCCAGAGGATCCACACCTGTACCTGAGTTCCTGGCTACAGCCTGTGGGAGGCCAGCCCAGGGCGGTGGTCTGGGGGACTGGCATCCTCTACTCTGCACTTCCGTGTGCCATATTCTTCTTTTTTTTTTTCTTTTTGAGATGGAATCTCACTGTGTCACCCAGGCTGGAGTGCAGTGGCAGGATCTCAGCTCACTGAGACCTTCGACTCCTGGGTTCAAGCGATTCTCCTGCCTCAGCTTCCTGAGTAGCTAGGCACCTACCACCTTGCCTGGCTAATTTTTTTTTTTTCAGTAGAGACAGGGTTTCACCATGTTGGCCAGGCTGGTCTAGAACTCTTGACCTCAAACAATCTGCTCACCTCAACCTCCCAAAGTGCTGGGATTACAGGCGTGGGTCACTGTGTCTGGCCTGTGTGCCATATTCTTGACTCAGAAGGCCATGAGTACAAGATGAGGCCTTTCATGAATCTATTTGCAAGCAATTTCTACCTCCTTCCATCTGGTTGGCCATCTACCCACCATCTATCCACTATCCATCCATCCATCTATCCATCCACCATCCGTCCATCCATTCCACAAATATTTAATGAATGACTCTCATTTTCTTGGTATAAGACCAGCTGCTGAGGCCAAAAATGATGAATAGTCTAAGAAGACAAGTAAACAAGATGGCATATATATATATATATATATATATACACACACACACACATATATATATAGAGAGAGAGAGAGAGCGCGCGCATATGATTTTATATATCATAATACCTGTTAATGCACTAATTGGAATGTACATAATGGATTAGCTTGAACCATATGAAATTCCTATAAGTGGCTGGGCGCGGTGGCTCACGCCTGTAATCCCAGAACTTTGGGAGGCCGAGGTGGGCAGCTCACAAGGTCAGGAGTTCAAGACCAGCCTGGCCAACATGGTGAAACCCTGTCTCTACTAAAAATACAAAAATTAGCTGGGTGTGGTGGCAGGCACCTGTAGTCCCAGCTACTCAGCAGGAGAATCACTTGAACCCAGCAGGTGGAGGGTGCAGTGAACCGAGATCGTGCCATTGTGCTCCAGCCTGGGTGACAGAGCAAGACTCTGCCTCAAAAAAAAAAAAGAAAGAAAGAAAGAAAGAAAGAAATTCCTATAAGTTAAGACAGCTGAATCTTGGGAATTTTATGTGGTTCAGTCTAATCTTTTAGGACTCACACCTGTTGCTATGATTAACGACTCGTGGCCCACCGCTACCCACCTCCCTGCAGTCAGTCATGAGACAGCATGAGGAATGTCATGGCCAGGGCCACTACACAAGTGAGCAAACCCCTTCTAAAAAGGATCTGCTCACCTTCTAGAAGATAGACCCTTCTGGGACACCTGCTTAAAAAGTCAGAGGAGGTTTCCTGGAGAAGAGTGAGCTGAGTGAGAGCAGGCTGCTGGGGAGCAGGGTGGGGTCCTGCCCGGGGGCCCCTGCTGGGGCTGGGGAGGATGGCTGGAGAGGGCCTTAGCAGGAGGCTAAGCGTGCACCAAGGCCCACAGGCCCAAGACAGAGACCTTGCGGGAAGTGAATGTCAGCAGGTGAGCTGGAGACCAGCTCAGAGCAGCCCTAAGAGGTGTGAGGGGGTGGGCGCCATGCCCTCAGGGGCGGACAGTCAGGGAGGAAGCAGCAGGTGTCTGGGCAGGCATCTGTTTTAGAGGGTTCCTGGGAGGGGAAGAAGGACTGCCTTTGAGCCCTGCGGAAGCTGGGGTTTTAGGCTGGGAGTGCTGGCAGCTTGCTTGGAGACTGAAGAGACAGGTGTAACTCACGGGGTGGAGAGGCAGGGGATTCAGGTGACCCCACATCTGTTTCTTCCTAGTCCTTCCTCCAGTCCCTGCTCCTCCTGCCAACTTGAGCTGAGCCTTGCCACCCAGCCTCCTGCCCTGAGGGCTTCCTGGAGTCCCCCACCAAGCGGGAGGGGTGGTTTCCTGGTGCAGCTTTATAGCCCGAGGCCTCTGACCTCTGGAAAGGGAGGAGACTGGCTGCAGAGGTTTGGAGCTTCTCCTGGGCCCAGCTGTCCCAGGGGTCCGAGCTCCTGGTGCAGCTGGCCACGCTGCAGGGGCCGGATCAGAACAGCAGCACCAGCGCCATGGGCTCGACACGTGAATGCCCTCTGGCCGCCCTCCCCTAGCATGCTCCTTGGATTCCCAGGGGGCTGCGTGTCCCCTTGGCCTCTTTGTGGTCTGCTGGCAGGCAGCTGGGCTGACAGTGGGGCATGTACCAGCTGAGGGTTGTACTCTCGGTCCCTAGGCACCAGGTAATCCCACTTCCCTCACTGGGACCACCCCCAGGGCCCTGGCCCTTCAGGCCTTCTAGAAGATGGGCAGACCCTTTTTAGAAGGGGTTTGCTCACTTGTACAGAGGCCCTGGGCATGGTATTCCTCGTGTGAGATCTCATGGCTGACAGGAGGTGGGTGATAATGTGAGCCATGAGTGGTTAATCATAACAACAGAAGGCCGGGCGCGGTGGCTCACGCCTGTAATCCTGGCACTTTGGGAGGCCGAGGTGGGTGGATCACTTCAGGTCAGGAGTTCGAGACCAGCCTGGCCAACATGGTGAAACCCCATTTCTACTGAAAATACAAAAATTAGCTTGAGGTAGAGGTTGCAGAGCTGAGATTGCACAACTGCACTCCAGCCTGGGTGACAGAGTGAGACTCCCTCTCAAAAAAAAAAAAATTCATAACAGCAATAGCTAGCGTTTACTGGGGATTCGGCCAGCTCTTCTACCTGTGTGCTCTCACTAAGTCCATAACACCAAGCCTAGGAAGTAGTTTACTATGGTTCTCTTCATTTCACAGATGAGGAAACTGAGTCAGAGAGACAGAAAATAACTGGCACTAGGTTCCTCAGCACCGTGGGGAGTTGGGATTCAGGCAGGCAGTGTGACCGCGTCCACACTCCTTGCTTCTACTCAAGTGCGGGGCACGCAGCGAGGTTTTCTCCTCCCCGGAGCCCTGGGGTCTCATAGAGCTGGGTTGGGAAGCCCCTTTCACATGGCCTGAGTCCTCCTGCTCCTTCTGCCTGCAGAGCTCTTGGTGAAGCTAAGGGATAGCTGGGTCTCCCCGCCCTCAGCGCATCCCTCTCCAATGTGGTGGCTCCTCCCACCCCTGCCCTGGGCCTCCCCTCCCAGCCTCCTCCTGCTCCTGTCACTCTTGTCTGGATCCTGCCTGGAGTCCAGGCTGGGAGGGAGCTGGAAAGAGGTCACTCTGGGAGTCAGGAGACCTGGGTTCTAGCTGGGGCTCAGCCCCTAGAGCAAACCTTGGCCCTCTTTGAGCTTCAGTGTCCCCATTTGTAAAGAAGAGTGTTGACTTCTGGGCCAGGCTCATGTGGCTTCTGGGTTTAAGCAGGTTCAAGCTCTGAGGGTGGAGGGGTGCTGCCTGGGCCCCCAGACCCTTCCTTTACTACCCAGTCAACATGTTCTTTCATATCTTTTTTTATTTTTGAGACGGAGTCTCCCTCTGTCTCCCAAGCAGGAAGGCAGTGGCATGATCTCAACTCACTGCAACCTCCGCCTCCCAGGTTCAAGTGATCCATCCTCAGCCTCCCAAGTAGCTAAGATTATCAGCACCTGCCACTGCATCCGGCTTTTTTGTATTTTTAGTAGAGTTGGGGTTTTGCCATGTTGGCCAGGCTGGTGTTGAACTCCTGAACTCAGGTGATCTGCCCGACTCGACCTCCCAAAGTGCTGGGATTACAGGCATGAGCCACTGTGTCCAGCAGTGGCTCACATGTGCCCGGCTATAAGGGTCTTTAAAAGCTCCTTGCCTGGGCCTGGTGGCTCACTAAAAATACAAAAATTAGCTGGGTGTGGTGGCATGAACCTGTAATCCCAACCACTTGGGAGGCTGAGGCAGGAGACTCACTTGAACCTGGGAAGTGGAGGTTGCAGTGAGCCGAGATCGCACCACTGCACTCCAGCCTGGGCGACAGAGTGAGCCTCCATCTCAAAAAAGAAAAAACTCCTTAGTGCAGGGGCTGGGAGAAGGGACACCATTTAACGCTCATGCTGCCCACCCTAGCTCTGCCTATGAGAAGGCTAAGGGCGTGGCGATAGTAAGTGATTAGTTCATCTGTTCAACTTAGGCTTAGCCTGGATTCTGCTGTCTGGGGTCAATGGTGGGCCCTGCTTTCCAGCGGGATCCTGGGCTCACTGGACGTGCTGAAGCAGTATCTCCAGCTCCTGGGTGTTTCTTGTTAGGGCCAAGGACGGAGGGAGAAATCAGGGGTCTTTTGGGGAGGGGAGAGCCAGAGATTGAGTGTAGATCTTTCTCCCGCTTCTCCACATCCTCCATATCTGGCTCTCCTGGTAGGCCCACCCGCCCCTCCTCTGGTAAATGTGACAAGGGTCAGCAGGCCCTGGCACCATGCATGGGGCTCTGAGGACTGGGGCCGGCGGCCTGGCTGACTGCTCTCCCTCCCTCTCTCCCTCCCTCTGCATGCCCAGTGAGTTGCTGGTGCCCATGCATGTGAGCGCGGCTGTGATCAGTCAACCTGGCCTGGGCCAGCGGCCCTGTGGGCAGGGGGCGTGCTGCGCCCAACTCTCAGAGGCAAGGTACCTCTCCTGGGAGCAACCCCTGGTGCCAGGCCAAGCCCACCTCATCCTGAGGGGCTTCACACCTGGACCCAACCTCTCCCTGTCAGTGCTGTGCCAGGTGGGGTCACTACAGGCGTCCACTCACCACGTGGTGCTGCCTGTTCGTATGCAGACGTCAGTGTGGGGAAGGACAAAGGTACCCTGAGATGCAGGCCTGATCCGGGTGGCAGCGCTGCCCGCTCAACTGTGAGCCACCTGCTCTTTCCAGGTGGATGTTGCATCCACCCTCCTCTGGGTTATGCCCCTTACGCTTCTCCAGGTGGGCAGTCATGTCCAAATGAGATGTTTTTCTGCCTGGCTGATGTCCCTTTCTGTAGGCATAAATGCCCAGTCCTCTGTGCCTATGGATTTTGAGAGCCCCTCACCCAGAAGCCCTGCTCATGGGAGTGTGCTGACACCCACCCAATGAGGAGCCTTTTGATTCCCACAGAGCCTGGCCCTGTAGAGGATGTGCGGTGCCAGCCTGAGGCCACCTGCCTGGCCCTGAACTGGATGGTGCCTGCCTGGGATGTGGGCACCTGTCTGGTGGTGGCAGAGCAGCTGGCGGAGGAGGGAATGCTCACCTCGTGTTTCAGGCCAACACCTCCAGGAATGCAGTCCTGTTGCCCGACCTGGTGCCTGGCACTTCCTATGGCCTCAGCCTCTGTGCCAGGCAGGAACAGTCTGTGGAGTCGGGCAGTCACCTTGGTGTTCTCCACTTCTGCCGAGGATAGGCGGCTTCTGCTGCCTCTAGGGCCACCTCTGTTCGCTGTCATCCTGGGGATGTCACTCCTCTGGTCCTGGCTGCCTAGGGTTTTCCCTGTTCCCCAGGGCCCAGCCCTTTCCTCTGCCTTGATCTTGCTAGTTTGATACCATACTTTTGAGCCTCATGTCCTGGTACCCTAGCCCAGGAACCTTCTAGTCCTTATTTAATTATATACATTAGCCATTTGTTGCCAGGCACTGAGAGTCACTGGGGCTATGATGGCATGGTCCCTGCCCTTGAAGATGGGTTGCTAGGCACCCAGCCAGGTCCTCACTCTCCTCCTCTCCATCCCCAGCCTGGCATCCCCCAGTGTTCGCCCCGGCCCCCAAGCTGGAGCCTGGGACAGAAATGGGAGGATGATCCCGTGGGCCATGTCTGGCAAGGATGACAGGCAGATCATTGCCACCACCACCATGTCACGTGAATCCTGGGCCCAGGAGGGGATGGGGAGACCCTAGCTGTGGCATAGAGTAGGTGATGGGGTAAGATGGGGACTGAGACTGGTAAGATGAACTATGTGAGGCTGGTATCAGTCTCGGAGCAGGAAGGAGAACCAGAATGTTCTGGAGGAGAGTGCTAATGTGAATGGTGGGCACATGCTAGAGAGATAGGGTAGCCCCTCTGTGGCAGGAAGAGAGGCCTCAGCCCCACTGCCCACCCTGCTCTGCCCATGTCCCACTCCTCTCCCAGTGACTGAGTCTTCCCAGGAAGCCATCAACCACACGTGGCATGACCATTACCACAGAGGACATGACTCCTATCTGGCCATTCTGCTCCCCAACCCCTTCTACCCAGGGCCCTGGGCTGTGCCAAGATCCTGGACTGTGCCTGTGGGTACAGAGGACTGTGGCCATACCAAAGAGACATGCAATGGGCAGCTCAAGCTAGGTTCCAAGTACAGGTGAGGGCTCAGGCTGAAGGAGTGGGGACGAGCCGTTATAAGTTTCATTTTGGTTTGTAAACAAACAAGAGATCTGGACTGACTTATAAACAGAATGCATGTGATGGTCCATAAGGGCCAACAGCGTTTCTACTGAGCTTCCCGGCAGACAAGGCAAAAATGGGAACATCCATTTGTTACACAGTTTTTTTTTTTTTTTTCCAAAAGGAAGGTGGAGTGTATTCTGTTTCAGCTTGCCAGGACAGTTCCCGGGATATGCAGGCACCTATTTTTTTCTTTCTTTCTTTCTTTTTTTTTTTTTGAGACAGTCTTACTCTGTCACCCAGGCTGGAGTGCGGCAGCCAATCTCTGCTCACTGCAGCCTCTGCCTCTCAGGTTCAAGCAGTTCTTCTGCCTTAGCCTTCCAACTAGCTGGGACCACAGGCACAGTCATCACACCTGGCTAATGTTTGTATTTTTAGTAGAGACAGGGTTTCGCCATGTTGGCCAGGTTGGGTTCCAACTCCTGACCTCAGGTGATCTGCCTGCCTTGGCCTCCCAGAGTGCTGGGATTGCAGGCGTAAACCACTGCACCAGGCCCAGGTACCTATTTCTAGAGCTTCCTCTTACTCCCAGGCAAGGAAGACAGAGTTTGCTGTAAGGTGGCAGACAGCATGATACGTGACCTCTGCCAAGCTTGTCCACCCTGCCTTATTTTGTTACTGTTCTGTTCTGTTTTGTTTTAGACTTTTAGCAGCCTGAGGCCGTGGTTTTTAGTTTCTGTCTCTAGTGATAAGCAGACAAGAGGGATGAAGAAGGGGCTTTACTGGCCCAACCACAAATGGAAACCAAGAACCCCTGGCTGTCTTGGGAAACCAAGAACCCACTGGAATCCCCTGTGGGGGAGCGCTCACTGTCTGAGTGTCTACTGCTCGTGACCCAGATTGCTGGGAGGGGCTTCAGCTTATTTGCCTGCCCTTCCCCAACAGAAGATCCTGTTTCTCTGCCCAGGTTCAGCGTTGCAGCCTTTACCAGCTACAGCTCCCCTGAGACCATTATCTCCTTCTCAGCCTTCTCAGGTAGGGCGGGCACTGGGCCCTTGAGATGGGGAGGAGAGCTGGGACCCCTCTTTTGAGCCTCATCCCCAATGAATAGCAGGAGGGACTGAGCTTAGACTGCCAGGAGAACATGTCCTGCTTAGCAGAGTGGGGAGGCCCAGAGCCAGTGATGAAGGTGCTCCTGGCATCAGACTTGGCCTGGGCGAGCTGCGAGTGCAGGCAGGAGAGTCTGCGGCATCACTACGGTCTGCTGCTGTCCACACTCCTGCTGCCTTCCCGCTCTGCCCCTCTATACCCGGATGCTCCCAGGCCATCGAGGCTCTAGAACAGCGCTGTCCAACGGAAATGTAAGGCAAGCCACATTAGTAATCTAAAATGTCTTTTTTTTTTTTTTTTTGAGACAGAGTCTTGCTCTGTTGCCCAGGCTGGAGTGCAGTGGTGCAATCTCAGATCATAGCAACTTCCGCCTCCCGGGTTCAAGCAATTCTCCTGCCTCAGCCTCCCAAGTAGCTGGGACTACAGGCACATGCCACCACGCGTGGCTAATTTTTTGTATTTTAGTAGAGATGGGGTTTCACCATGTTGCTCAGGCTGGTCTCGAACTCCTGAGCTCAGGCACCTGCCTCCACCTCCCAAAGTGCTAGGGTTATAGGCGTGAGCCACCGTGCCTGGCTAAAATGTCTTTTTAAAACTACATTAAAAAGGTAAAAAGAAACAGGTGAAATTAATTCTAGTGGCATTTTATTTAAACCAAAATATCAAAACTATCAACATGTGACCCATTAAAAACATTTTTTTTTTTGAGACAGAGTCTTTCTCTGTTGCCCAAGATGGAGTGCAGTGGCATGATCTCAGCTCACTGCAACCTCCACCTCCCAGGTTCAAGTGATTCTCCTGCTTCAGCCTCCTGAGTAGCTGGGATTATAGGTGCGCCACCATGCATAGCTAATTTTTGATGTTTTAGCAGAGATGGGGTTTCACTATGTTGGCCAGGCTGGTCTTGAACTCCTGACCTCTAGTGATACACCTGTCTTGGCCTCCCAAAGTGTTGGGATTACAGGCGTGAGCCACTGCGGCCGGCCAAAAACACTTCTAATGAGATATTTTACATTCTTTTCTTTCTTACTAAGTCTTTGATATCTGGTGTGTATTTTACACTTAAAAGCAAATCATAAGTTGGAATTTCCATATTTCTAATGTTCAGTAGCTACCATATAGAACAATGCAGTTCTAGAAAGTCCAAGAAACCATGCCTCTACCCTCTTTCTTTTCTTTTGATGGTGTCAGGGAAGGGAGTGGGGTCTTTGGGGCATGCCTAGGAGCTGGGGGCAGGGAGGGGTTGCTGGGTATTCCCAGTTTCCATCCAGATGTTCCCCCATGCTGCCATCTCTGTCCTCACTTTGGTATCTGGGACTTCTAGGGTACAGGGGTTTGTCACTGTACCCTTCACCCAGAGGGTCCCAGGTCCAGGAGAGCTTTGCATGACCCCATAGGGTCTGTGGGACAAGGCTGCTATGTTCCACTCCTCCCTTCCCTCTGCAGAGCCCTGGGCCAGTGTCTCCTCCACAGCAGTGCCCCTGCCGGCAGCGGCAGGCCTCATGGCAGGCTGTGTCCTCAGTATCTGTGCTGTGCTGGGTCTGTTGTGCTGGAGGCGGTACAGGGGCAGAGCTGAGTGGGAAAGAAGGCTGAGGGCTGGGAAGAACTCTGTGATCAGGGCAGGCCAGCTCCCTGCCCCTGGGGCTGCCTCCCACGTGCCCCCTCACCCTTTGCAGGGTAAGGAAGGATCCATTTTCCCAAGAGCTGAGGGCTTACAACCTGCCGTAAGTGCATTTTCCTGCTCCTCCCTGCCTGGTGGGGGACATGGTGGTGTTGCCGAAGCTCCCCTGCCACCCACTCTGCTGTGACTATGTCCCAGTCAGGGGGTTTCAAGGCTCTGCCAGACCCCCATTCTTCTTCCTCAGCCACCACCACACCTCCCCAAATGCCTTTTCGATGCCTGGACCTCTCGCCCCCCACTCCTCTCTGCCCATGTGGCCCCTTCCTCCTCCAGATGCATACATACGTCAGCCAGGACTGTCCAGAGAAACAGAACCAACAGGGTGAGTGTATGTGGAGAGAGGAGAGAGGAGAGCAGGAGGAGAGAGGACAGGAAGGTGAGGGAGAGGAGAGGGAGAGAGGAAGAGAGAGATATTGAGGAGTTGGCGTATATAATTGTGGAGGCTTGGTGAGTCCAGAAATCTGGGTAGACCAGCAGGCCGCAGGCTCAGGGACGCGTCGGAGGCAGCCTGCGTCCAGGACTCCTCGTTGCTCAGAGGTCGGTCTCCTGCGGCCAGGACTCCTCGTTGCTCAAAGGTCGGTCTGCTCTCTGAAAGCCTTCTACTGATTAAACTAGGCCACATTAGAGTTTACTCAGTCAACCAATTTAAATGTTAATCTCATACCAAAAACACCTCCACAGAAACATCCAGAATAATGTTTGACTGAATATCTGGGCACTGTGACCCAACCAAGTTGACACAAAATTAACCATCACACGTCTCCAGTTCTCACCTTCTCGCTGGCTAACCACGTAGAGCCAGGGCTCCTTTCCTCACTTCAGCCTCCCGTGGAGCTGACATGAACTGGGTGCTGGCTGTGCCCAGAAGCCCTCCTCAGGACCTGGGGAGGGAGTTAGGGGACTCATGCATGTGTGTGCACGTCCACATGCTTCGTGTCCCCCGCCCTCTCTGTTCTCCCACGCTGGTGGTTTGCAGCGCTGGCTGGGCATTGGGGGAGCTCGCTGGACGTGCACACTGCCCCACACCCAGGGCGGAGCTCAGGATCTGCATTTCCAACAGGCCCCCAGGTGATCAGGTTGTGCCGCCAGGACAGAGGTCCCCTGCTCTATACCCATCACCCAGGGGAGGGCAAGGCAGGACTCTGCAAACCTAAGGCTGGGGAGCTACCCTCTCCCCCTCTCACCAGGCAGACCCCTGGCTCACCAGGAGGACCCACCGGCCCATCCCTATCCAAAGCTTCAGGCAGAGCTATGAGGCCAAGAGTGCTCACGCACACCAGGCTTTCTTTTTGGAATTCAAGGTAAGGCCTCTATCACCCTTGGGCTCAGAGGAGGGAAGCCTGGGAACTGTCTGAAAGTCTGGAGGGAACTCCCAGTTGCACACTTGCCCCCACTGCCTCTCTCCTGGCACCAGGTAAGATGGGTCTGCTTCAGCAACCAGTATCTACCTTTGAACCCTGCAGGAGCTGAAGGAGCTGAGCAAGGAGCAGCCCAGATTGGAGACTTAGCACCCTCCCATCACCACCAAGAACCGTTACCCACATGTGCTACCCTGTGAGTGCTGGGGGCAGGAGAGGAGGCATGGCAGAGGGCTAGGGCTTGGCACGGGAGCAGGGGCTTCATGTGCCCAGCCCTGAATGCACAGCTTTCACTCTCTGCAGATGACCCCTCCAGGGACAGGCTGACCCACCTGGAGGGACAGCCCCACTCTGACTACATCAACTCCAACTTCATCCCAGTAAGGGCCGCTGGCGAGGCCGTCCGTGGGATCTGGGATCTGCTTGGGAGATGGGCTGGTTTGCAGGCCACACTGGCCTTCATTAGCTGTAACAGCCTTCTAGGAGATCACCAGCTTGGGCTGCATTAGCTCAATCCAGCAGCTGTCTAGCAAGGGTCTGCTGTGTGCTGGGCTCTGTGCTCAGCCTGCAGGAGGCAGAGCTGAGTTAGCCACATTCCTCACCTTCAAAGGAGCGTGTGGGCATGTGCGTGACACTCACCACACACTGTGACCAGGGTTGTAATAGAGGAACAAAGCACTGTGCTCAAAGTCACATGGAGAAAGGAGAAATTTGGCCCACCTGAGGAATCAAAAAGGGCTTCCCAGAGGAGGGGGCATTTGATTTATTGCAGGACGAGTAACATTTTGATAAGTGTGAAAGAGGGAAGGACATTCTTCTGGCTGGAAGGAGCAGCCAGAGAACAGCCAGGCAGTAATGCACAGGTAGTGTGTGTGTGTGGGGGGCCGTAGGGGTGAGTAGGGAGGCGTTGGGTGGTGGGAGATGTAATGGAAAGGTAGCCTGGGGTTGAATGAAGGAGGGCTTGTTAGGCTGAGGGCTTTGGACTCTATTTGGTGAACAATGCGGAGCCATAGGAGATTTTTGAGCATGGAATAAACACAGAGTTTGGTTTTAGGAAGGTAACTCTGGGTGGGTGAAAAGGATGGTCTAGATGGACTATTTATCACATGTCAGAATCTTGTTTTCATTGGGCTTTTCTTGTCCCTTTAGGTTGGTGTCTCTGAAGTCAGCCCTCCTGGTCTGCATTCTGGGTGCACACGTGTTTGTGTGTTTGCACGCATATGTAGGTGTGGGCACAGCATCCTCACTCCTGGAGGTCAGATGTCAGAAATCTGCTGTGTGCTTGGCACCAAGCATTGCCCGTTAACATGTTCCTGACCTCTGCACCCGACACCCCGGAGCTACACCCACCCACAGGAATTCATTGCACTCAGGGGCCTCTCAGGAAAATGCTGGAGGACTTCTGGCAGCTGGTGTGGGAGCAACAGGGGAGAAAGTCAGCAGTGAGTACGGTGGGAATTTACTGCCTCCCTACCAGGGCCCAGGCTGGCTGGCTGACCAAACGTTCAGTGTCCCTTCTCAGTCCCTGCGCCCAGGTTGGGTTTTCTCACATCCCCAGACACCCCCGCCACACCCTTTTTAGGTACCCCATCCAACTCTAGGTCAATTGCAGCAAGGGTGCCACTCAGCTGGGCACCTTCCTGGCCGTGGAGCAGCTGCTGCTGCAGGCAGGGTCTGAGTGCACTGGGGATGTCTTAAGGTGGCCCTGCAGCAGTCTCAGGCCTGTGGCCTCATGACGCCAACACTGGTGAGAGGCGACCAGAGGCCACGTGCGAGGCTGGGGGCGTGGTGGGGGGCTCAGCTATGGAAAGGGATGGAGAGATGAGGGAGCTTCTGCCCAGGCCTCTAGGCCGCATCACCCAGGTAGCCAACAGGTGGCGCTGTGAACCGCTGTGCGATCTCCCAGACCAAGTCCTAGGATTGGGACACACAAGGGACACTTTTTCTGTTAGATTGGGGCAGGCGAGGTGAGCCTCCCACCCCTGTGTCCATCTCCAGGAGCAGTATATCTACCTCTACAACTGTCTGAACGGCGCACTGGCAGACAGGCTGCCCTGAGTCGTCACTGGTCACTGTGCAGTGTCAGAGCAGGAGAGGTCTGTGCCCTGCTGGATGGGGACAGCCAGCCCTGACACGTCCGTGTGGCCAGGGTTCCCTGGAAGGGCGGCCTCCGCTGGGCCCTGTGCTGAGAAGGGGCAGAGTCTCGGAATAAAGACATGTGGCCAAGCACAGGGCTCGGGTGTCCTGTCTGCCCGTCCTCGGACCTGGGCCCAGCACATGGGTCTTGTGGGCAAACATGGAGCTGGGATGGAAGCTAGGGCTGGAGTCTGGCTGAACCAGGTGACCTGTGGCCCCTGCACTGTTGGTTTTTCCCCTGGAGCAGCCCTCTCCCCGCTAATCCTTCAGTTTCTCAGTTTCCTCAGACTTCGGTCTCTCCACGTCTAGTTTCCTGTGGTGTTGAGCCTTGGATTCAGAATCACAGCTCCAAATTGTTGTCCTCTGCCCGCCACCCTGTATGCAACAGGATTTATGCTGTTTCCCACATCTCTTCTCCTGCCATCCCCGTTCTTCTCTACCTGCCAGAGCCCCCAGGGGCCACACTCAGCTCCCACCAGGGTGGAGGCGCCAGAGCCACCCTGTGACTTGGAAGGCAGGCGCTGGAGGCACCCCTTAGGTGGAGTTGCCAAGTTCTCCTTGCTTCTTCGCTCCCTCCTCCTTCCTCCCCTCCACATAGGAGGGAGGTTGGGGAGAAAGCAGGGAGGGCATACGGAGAAAAAACCAGGAGGAGAAGCAGAGACCAGAAAAGAGGGTGGGGAGGCAGCTGTCTGTCCCGCATGCTCTAGGACTGCACTGCACACGTGTGCATAATTGCTGGTGGCTGCCTGGGCTCTGGCCTGCCTCCCTGGCCAGACCTCAAGTTTCCAGGTGCAGCACCTGATGCTGGACACTAACTGCCCCTGGTGGGAGGCCCTGGGAGGATGCAGAGAAAGCCTGGACAGACCAGAGCAAGAGTCCCTGAAATGGAGTTGGATCTCCCCAAATGGGGAAGCGGGGAGAGCTCTTGGGCTGACCTGAGTTCCTACTAACGGGCAAGGGTCAGAAGTCAGGGGAGGGGCCTTCTCAGGCCTGGTGGAGGAAGGGTACAGAGGTCGTGCTGGCTGCTCAATTGGCAGCTTTCCCAGAATGGGACCAAGCACTGGTGCCTTCCCAGGAGGACTGAATGTCAGTGTTCTCCATACGCCTTGTGTATCAGGAGCTGAGGGCTTGGCCCCCTAATGACCCTCACAAAGTCAGGCTGGAGGCTCTGCTCTGAGCTGTCCGAGCCTGTCTCAAGCAGCTGCTGCTGAGGTTGCAACAGGGCTCAACCATGGCATTTCCACCCTAGGAAAACCTCACGTCGGAGCAGCAGGAGCTGCAAATGAGATGGAGCTGAGGCTATGGCTGAGTGAGGGAAGGACAGGCTGGCCTGCGGTAGCTTTCTGCTATAGGGCAGAGGTGGCTCTATCTGTGGGTCTTTGTGGTCATACAGGCCCATCCTCTGGCCTTTCTAGGAGGCTCATCTTCTACTTTCAGCGCCATGGCCCCAACTGGAGACCTAGGGTCAGGGTCTGCTCATTTCTGGTCCAGCTGTGCACCCTCTCCAGCCCTGGGAAGTTATCAGAGAGTGAAGAGGCATTGATGAGAGGGTCCTGGCATGTGGAAGTACAGGGCAGAAGAAATCCTGGATGCCTCTGAGGTCCAGGGTTTCTGGTATACCCTCTGGCTGGACCATGGGGAGACAGGGCAAAAATGGAAGGAAGGAGGCCTACAGCCCACTCTAGCTCTGTGCTGGGGCTTGACTCAGCATGAGAGAGACCAGAGAGAGCAAGAGGCTGCACGAAGGAAGCACAGCTAGCTCACTATGGTCTAAGGAGAGAACAGCGATTGACTTCAGTTTTTTTGTTTTGTTTTGTGTCGTTTGTTTTTTGAGACAGAGTTTGGTTCTTGTTGCCCAGAGCTGGAGTGCAATGGCGTGATCTCGGCTCACCGCAACCTCTACCTCGCGGGTTCAAGAGATTCTCCTGCCTCAGCCTCGCGAGTAGCTGGGATTACAGGCATGTGCCACCATGCCCGGCTAATTTTTTGTAGAGACAGGGTTTCTCCATGTTGGTCGGGATGGTCTCGAACTCCCGACCTCAGGTGCTGGGGTTACAGGCCTGAGCCACCGTGCCCGGCTGACCTCGGTTTTAACCACCATGCCCCTTGCTCACCAGGGCTCTGGGGCCTCCAGGTCAGCTCCCTGATGGGTTTCCAGCCTCAGGGTGGCTGCGCTGCAGCGGCAGCACCCGGCCTCCAGGTGGCGCCAATCCGCTTCCTTTGAGGCGGGCTCTGACAACCAGCTGGGCTGCCCGCAGTCCCTCAGCCTCCTGAGGTCCTGGGAGAGAGGACCCAGGTGGTCCCCGGGCCGGAAGCCTGACGGAGGCTGCAGGGGTGCGTTTCCATCCAGGGTGCACTCAGCGGGTGGAAGTCCACACCGTTTCTCTGGAGTCAGGGCGCGGCGCCTCAGTGAGGAGACGGCTCCCGGTTGCCCGCGGCCGGGTCATCCCAGCGGGCAGGGGCCCCTCCGCAGCCTGGCGCCTCCCAGCGCAGCCCCTCACTCCCCTCTCCCGTGCCAGGAGACAGGCCGAGGCGGGCCGGGGGGCGCCAGCTCTGGGCGGCCCCCGCAGCCGTGTCACCTTGAACGAATCGTTTCTCCTCTTGAGTCTCCGTTTCCTCCAGGGTGAAACGTGGTGGAGGCACCTGAGGGGCCCTGGGAGCCCCCAGGTCTCTCTCAGAGGCCTCTTCTGGGTCCCATGGGTCCCCGTGGCTGTCCCGAGCCCCGCGGCCGAGGCCCTGGGGGACCCCTTCCAAACAAGCGCAGGTCTCTGACGGGCTGAGCTTTGCTCGCTTGCGTTTCTTCGCTTTCTTCGTTTTTTTTCGTTCCTGGATGAAGCTGCTGCCAGCTCCCAGGGAAGGAGGGAAGGGGAGCGCGCCGCAGCGTAGAAAGTTTCCTTGACTCCTCCTCCGGCTGTGTCTCCCTCCCTTGCCAAGCCCAGCCTGTGAAACTGAATAACGAAGATCACTCAACAATGCCTGCGCCTCTCTGACTGCACCGTCCCGGCGCTCCCACCGCCGCCGCCGCCCAGCAGAGCCCGCGGGGCGGTCCCCACCGACGGCGCAGCCCGCCGGGACCGGGAGGGAGCAGCGGCGGCCACCGCGCCCGTGCGCCCGCGCGCCCGCCCGCCAGGTGCCCCAGCCGCCCGGCCGCCGAGATGCCCAGCCCGCCCGGCCTCCGGGCGCTGTGGCTTTGCGCCGCGCTGTGCGCCTCCCGGAGCGCCCCCCAGCCGGGCCCGGGGCCCGCCGCCTGCCCGGCCCCCTGCCACTGCCAGGAGGACGGCATCATGCTGTCGGCCGACTGCTCTGAGCTCGGGCTGTCCGCCGTACCGGGGGACCTGGACCCCCTGACGGCTTACCTGTGAGTACTGCCCACCTGTCCCCGCCTGGTCCTGCGAGCTGCCCGCTAGCGCCCAGTCCCAGCCTCGGCAGGGCACCTGCTTGCTTGGTGCCCTGGGGCGCGGGCATCCCGGGGAGGGTTCGCCCCATTCCAAGTTGACTGCCGGGGGACTGGGGAGGGGAGAAGAGTGTGAGACAAAATCTCAGGCGAGCAGGGAGCCCGGGCTTCCCTGACTTGGCTTCCCCGTTGGTCTCTGTGCTTACGGGCTCACTATGAGCATCCCGGCTAGGCGAGGTGGGTTCTGAGCCCTGAGCGGGAGGGCGCGGGGCTGGCTGCCCCATCTCCTGTGGCTGCCTTCTCCTCTAGCAGAGCAGTGCCCGGACGGTGGCTGAGGGCAAAGCGGAGGGAACTGGAGGTGGAGGTGAGGGAAGGTGCCCCAGTGGGGTAGAAATCATGTCTCTTCCTCTGCCACGGGGTGGCCTTCGTGAGGGGGGGCGGTCCCAGAAGCTGGGAGGGGGCCCTTATCCACTGTTGTCTCCTCAGAAAGGGACTCTGCCAGCACCGTCTCCCTTCACTGGGGCCTCCTGGCTCCCTCAGGGTCCTCCCTAAAGTCATGTCCCAAGAGGCTGACTCGGAGACACTAATTTGTGGGCAGGCGCCGAGGCTGAAAACCAGAGAACCATTTTTAGAGTCTGAGTTGGGGTGAGATGGCGCGTGAAGGGGACCCTACTGGGGGCAGCTGTCCTGTCCGTCTGGCTCAGAGGAGTGTCCCCTCAGAACCGGAGGGTTGGGGGCTCTGGCTGCTTACCACCTGGGCAGGAGGAGGGTGCGAGAGCACATTCCAGGCCACCTACTGCAGCCCCAGCCCCGCTCTGGGGAAAGGAAACCTCCTCCAGCCCAGCCTGCAGGGTTCTCACCTCAGAGGTGTTGGGAGCAGGTGGGAAAGCCTGGGGCCTTCTGCTGAAGGCTAGAATCCCAGAGCTCCTTCTGGCCTGAAAGAGGCCTCTCATGGCTTCGGGGTTCCAGCACTTGGGAACTCAGAGGAAGAGGAGGCTGGGCAAGGCTTTATAGGGGCCCAGCAAGACTTTGTTGAACTAAAAGGGTGCTCAGTGCTGGCAGTGTCCTGGTGAGAGGTAGAGGGTCCCAGATGTCAACTCTTCATGGGGCGCCTCTCCAAATGTCCCTGTCCCCAGGTCGGGATGTTCTCCTCCACTCCAAAAGGCACAGGCTGTGGGCACAGGTGAGGGAGTGAGAAGCAAAAAATAAGGTCCATCTTCCAGAAGGGCAAATGAAATCCTTCACAGTGCAGTGGTGACGGCAGAGGCAGTCATGGGAATAAAGACACAAGCTGCTCAGCCCCAGGCGCTCAGCACCTGGCAAATTAGGGCAGGCTCTGGCCCCAGCCCAACACCCAAGCCAGCCCCGCTTTCAGCAGTTTTATGTCCTGGGAGTGAATGACATTGGTTCATTTGAAGACAGGGTCCTGTGGCTAAATAATTTAGACTTGACTTCTCTGGAGCCTTTCTCTGGGAGAGCCAAAGGGAGGTCACTTGCCTGGGTTGAAGGGGCAGGGGATATAGGGCCTTCCAGAGCTTGATGGTCCAGCATCCTTTCCCAGCATTAAGTCTTCCTAGACTGGTCAATGATCCTTTTTCTAGAAGGACTTGGGGAAGGAGGTACGGTGTCACCTTTGGAATTCAAGCATCCCACCCTCCATGAGGACAGATTTTTCCACTAGCTTGTCATAATTCCCTCGGAGCAGGGAAGTCTGCATTTGGGTTCAGTGGAGGTGGGGTTCTCTGAGCTGGTCTGTGTCTTTCTGGGGATTGAGAAAGCCCCTCTCTCCCCGCTCTCTCAAGACTCAGGATGCTTCTGAGAGTGGCAGAGGGAGGAGAGGGAGTGGGTCCTGAGAGGATGTGGGGGATTTAGCGGTGGGGTCTGGAATATTGGTGGGAGATGGCAGAGGACCATGTCCCCTGCCGTGGGTGGCAGAGGAGTCCCATCTGGATGGTGCATGAAGGGTCCCTACAGTTGTCCTGAGGGTGGCTCAGAGGAGGAATCTTCTTTCTTTGTCCTCTCTGGAGAACAGCTCTGCCACAAAGGCCCCTGAAGGAGGGGTTGAGGGCTGGCTAGGAGAAGAGCCAGGGCAGGGAGGTCTGGGGGCTCCTTTCCCTTTTTGGTGATGTTAGGAGATGCCCAGCCTGGCCCTGCCCCAGGTAGCCCAGTCCTTGCTGAGGATGGTGCAGATTTGCATCTGACGATATAACCAGCAGTGCCTCTCTGTCTGGGCCGCTCAAACCTTGGTTCCTTCCTAGCTCTGCCACCTACTGGGAGTCACTCACTGAACACCTCTAAGCCACAGGTTCTTCATGTGTACATGGAGAGGAGGAAGCAGGTTGCTGAGAGGATTAAATGAGATAATACGTTCCGTGAAAGTCCCCGGCACAGTGCCTGACACCCGAGGGGGACTCTGAAATGGTGGTTAGTATGATCATGCCTCCTATGGCTGCCCCGTGGAGGTGGAGGTAAGCAACCAGGCCTCTCCACACCAGAGGGGAATTGAGCCTAGTGGGTGAGTGTAGAACTCAAGGGAATGGTTTGTGGCTGGAGGAAGAGAGGTGTGTGCTGGGAAGGTGACTGTCAGGGCAGCTCTTGATCAATACTTGGCTGGTTCTGGGGACCTGGAGCCCAACCAGTTGGTAAAAATTGGAGGTTGGGGATCAGGATGGAGGATGGGGACTCAGGTCCTCCTGACACAGAGTTGAGAAGGAAAAATGTTAAAACACTTGGATATGCAGGAAGTAGCAGGCCAGAGAGAACTCAAAGACCCTTAGAAGGAGACATAGACGGAACCATAGGAGGCACCCAGGAGCTACGGGCTCTAGAAAGTTCCCGCAAGTCTTCTTGCACATTCCTTGACCTGGTCTCAGTAAAAATGACTTCACACCCGCTCCCCTACCCCACAGCTGTGAGATGTTTCTCCTTCCAGCCAACACCTTCCATGAGGTGGGTGCTTCTGCCTCCCTCCATCTTGATTCTAGGGAAGACCAGAAAGGCGTCTTTAGAGCCAACTGGTATTCTTTGCCCTGACACTCATGTCCAAAAACTATTACTGCTTTTGGACTCAATGGCAGCCCTGTTTGATCAAGGTTGGGAAGACAGACTTCAGATCCTCATAATCCTTCATATGTCTCTTTTTTCCACAGTTTCCTCCTAAACTGTGTCTCAGCGAGGCTCATTGACACTCACTGGGGTTTCGACGTTCTCCCTGGCTAGGGCCTGTTCCAGGAATAGACCGACAGGGAGATGGGGCCCCTGGCTATGGGACGTCCAATCTGCTGGTGATGAGAAAGCATGATGCCTGTTCTGTTCTTTTTTTTTTTTAAGAAAAAATGTGCTGTAATGTGCTGCCTTCATAGCAAGGTTTGAGGAAGGAGGCACTTCTCACACTTGAGCCCGAAAACCCAATTGTCACGCTTCTGAACTACAAAAGGGTCGCCTCTTGTTCTATTCTATCACGTGCACACAATGTAGAGACAGCAATACACAGACAGCAAATAACTTGTGAGGCAGATAATCCCCGGAGTTGTTCCTGAGTAGAAGAATCTGGGTAGTTACTCTGGGCCCCCAAGGCTGAGCAGTATCAGTAAACAGATGGTGACAGAAAAGGTGCCTCACACAGCTAGTTGTAAAAGACCTGAGGCTCACACACTTGCAGTCCCACCTAAGCACCCATTTTCATCACCTCCTGCCACCAGGGCTGAGGGAGGGGCCACCACCCCAAGCAACCCGCCCTTCAGATTGCTTATTGCTTTCTTGGGAATTCACTCCCTTTAGGATTGCCTGTGATAACTGATAGCCACTGGACTTGTTTGAAAGGTTAGATGGTGTGTGTGTGTGTGTGTGTGTGTGTGTGTCTGTGTGTGTCTGTGTGTGTAGATGCAGGGTCATTTGCAGGGGATGTCTACAGCCAAAGAGATGCAGGCAGGATGCTGAAGGCAGAGACTAAGGGGTTGTGGCATTTGCCACAACAAAGCAGGGTTCACGCTATGACCTACTAGCTATGTGACCCCCAGCCAGTTGATCAGCCCTCCTGTGACTTGGTTTCCTCATCTGTAAACAGGGTTAAGGTCTACCTCGTAGAGTTGCTGTGTGGGTTCACTGAGATAATGTTTGCAAAAGGCTTTGGCATAATGTCTGGCCCGTGGGAAGAGCTCAGTAGATGTTAGCCAGTGTTGTTATTAGGGTGGCCAGGGCCAAGAAATGTTAGTCATGGAGGTCTTCCTGGAGGAGGAAGACCTGGAGCTATCATGGAAGGGAGGGGAGCAGGCCTGTTCTATGAAAGGTATAGGATAGGTGTGTTTGTAGTTGGGGGCTATGAGAGGGGGAAGAGGCTGGCAAGAAGATAGAATGAGCTCTACTGGGAACCCAGAGTAACTTTAGTTTTTTTCGCTTTTTTTTTTTTTTTTTTTTTTGAGACAGAGTTTTGCTCTTGTTGCCCAGGCTAGAGTGCAATGGCGCAGTCTCAGCTCACTGCAACCTCCGCCTCCTGGGTTCAAGCGATTCTCTTGCCTCAGCTTCCCAAGTGGCTGAGATTACAGGCACCCTCTACCGTGCCCAGCTAATTTTTTGTGTTTAGTAGAGATGGAGTTTCACCATGTTGGTCAGACCAGTCTTGAACTCCTGACTTCAGGTGATCCACCCACTTCGGCCTCCCAGAGTGCTGGGATTACAGGGGTGCACCACGGTGCCTGGCCAATTTTAGGTTGTTTTTTTTTTTTTTTTTGAGTACAATCTAGAAAAACCAGGGAGGGGAGGGGAGCACCTGATGGAAGACCCCAACATGCACCCTTACATGGTCTAGATGGGCCCCTGCAGGGGCTGCAGATGAGGAAGCAGAGAAGCAGGTGGC
Organism: Cacajao melanocephalus; assembly: GCA_963573385.1. Taxonomy (NCBI): domain Eukaryota; kingdom Metazoa; phylum Chordata; class Mammalia; order Primates; family Pitheciidae; genus Cacajao; species Cacajao melanocephalus. The sequence goes on along the minus strand of CAUYLG010022443.1, from coordinate 131,835 downwards.
CTTAGTAGGGGAGAGCCAGCCTTGGAGAGGATGTGCTGTGAATTGGGGTGGAGAGGAAGGTGTCAAGGTGCCCGCTCTCATTTCTCACTTCCAAGGCCACCCTTCCCCAGCCCAGTCTTAGTCGCCTTTTCTAGTAGATTCTAAGAGTTTGACTCCTCCTTCCGGAAACTTGGGGTTTGTGAGTTCTAATCTTCAGTCTCTCAGTTGCTATGAGACCCTATGCAAGTCCCAAAACTTCTCTGGACCTCAGTGTCCGGAGAAGCCATGTTTTGGATGAAAAACTAGCAAGTGGGAGAGGCAGGGAACAATCCACTTGGAGTCTCCTGCTCCTGGTGTGTGACAGAGAAAGCTCCTGAGGAGAGCTGCTCAGCAGCAGGCAGTGAGGGGAGGGAAGAAGGGAAGGGGAGCACCCAGGCAGTCTCCAGACCAGGGTGGGGAGAGAAGAGTGAAGGAGGGGCACAGTGACTCCAGGAAATGGGGTCCCCGGGGCTCTCCTGTGCCAGTCTTGCTCCAAAGTGGAGCCTGGTAGGGCGGGCCCATCAGAAGGCAGACCCGGGGGGTCGCCGGAGGTGGGTGAATGTGTGGGGGAGCCAACACCCCAGTTCAAAGGAAAGGCAGGAAACAGCCCTAGGCAAAAGAAAAAGGAAACCTCTCGGCTCTGGCAGCAGCGGGCATGGGGTGCGGCCGGGTGGGGCGGCTGGCGGAGGAGAAGAAAGCCTGGCTCAGCGCAGAGTTGGCCCCCAGCCCGCCCCCACTCCACCCGCCTTCCCCCCATTCCATGGGCTTTCAACCCTGATGGCCCCACACGCGCTGCAGCCTGCTTCCCGCACTGACCCATGCCCCCCAGGGGAGAGACAAACGGGGCACAGTAGAGGGCAGCTGAGTGGGGAGGCCCTGCTGGGCGTGGGCTCGAGTCTCAGCTCCACTGTTGATGAGCCGTGTCTTTGGGCAAATCACTTAACCGCTCCAAAGTTCCAGTTTCTCAATCTTCAAAATGAAAACACTAATAGTATCTACCTCGAACGGTTGTGAGGAGGAGCAAATGAGGCAAAGAAAGCAAAGTGCTTTTTACGCTATAAGGGCTTACAAAATGTTTACTATTAATATTGTTTTTCTTAATGCCTTCAGCTACAAGGAAGCTGTCGTGGAAAGGGCCCAGCAGAGCTACTGGTGACAGGATGGGGAGTTAGGGTGGTAGAGTCTCATCTTCTGGAGTCACATCAGATTGCCCTTCCTTCCCTCCTGCCCTCCTTCCTTACTAATAAAACCCCTTGCACTGACTTTCAGGGAAACAGGCCTTTCAAGCAGCCAGGTCTGTTCTTGGGCTCCTGGGCTGGGATGATGGAGGAAGTGACCCTTCTCCCAGGGGATGCCTAGGGGAGCTGGGGCTAAGCCTGCCGCCTGGTGGGAGACTCTCCAAAGAGGAAGCATCTGGACTTCTAGGTCAGCGCTCTCTAGAGTCCAACTTCTCCCCAGAAATGGAGTTCCTTGAAATTAGTCTCTCTGCTATAGCTCAAGGAAAGGCAGGGGTGGATGGGGCATTTGGGATTGGGAGTGTGGCTGTGGAGGGGGTGTGGGGAGGTGTAGACATGTCCTGAGGGGCTGTGAGGATCCTCCTCTGAGCTCATCCTTAGTGGGCTGTGTGACCTTAGACTCACTACTGGGACCAGGCCAAGATCAAGGTGTCCACTGGGGCTTCAGACACCTTGGGAAGGTACGGGAGATGGGGTAGGGGAGAGAATGCCAATCCCCCTTCCTCATGTTGAAAATGGCAACTTCTTTTAGCCAAACTGAAATGAACTTGCTGACTTGGGGGGTCTCTCAGAATTATGGGGGGCCCTTGGTGCTAACTAGTCCATTGGCAAAAATGGAGTGATCTCCAGTTCCTAATGACAATTCAGGTCTCTTCTCCCGCCCTTCAGACATGGGAGAACAGGTCCCAGGAGGAGAAAAACACCCGAGAGGCCAAACTTGGGCAGCGAGCAGAGAGTTATTTTGGAAGCAGTGAAAGGACATGGTGGGGGGAGAGCTCAGGGGTTGGCACTGTGCCCCCCGGAGCCATGCCAGAGCAGGCCACGGGCGGGCTGGCTGCTGGCGGGTAGGGGGGCTGGGGCCGGCTACTCAAGGCACCTCCAGAGCTGAGGTCTCCTTTGTGTCCCATCCCCAGTCCTCCCTTCTCTATTACGATCTTTTTCATCCTCCAGAAACCATCAGGGGATGCCTATGTGCTATACCTTCCATTCTCCCCCTCCCTGGGAGATGGGGGCCCCCTCTGATGAACTGTGAGCTGTGAATTTGAGGCCGGGGCTGGGGGAGCATCTTGTGCCCAGCTCTCTGCCTCTCCTGTGTGCTTCAGCACTGCAAGGGTGCCTTCCTGGTTGGTGTTTTCATTCCCTGCACTGTGACCTTCTTCCAGAAAGACACTAGCTCATCTAAAACGTTCATTCTTGGGACCCAGCCTAGATGGCCCCCTACATGTTCAGAGATACATACATAGGAAGCTACCACCACCCTGCCGTCTCTTCCTTTACCAATAACAGTAAGAACCAGCATTTGTTGAATGATTGGCATGTGGCAAGAAGTGTGCTCAAGCACTTTATCTGCATCATCTCACATAAACCCCATGACAGAGGTGCTAGCGTTATCCCCACTTACCAATGCGGAAACCAAGGCTTTTCAGCGCTGAGGAGCTTGCCTAAGACAGCTAGCCAGTAGTTGCTGGTGTGGGGATTTCAGCCCAGGCAGCCTCCCTCCTACTCACTTTATCTACTGCCTCTCAGAGCCCCACAGCTGAGGGGTTTCCAAGCTCCAACAGAATGAGCAGGACTCTGGGCATGTCAAAATCCCAGGCCAAGCAGCCTCTCAAAGCCTATTTATAGTTCCTGTCTTTCTGGGGAAGGATCGGTGGTTTGCCTCATTTCCCTCCCATCTACCAGCAATGGTTTCTGGGAGCCCATCTGTGGGGGTGCTTGGAGGGGACGGTACTGGGGCTCAGCACAGAAACTGGGGACTCTGGCTGGGAAGGGAGAGACAGAATCGTTGAATGTGGAGATTATCATCAGCGTTGCTGTTGAAGACCTACCTCTGGGAGGCAGTCAGGGTGGTGATTGTGTCAGAGAAAGACCAGCCAGGTGCACATGAAAAGTGGACTCACCGTATCAGATAATCCTGGGAGCATGCAGGGTGGACCAGAGGTGAAGTTCCTGGGTGCTCAGGGAGAAGGAGGACTGAGGTGGTCAGGGAAGGCCCAGGGGAGAGAGAAGAGACTTGAGTCCTGAAGACCAGAAGGATTTAGCTCAGGGCCAGGAGAAGGGAAAGCCATGAGCCCGGGATAGAATGAGGAACCACACTGGGGCTTTCTTACTTCGTATGCACAGTCTGTCCTGTCCCTTCCCGGGCAGCATGTTCTAGAGCAGGGCTTTCTGCCCTTTTCCCCTCAGGGCACACATTTTAAAAACACAGACACACACATACACAGGCACACAAACCCAATGCAAGGTGTTCAGCATCCCCAGTAAACCAACAAGGCCGCTCAGGCCAAAGGCACCCAGTAACTCTGGGCAACATCCAGCCACCCCAGGGGATAGGAGACCCCATCTGGGCACACACCTGGAAGCGCTACTATAGAGGAAACAGTGCATGTTTGCAGCCAAGCAGACATAGGTTGAAGTCTAGGCGCCAGCCCTAACCAGCTATGGTCTGTGTGTTTCTTCACCTCTCTTGGCTTCTGTTTCCTTAGTTGCAAAATGGGCACACAGAAAGATGTTTATTATTAGGCCCGGTGCTTGGCACATAGCAAATGCCCAGTCTATGGGGGCTATGGTTATTATCTATCTGGTCTCCCCTTGAGAGAGGCACTTGGGAAGAGGGGTGGAGGCAGGCCTGCAGTGGCCCTTCGTTTTGCCTATTTGACTCTGCCTGCCTAGGTCTTGGTGAGAGTGAGACCCAGAGGGTAGGTTCTAGGACACAGTTCCTCTCACCCTCTGCCGCTGCCACCATCCTTTCCCCTTTGCCCTTGGAGGTGCTGGAGGGGGTGGGAGTGTCCTCAAGAGTGTCCCGACTGAGGCGGGATGGCAGAAAGGTGCTGAGTGCCTTCCACTACATCAGTGTCAGGGGCTTGGATGCAGTCCCCAGGCCCCAAGCCAAGCCCAGATGGACTCCTGGAGGGGGAGGAGCAGAAGAGCAGTGTGGAGTCACTGCCTTCATGCAGCACCCCCAGCCCAATGCCTTGCGGAGGTTTCTGCAGGGCAGAGGAGGTACGTCTTTGTATGGGGGAATATCTGGGTAAACCAGGAAAATGGGAGCCTAGTACATGGAGGTTTATTCCAACTCCCTGTGTGATTTGCAGGTGTGAATTGCCCCCTACCTGAGTTATCACTGGCTCCAGGGAACCAGACCAAACGCAGCTCCCGCTAAGAAGCTTTTAGCACCTCCTATAGGAAGGAAGCCTTCCAGTGAACCCGGTCTGAGGATTCTTTTCTCCAGGTCTCTGGACCTCTCCCAACGTGCTCCATGTTCCTTTGCATGAAGAAGGACGGCCCAGTTCCGCACAGTGTGTGTCAGCCCTGGTTGCCGTCAGCACACTGTGTGGATTCTGGTAGTACCTGTCACCCCCACTGGTGCTGCGGTGTCCCTCATGACCCATGTTAATAACCAATGATAGTGCCACTTGAACTCCCAGGCTATTGTGAGAAGCATTCATTCATTCATTCATTCACTCATTTGTTCATTTGACAAATGTGGATTGAATGCTTGCCCTCTTTCCTCTACCCTGGAGGCTTGGAGAGAGATAAGACAAGTGCAAATAACTGTGACCTGTTGTGGGAAGTGAGAAGCACACCAGGCAGGGCCAGGTACTCCGCGGCAGGCAGGGCAGAGAGGAGGAACGCTTGTATCTAACTGATGCCCCTAATGCAGAAGCCCCTAAAAGGTGGTTGAGGTGCAAAGGAAAACCCACAGGCCGGGGAATGGGAAGAGCAAGATTGACACTCATTTGTAAAGTGTCGATAATCATCTTTGCCCGATGAGTTGTTGCATGAAGCAAGATCCTGTTTGGGGGCTGTTAAGCACAGAGGGGTGTGATTTTATTTCCTGTGGAAATATCAGGTAGCATACGTACACTATGTCTTTGTAGGGTGTGTGTGTCCCCATCCGTCTGTATGTTTGTCTGATTGTGATGCTCTGCTTCATCAGATTCAGGGTTCTTTGCGGACAGGAGCCGTATTTCTTTGCATCGAGAGAAGGGAACTCTTTTAGGGCAGGGGCCAGGCCTCCCCCTTCAGACTGGGAGGTTCTTGAAGGCAGGATCTGTGTCTGTGCTAGTGCTTGTGGTTCCTTTTCTCAGGATCATGCCACACACACCTCCTTCAGACACACACATACACACACCTCCTTCAAACACACACATACATACCTCCTTCAAACGTATGCATATGCACACCTCCTTCGAACACACACAAACACACCTCCTTCAAACATACACACACCTCCTTCAGACACACACACACACACACCTCCTTTAAACATACACATACACACCTCCTTCAGACACACACACACACCTCCTTCAGACACAAACACACATCTCCTTCAAACACACACATACACACCTCCTTCAGACACACACATACACACCTCCCTCAAACATACACATACACACCTCCTTCAGACTCAAACACACACCTCCTTCAAGCACACATGAACACACCTCCTTCAAACACACACACATACCTCCTTCAAATACACACACACCTCTTCAAACACACACAAACACACACCTCCTTCAAATACACACAAACACACACCTCCTTCAAACATACACATACACACCTCCTCAAATACACACACCTTCAAACATACATATACACACCTCCTTCAAACATATACACACATACACCTCCTTCAAATACACACGCACCTTCTTCAAACACACACACAGTTTCTTCAAACACATACACACACCTCCTTCAAACACACACAAACACACACCTCCTTCAAACATACACATACCTCCTTCACACACACCTCCTTCAAACACACACAAATACACACCTCTTTCAAACATACACATACACATCTCTTCAAGTACACACACACACACACACACACCTTCTTCAAATGCACACACAGTTCCTTCAAACACACACACACACCCCCCTCCTTCAGACACACACATCTCCTTCAAATACATACACACACACACCCCTCCTTCAAACACACACACACCTTCAAACACACACACACACATCACCTTCAAACACACACACACACCCCTCCTTCAAACATACACATACACACCTTCTTCAAACACACGCACCTTCTTCATACGCACACATAGTTCCTTCAAACACACACACACACCTCCTTCAAACACACACACACACACACACACACACACACACACTCCTACTATGGGTCTCCGCCTGCAGGGGGCGCTCAGGACAGGGCTGTAAACATTCTAGTCTATGCATTTTGTCTTTTCTCCTCCCCCTCCGCTTCAGATCTGGGGCAACCCAGAGTTGGGAGTGTTTGAGGATGGGGACGCTGGATCAAGTGTCCAGGAATTGTGAGAGTTGAGGCAGGAAGGGGCCGTAAACTAATCCCCTGCCTTTGTGGTGGACAGAGCAGATTAGGAGACTGGGAGGAGACGAGAAAGGAACAGGACCATTGTCTAGGACAAAAGCAAGAGAGAATGAGAATTAGGACAGGACCTGGGCTCCCACCCGCACTTACCTGGGGCAGATGAGAGCTCAGGACTCAAAGGAGTCGGAGCCGGGAACCAGCTCACCTCTCAGGCCGTCCTGGACCCGGCCCCCCAGCGCAGTTACCTGCTTCAGCATGTGTGACTGGGTGGCCAGTATCCCTTCACAGACATGCCACCCACGCAGTCACACCGGGCCCCATGCTTGGGTCATTGCTTTGCTGTTGCCATGTTATTTTTTTGGTGTGTGTATGTGTGTGTGTGTGTTATTTTATTTATGTATTTAGTTAGTTAGTTTTTGAGACAGGATCTTGCACTGTCACCCAGGCTGGAGTTCAGTGGCATGATTTCCGCTCATTGCAGCCTCAATCCACTGGGCTCAAGTGATCATCCTACCTCAGCCTCCCGAGTAGCTGGGACTGCAGGTGTAATCCACCACACCCAGCTACTTTTTAAGTTTTTTTTAATTATTAAAAAACTTAAAATTTATAACGGGGGTCTCACTATATTGCCCAGGCTGGTCTTGAATTTCTGGGCTCAAGTGATCCTTCTGCCTCAGCATCTCAAAGTGTTGAGATTATTGGTGAGAGAGCTGTGTAAAATTTTTAATAATTTTATTATAAGGTGTCCCACATTTTTATTTTGCACTTGGTCCTGCAAATTATTTAATTTATTTAATTTATTTATTTTTTGAGACAAGGCTGGAGTGCAATGGCGTGATCTCAGCTCACTGCAACCTCCACCTCCCGGGTTCAAGCAATTCTTCTGCCTCAGCCGCCCAAGTAGCTAGGATTACAGGTTCCCACCGCCATGCCTGGCTAATTTTTGTATTTTTAGTAGAGACAGGGTTTCGCTATGTTGGCCAGGCTGGTCTCGAACTCCTGACCTCAGGTGATCCACCTGCCTCGGCCTCCCAAAGTGCTGGGATTACAGGTGTGAGCCACCACACCAGACTGGTCCTGCATATTATGTAGCCCATTCTGCCCTTAACCTAGGGGCCAGGGAAGGAGAGGATGGGAGGAAGGGGTCTCCTCAGGGATGCCACAGGGGAGAAGAGGCAGCCTTTCCCCAGATGTGCAGGAGATGGCCCCAGGGCTAGAGGGGAGACTGAGCATCCTTGGGTAGGAGGTGCTCTTGGCCTGAGGGTGGCATCTGCAGGGGCCAGGGACTATGGGTTGCACTGTGCTGGAGTGGGTACAAGGGGCACACCACAGTCTCAGTGTTTCTGGGAATGAGGCAGTTGTCAGGGTCTGGTGGGCAGGGATTCTGCTTGGAAGGGAGGGCAGAGGGCCCACCCCACAGATGTCAGCATCCTGTGTGTGTCAGGGTCCTTCCCAGTTTACTATAACCTAGCAGAGTGGATGAGTGCACAAACCCCAGAGCCCCACCGCCCGAGTCAGATTCTGCCTCTGCCTTTTACCAATCCTTGGGGAAAGGTTTACTCTCTTTGGGTCTTAGTTTCCTCACCTGTGATAGAGGGATGACAATGATGCACTTGTTAAATGAGTTAATATGTGGAAAGTGCCAGCATCTGGCACACAGTAACTGTTCAATGGATGTTAGCTATTATTTTTCATTTATTCAACCTATGAACATGTATTGAATGTACCCTTAGTAGTAGGCACAGCTGTGCTAGGTGCTGACACTAACTTTCACTACAACAAACAGAGTTCCTGGTCCAGCTAGGGAGATAAATACTTAGTAACGCATTGTGTGAGGCCCTGGACAGGAGCCGTGGGCAGGAGTAGCAGGAAATCCCACCGCTCACCTTCAGAGCCCTGCTGGCTCAGCCCCTCCCTCAAATCTCCCACCCTCCTGCTGCAGTTTTTCTGTGTCCTGTGGAGTGAGGGCTGCCTGAGTCCTCTGAAGGAAGGGGGCACTCCAAAGTTTCCCTCCTCCAATTTCATCTGCAATCCTCCTGACCCCAGCAACTGGAGCTGTAGTCTGTTCCCTGGTGGAAGTGGGAGCAGGAGACCCTGGGCTAGAACTTTGTGTTTGTCGCCAACATGTTGAATGCCTTTGGACAAGTCCTCTGATGCTTTTGGGTCTGTTTCCTGTGGGATGAGAATTGCTGACCCCAGGATATTATAGAGACAAATGATGGTGTATAAATAAAGATGTAGAGAGGGGAGAGAGGAGGAGGAGGTGGGGGGAGAGAGAGAGACAGAGAGAGAGAAAGAAGGGGCATGAGTGAGCTAATGATGGGGAGACTGTGATGTCAGGGAGGTGCCAGGGTCCCCTGAGATTTGCAGTGTTCACTCCGTGAGACTTGAGATCCCAGGGGCTGGGTCAGGGCATGGCCACCACCAGCACCTCCAGGGCTGTGTGCCCAGTCAGAACAAGGCCCCCCATTAACTATGTGCAGCCAGCGGAAAGAGGAATGCCCACCCCCCCCGCCAGCCGACGCCATGCCAGCCCTCGCCTCATTGCCCACTCCCCTACTCAGAATGTAGAAGCCCAGGGTGCCACCTCCCCCTCTGCCTGCCCTGCCTTCACCTGCCAGAAAGTATTAGCTTCACCACCTAGATTGGCATGGGGGCACAAAGGCAGGGGACTTGCTGGGGGTGGGGCTTGGGGTCAGGAAATACCTGGGCTAACCCCTGGAACCCTGGCATGCCCAGCTCTGACTGACAAATGGCCCTGGAGCCGTAGAGGTAGGGAGTGTAGTGACAGGGGAAGGCTTGGAAGCTCGGAAACTTGGCCTGGGGAGCCCTTCCGACCCCTTACTCCAGCCCCTTGCCCCTAACCTGGGTTGGGACCTCCAGATGGGCAGATCAAGTCATTACGCCCCTCCATTCGCTTAGTGTTTGCCCCCTGGGGTTGTGGTCACTGGGAAGTTCTTCCCCTGAGTTTCCGTTTTGTTTTGGCCGGAGGGGAGACAGCCTAAAGCTAATCCCTTCTTTGTTAGCCCCACAGGCAATAATGGGCTGACCTGGGTTTCATGTCACTTTCTCCATGAGGAAGTGATCCTGGCCTAGGAAGGCGACCTTGGAGATGCCACACCTGCTGTCCCCAGGGATCCCGGAGGGCCTGCCTGCTGCTGGGGAGGTCAGGGGCCTCTGCCTGCTCCTCCTCAGAAATCTACATATCCGCTCAGGCTGCCTGCCCCATAGGGTTCTGGGCTGCAGCTAGTCCAGGCAACACCTTTGTGAAAAATAGAAAAGGGTGCCCCTTGCCCCCGGTGGCCTCACCATGTGGGGAACAGGCAGAGTTGATGAGTGTGGCAGGGTGGATTTTGTCCTCTGGTTGGCCCTTTGGGCAGACACCTTTGTCTAGACCAGGCCACAGTGGCATATTTATATGAGTCAGCCTGTTCAATGCTTAGCAAAAAAAAAAAAAAAAAAACTCATTTAAAAATATTTATAGCATATTGCTTAAAGGAGATTTATTCTATTGACTCCCTCAGATATCCTAAAGCCTTTCACTCAAAGTATGGTCCACAGCCCAGCAGCATAGCATCAGCATCCTCTGGGGGCACGTGAGGAATGCAGAAGCCCAGGCCTCACCCCTGACCTACTGAGTCAGAATCTGCATTTCAGGGTTTGCCAGGCACTGCCTCAAGCTTATTCATGGAATAAGATCATCAGCAGAGTCACTGGACAGCCACTGTCTACTCCATCTCCTACAGAACTGCTTTTTCTTAGCTTGTACTTAGGTGATGCACCATTGGTTTATATCCAGGTCTATAAGAAACAGCCTATGGACATCATTGTTGATTTACTGCAAGGATGTGGTTAAGAAATGGGTTCAGACCGGAAGCCCGCAGCTCTGGTGGGGAGTATTTGGAAGAGGCAAGGAAGCATCAGTTTCATTTAGGGTGTAAGGGACTGGCTGAGACCACATGTGCTCCCCTGGTACCCTCAGTGCTGGCACAAGCCCTCTGCACATGGGCACTCAAAAATATTGGTGGAATGAGCAAAGAGATGAATGAGTGAATGAAGGAGTGAATGAATGAACAAATGACTGGCCCGATGCTGGGAGATACAGAGCAGACAAACAAAAACAAAACCCTAGGCTGGAGCAGATGGACTTACCTGAGAGAGAGGGAGAGAGGGCCGCCCCCTCCAGACCTGGTAGTAGCACTAACATGGCTCCACTGCAGGCAGGAGCCCGAGGTGTGGCTTCCAACCCAGACGACTGCGGTGAGGATGGAGCCGCGCTGGGGAGCCTCTTAAGCTGCCAGTCAGCCAGCTCGTGGCCAGGCTTGGGTTTCATTAGAGTGAGACATCTGTTCTAGAAAACCTTCCACTTAGAAGCTTTTGCCTTTACTATTCATTCTCTTGATTTTTTTTTTTAAAGAAAACTTTCTTTTGAAAATTTTCATCCAATTCCAAACAAGCTAGGACGAACAAAGGTATGTGCCTACTCCTAGGCTTGGATAGAGGACTCTAGTGACAAGGCTGTGGGTTCTCAAATCTCCACAGTGTGCCTGACACTTGACTAGGCTCTGAAGATCCAAGATAAGCAAGACTTGAATTCTGCACTGAGAGAGATTACGGGTGGCTCAGAAAGTTACCATCCTATGCATTAAGCATGAGGCAGGAGACAAGCATAGGCTAGTTGTGGGGGCACTTAGGAAGTGGGTAGGATGGGGCAGCAGTGGGAAGGAATGTGTCTCACTCTAGAGTCCTGTGAAGATCCAGGGAGCTGGGGCCAATGGCCAGGAAACCCTGGGAGGGAAGTCTGGGAACACCAAAGCTCATGGCCTGCCGGCAAATCTCAAGTGTTTATTGAGCATCTACTATGTGCCAGAGGCTGGGCAAAGTGCTGGGGATACACAGATGAGTACGAGAAAACAATACACAGAAATAAACATCCAATTTCAATTTAATCACATGAAAGCTGAGAATCATTCACAGGATGCCATGGGAACCTAGAGGGGAGGCCTCAGAAAGCCTGAGGTTCATGGAAGACTTTCAGAATTCGTTTGTTTTTTTGAGACAGAGTCTCACTCTGTTGCCCAGGCTGGAGTGCAGTGGTGTGATCTTGATTCAATGCAATGTCTGCCTCCCAGCCTCCCAGGTTCAAGTAATTCTCCTGACTCAGCCTCTGAAGTAGCCAGGATTACAGGCATGGGCCGCCACACCCGGCTAATTTTTGTATTTTGTAGAGATGGGGTTTCACCATATTGGCCAGACTGGTCTTAAACTCCTGGCCACCAGTGATCCTCCCGCCTTGGCCTTCCAAAGTGTTGGGATTACAGGAATAACCCACTGCACCCGGCCCAGAGTTTTTTTTAAAACTAAATATTATATACATGAGACAAAGGAATACATATGGTAAATGTACAGCTTGATACATTTCCATGAGCAAATACACTTGTGTAACCAGTTCCTGCATGAAGAAAGAAAACATCATCAGCTTTCCAGAAGGCCTCCACCCCCATGCCCTCTGCTGGTCACTACCCACCCCCACCAAGATAGCAACCACCGTGATTTCTAACAACAGGTGACTGACTATGCCTGTGTTTTGAACCTCATCATAAACGGGGCATTATTTTGCACCTGGCTTCTTTGCCTCACCATGTTTGAGGATTCACCCGTGTCGTTGCTGGTGGTCATAGTTCATTCATTCTCATTGCTGCATGGTATTCGCTATGGGTAAATACAACCCAGTTCACCCACTCCACTGCTGACAGGCGCTGATCATGTTCCAGTTGTGAGTATCGTAGATAGCACTTCTACGAGCAGTTTTGTTCGGTTGGCTAGTGAGCATACGGATGTGTTTCTGTTGGTCAAGTCCCCAGAATGGAATTGCTGGGTCAAAGTCGATCCAAGGGAGTCTCAAGGTGGGTGAGAATGACTTTCATAGGTGGAGAAGTGTGGGATGAGTCATTGGCTTGGGCCAGTGATGGAGGGTGAGCAGAGGGAGGAGTAGGAGGAAGTCACAGTGGGAAGAGGGGCTCAAGGACCAGCAGCACACCGAGGCTCTGCTTACTGCTCCCCACTTACCTGGGTTAGTTTCCAGTGGCTGCCATGCAAAGTACCGCAAACCAGGTGGCCTAAAACAACAGAAATCCAAGATCAAGGTGTCAGCAGGCCCACACTCCTGTCAGTGGCCTTAGGGGAGAACCCCCTGCGTGCCTCTTCCAGCTTCTGGTGGTTACCGCATCACTCCAATCTCTGCCTCTCTCTCCACCTCACCTTCTTCTCCATGTGTGACCTCTGTGTGTCTGCATAAGGGCAACTGTCACTGGATTTAGAGCCCACCCAGATAGTCCAGGAGGATCCCCTCATCTGAAAATCTCTGACTTAGCTACAACGGCAAAGGCCCTTTTTCCAAGTAAGGTCATATTCACCGGTTCCAAGCATTAAGAGGTAAACACACCTTTGGGGGGCCACCATCCATCCACCACACTTTCCCTCACTCCTATCCTAACACCCCCAGCCCATTTTCCCTTTTGCAAAGCTCTGAGTCAGGCCACTTCCTCTTGGCCAGCTCAAGCCAAGCTTCCTCCAGGAAGCCCTCCCTGACCCACAGGTACTTGAGATCCCTCCAGCACTAATGTATAAGGCTCTGTCCAACAGTATCTGTGGTTCTGAATCTCTCCTCAGACTGAAGCTTCCTGGGGGCAGGGGACGTTTCTTTCTCCTTCTTTTTTATCCACAGGGGCACACACACTTTCTCCAGTGCTCATCCAGGGCTCTGCATAAACCAGCTCTGGCAGTAAGGAACTTGGGCTGAAGGCTCCTTTCCAACAGTGTCTGGTCCAGCCCAGGGCACCATGCCCAGAAACAGCCCCGATGTCCAACCCTTCCCCATGTCCTCTCCTCCCTCTAGACACTGCCACCTTAGGGGTCCTGGCTGTTACCTCGTCCCAGGGCCTGACTGGTAGTCTTAGTTACACACACAACACAGGGGAGGGAGGAAGGAGCTTTGGGGCAAAGGGAGGGAGCCCAGCCCTTTGCCTTTCCTTGGAGAAGGCAAGGGAGACAGGAATGCCTTTGGCTGGGAGACCCTGGCCAGAGATCAGAAGATCAAAGGATGAGAAGATCAGGGGTGAGGCAGGTGACACTCACTTGGAGGCACCAGAGAGAAGCGGCAGCTGCTGCCTCCTAAGGGCAGGGCTGACCCAGAACGCCCTCCTCTACCCCTAGCCTCCCCACAGCCCTTCTTTCCTAACTTTACATCTGCTTCTCCACCAGGAGGGGCTCTGGAGGTGGCATGCAGGTGAGAAGAGAAACATCCACTGACATCCATGCCACAACCGTGGATTCTCCCATTTAAACCTCACCACATTCTCTTATGGGGAATATTAGACACTATTTAATAGATGCAGAAACTGAGGTACAGAGAGGAAAGGAACTAGTCCAATAGCTAAGTGTTAGGGCCAAGACACAAACTCTGGCAGTCCCAGAGCCACAAAGCACTACACTCACTATAAGGCAGAGAGCTCTATTCAGTCCAACTGCAGCATGAGGGAGTGAGGCTAGATATCAGGAAGGACTTCTTGCTAGGCAGGGATTTTAGATCCAGATCTCGGATCTAGTCTTTTGGTTTTGTTTGTTTCGTTTTGTTTTTTGAGACTGTTGCCCAGGCTGGAGTGCAATGGCGTGATCTCAGCTCACTGCAACCTCCGCCTCCCGGGTTCAAGCGATTCTCCCGCCTCTGCCTCCCTCCCGAGTAGCTGAGATTACAGGCACACCTTTTTTTTTTTGTATTTTTAGTAGAGACGAGGTTTCACCATGTTGGCCAGGATGGTCTCGATCTCCTGACCTCATGATCCGCCCGCCGCGGCCTCCCAAAGTGCTGGGATTACCGGCGTGAGCCACCGCGCCCGGCCGGATGTAGTCTTTCTACAGCTCTCATGAACCAAACAGTTCGGGAATTAAGGAAGCGGGTAGATGGGTGGGGCGCTATCCAGAGGGACGGGCAGACGCCGGCGGCAGAACGAGAACGGATCGGCGCGGAGGGTGGCGGGCACTGGACCCCGGAACTGGCATTCGAGGTCCCAGGGGCCGGAAGGCGCTCGGAGGGAGAGGGCCAGGGGTGCAGGGCGCGGTGCGCCCAGGTGGGCTTGGGGGAGGGGTGCCGAGCTCCGGAAAGTTCCACAGGTCCTCCGCAGCCCTGGGGAGCGGGACCCAGAGGCCGACGCGGCGGGTGGGGCGCTACCCCGGCCGGCACTAATCCCCCTCCATTGTTCCGGGAGCCGAGGTCGCCTCCCCACTTCCGGGCCCTTTCTTGGGGAGGCAGGGGCACAGGCAGGGGTGGTTGGGGGGCAGGGACGCGCGCGCGAGGCCGGTCCCCGCGTCCCGGGCCGCCGCGCCGCTCCGCTCCCGGATACTTGCGTGCGGCTGGGGCTCCGCTGAACCACCTGGCGTGGGTTCGCGCTGCCACTTCTTAACGTTGTGACACAGAGGAAAGTAACTTGATATTTCCGAATCTCTGTTTCTTCATTTAAAATGGGAATAAATACTGCCTTTCTCCCTGGCCTATTGAAAAGGATCGAATTAAATGAAACCAAGGATATTCCGGAGCTCTATAAACTGCAAAGACGTGGAGTGGGGGTCGGGAGAGATGGCGAGGTGGTGAGACACCTTAATTTTGCTGAGCTTCATCTGTAAAATGGGTCAGTCAAGTCTTTAGCCCAGTGTCTGACTCAGCAAAGGTAGCTCCTTGCATTATATGCTCTGAACTTTATCTTCTGCTTTTCCCCCCTAGATTCAAATTGAGTCCGGGATCCCGTCCAACTTAGAAAATCCTCTGGCTAGGGTGGGGGTAGAGGTGTTAGGGTCACCTCGGGGTGTGTGTGTGTGTGTGTTGGTGAGTTGAGTTGCTGGGTTGAGACGGGGAGGAGGGTGCTCTGATGTAAAAGAAAAGCTTCCATCTGGGATGGGGCTAGTGGGGCTGGTGGGGGTGGTGCAGGTGGGGCTCTGAATAGAGAGGGCTTTCTCCAGTTTTCCACCCCCAGACACACCCTGCCTGTTTATCCATGAAATAAAGGCAGCAGGACAAGGAGCTTCAGCTAAACAAACAAGGCTCAGAGATGTGGTCTGACTTCACCTCCCCAGTCCTTGTGCAGCCCTAGTTCTTCCCACCTGCGCCAGCTCCACCCAGTTCCTCTCCTGGGGGCCCTGGCTGGGAGCTCAGGGATTTCCAGCGCAGGAGGGAAGTGCAGCTTTTACACATGGAGAGGTCTGATCTAATGGGATGTCTCAGTCTTTCTCTCTAAGGGGCTTCCAGTCTGATAAGATAGAATTCACACCCACATACCTCCACACACAGAAACAGTGCCCTCCTAGACGGAGCTGGAGATCAGAATGAGGGCTAGAAGAGACGCTCGTGAGTCAGGGGAGACCCAGGCTCAGCAGGATTGTGCAGGCAAGTCCTCGAATGCACAGCCACTGCCGTTTTCATGTGCTGGATTCATTCCATTTCCCTCCTGCCGCAGAATCTGTCTTCCGTCCCTCTTCAATCCCTCGTCCAGGGCACGCATGTCGGGTGTCCACCCCTCGGAAGCTGTAGAAAATGGGTCTTGGAGCTGTGTGTGTATGTGACAAGGACAGACAACTGGGAGCCGTGGAGGAGCTTCCAGCCTGTCTGGGGAGACCAGCCGCATGAATGAGCAATCTGGGATTAAGAGATGACAGTTTGTAATCGAGGACAGGTTCGCATGGCCTCACTCTGAGACTGAACCCGCAGAGATCAGAGTCAAAAGGCCAAAGGGATTAGTCTGAGGAAGCCCTGTGACACTTAAGTCCCAGTCCCAGCACTTGTCACTCAGGCTGGTAATTGTCCACCCTCTTGTCATTGTCCCCACTTAACTTGGCTCTTTGAGGATAGGGAGCATCTGTGATTGGACTTTGCCGCTTCGTCACCTAGAGTAGTGCCTGACGTATACTAGGTGCTCAATAAATGTTGAATGGACAAATGGCTGCACGACTGAATGGTTGAAGGTTGGAAGCTTCTTGTAGGAGAAGGCACTTGAACTGGACTGCAGTAAATGGTAGAGTTGGGTGGTGATGCTCAAAGGTAACATTTGCTGGTTACTTACCATGTGCTAGGCACTGCCTAAGCACTTTACCAGGGAGGAAACTAAGACAGAGGGTGGAGCAATTGTTGTCCAAAGTCATATAGCCAGTAAGTGGCAGAGCTGGAAACCCAACACAGGTCCATCTGACAGCGGAGGCTGTTCCATGCTGCCCAGTAGAATGCCCTGCAGTGGTGGGTGTGTTCTAGATCTGTGCTGGCCACTAGCTTTATGTGGCTATTGAGCCTTGAAATGTGGCTAGTGCAGCTAAGGAATCGCATTTTAAAATTTATTTTTAATGAATTTAAATATAGTCGCAGGTGGCTTTTGGCTATTGCGCTGGACAGTATAAGTCTTGCATTTTCTCTCAAAGAGGTGGTAGAGAAGAGAGGGGGCCCAGGTGCAGTCCCTCATATCGTCATTGCTCTCCAGAGGCTCTGCCCTGTCATGCTCCTGGGCTGTTCTCAGGTCACACTGTGGCCCCAGCTGGGCCTGGGAGGCCTGTGTCCCTTTAACTTCTCTGCCTGTGGGTGGCATGGCTTGGCAAGGAGGAAGGAGCCATTGAAGGAGAAGCGCACACAGGCGTTATGCAATCCCTGTGCCACACTTTGCTCTCGAGAAGCTTCTCCTGGCTCTGGGCACGGGCAGGGGAACACCTCCCCAGGCTCTCTGAGGGCCACAACTAATTACATTGGGGCAGGAGCAAGCCTTTGCACCTGATCTGCTCTAATATTTCTGACTGGGATTCAGGGACTTGTTGGGCCACTCCAGCTTAGCAGCTGTGCCTGGGAGAGCCAGAGATGTCCCCTCAGCCTAACTCCCTCCCAAGGGGATTCCCCTGCTGTGCTGCGGGTGGGGACTGGCCCCAGAACTATCTCCATCTCGTTGCTCTGCACAGGGGCCCACACCTTTGGCATACTGTTGCTGTCAGATTAACCTCTTTGAGTAAGAAGAGGTCAGAGCAATACGGTTCAACCTGAAGTTGGTTCCTATGGTGGTGCCAAAGCATGCTTTCCCAAATCTACCATTTTTGAGAGAGAAGGACCTCTTCTGGGTCTCTTCCCTCCCTGGCTGCCTTTCTCTGTCATCAGGGTTTTGGAAGCTCCATGTCATGTCAATGAAACATCACGATACATTGGGCAGTCTCTGACTTCTAACTTCCATGGTCTTTTAACCCAGGGCCAAAAAAAGAAAAATGCCACCTTTTTGTGTTTCTCACCTGACTTTTCGGAATGTCTCCTTCCCCTGCCTTTATCCCTCCCAGCCCCAGCTGAATGAATTGGGTCACCTTCTGGCGATACTCTGGGTGCCCAGCATCTCCCTGCCCCAGTCTGACCTGCACGAGCCTTGCCTTTGCTTAGCAACTGCCAGGGACTCTCTCCCCTCCCAAATAACTCCCCCTGCTCCAGGCACCCCTCCAGCTTCTGTTTTACTGTCTTCCCCCACATCCCGTCCCCTCCATCACAAGCCCTCCTGCCACTCCAGGCGGTCTGGGAGACATTTGTTTTACCAAAAAGGGGGCCAAGAAAGGATAAGATAAACCAATAGCTCTTTTATTTAAAAATACAGCATCGTTATCATGCAGGACTTTGTGGACTTTGTGCAAAGCCAGAGAACAGGTTGTGCTCTTGTGTGTGTGTGTGAAGACAGACACAGTTTTTCCTGATGGAAGTACACTGTCTTGTCTGGATATTAATGAAAATTGCAAAAACTTTGAGAGAACTTTATGTCATCTTGTGTGTTTGGAATCTCAGAGATGATAGCTGGTATTTAAGTCATCTCTGATAAAGGTGCCATCTAAAATGCAGAGGCTGCTGGGGTGGGAAGAGCCTCCCCCAGGGTTTTAGGAGACCTACTTGTAACACCCACTCTTGAACTTGCCGTGTGTCCTTAGGCGACTCTGTTCTTCTGAGTCTCTTCCTGCACTAACAAATTGAAGGAATGTTGGTAGAGGAAAGCGCCTGCTATTCAGGGGGGGGGTTGGAAACGCATGGGGGTGTTTTTCTTAATTTAAAATTTTCTTTGAAGAGATGAAGTCTCAGTCTATTATCCAGCCTGGAGTGCAGTGGTACTATCTTAGCTCACTGCAGCTTCAAACTCCCAAGCTCAGGGGATTCTCCTGCCTCAGCCTCCCAAGTTGCTGGGACTCTAGGTGTATGCCAGCATGTCCGGCTAGTTTTAAATTTTGTATAGGGACAAGGTCTCACAATGTTTTCCAGGCTCATGGGGTGTTTTTGATGTCCACAATAAGAGGGAAATGCTATAAGCCCTTATGAGCAAGGCCAGGGATGCCGAAAGCTCTGTAGCGAGTGGGAAAGTCCCGCCCAGTGAAGAACTGTCCCATCTGCAATGCCAACAGAGCCCCCACAAGTAACACGAGGTGCTCTCTGGCGCTTTCCACTCTGAACTCAGTTCCGTGGGCTGCCCATGTCTCGTCCATGCCCCACCTCATTCTGCCCAGGAAGCCTTCCCTCCTCACCAGAGTACAGCAGAGAGTGTCTGTTGTACTCTCCAATCTGGGCACGTGGTCTAGAACCTAATTGGGAGGGTGGCTGCAGAGCAGTTTGTAAACCACAAAGCGGAGTACGTATGTGGAGGTTCGCCATTCCTTTGTGAGTAAACAGGCCTTCCCTGGCCACACTGTCAACTCCTTGATGGCCCAGACCTCGCCCTGGGCTTCGTCTCCGTCTCACGCAGCACTGAGCTCAGCATACAGAAGCCAGTGGGAAAACAACTTCGTGACCTTTAGGGCTGGCAGAGAACTTAGCAGTTGTCTAATGGAACCAGGTCCCCTGATTCCAGGTTCTGTGTTCTTTCCCCTCTACCCCATCACCTGCCTCTCTTGTTGACAGAAGAATTTATCAAGTGTTCTCTGAACACCAAGTGGTCTCAGTGGTGGCCTGCCTGTCTCCTGGCTCTTTTCAGTGGGAGAGAACCCCACCTTTGGACTCTCAACACTGGCCTGTCCTGCTCCTTGCCAACCCCCAAGCTGTCTCCTGACATGGCAGGATATGTGCCCGGCCCAGCCTGGCCCTCATGGGGAGGGGTTGCTGCTGAAGGTGGTCTGGGCAGCCTGTTAGGCCCTAGTCAGAGACTGACAGGATAAGGCTCGGGAGAAAGCTGCTAGTCCACTGCAGGAACCAAGGAATTCTTTGGAGGAAGACTCACTTTAATTTCTCTGGAGGATGCTGAATTCAGAGAACAGTGGGCGTTGTTAGCAACAGCCTTCATTGATTGGGTGCCGGCTTGGAACTAAGCGTGGAGTAGGTTCTTTACAGAGGTTAGGCCCTGGTAGCAGCTGGAGGAGACACTGATGCTAGGCAGCAGGAAGAACTTCCTTAGAGTAAAGGCTTGGCCACAGGAACATCATCTGCCTATGTCTGTAATCCATTCGTTTGAACATTTATTGAGCACCCCATTTGCCAGGCACCCCGATAGGACTGGAGGATACACAGATGGCTAAGGTTAAGTCCTTGTCTTAAAGAAACACATAGTCATCTGTGTTATTATATACTAATAATTATAATTCTGTTAGATGATTAGAATATTAATAATAAGGCCTAGTTATTGAGCACTGTGTTTTATTTATTTATTTATTTATTTTTGATAAGGAGTTTCATTCTTGTTGCCCAGGCTGGAGTGCAATGGCATGATCTTGGCTCATTGCAACCTCCGCCTCCGAGGTTCAAGCGATTCTCCTGCCTCAGCCTCCCAAGTAGCTGGGATTACAGGTGCCCACCACCATGCCCGGCTGATATTTTTATATTTTTAGTGGAGACAGTATTTCGCCAAGTTGGCCAGGCTGGTCTTGAACTCCTGAACCACACTTGAGGTGATTCACCTACGTTGGCCTCCCAAAGTGCTAGGATTACAGGCTTGAGCCACCGTGCCCGGACAACACTGTGTTTTATGTTTATTAACTCATATACTTAACACTACAACTGTTTTCTTTTGTTTTGTTTTGAGGCAGAGTCTCACTGTTACCCAGTCTGGAGTGCAGTGGCTGGATCTCGGCTCACTGCAACCTCTGCCTCTCAACTTCAAGCGATTCTCCTGCCTCAGCCTCCCGAGTAGCTGGGATTACAGGCACATACCACCATGCCCAGCTAATTTTTGTATTTTTAATAGAGACATGGTAAAAATCCTTTTTACTATGTTGGCCAGGCTGGTCTCCAACTCCTGATCTCAAGTGATCCACCCTCTTCGGCCTCCCAAAGTGCTGATATTACAGGTGTGAGTCACCATGCCCGGCCCACACGACAATTCTTGTGAGGTAATTACTGTCATTATTTCAACATCACAGGTGAGAAAATGGAGGCTTAGAGACGGGAAGTGACGTGACCAGGGTCACACAGCTAGTGAGTGTTGTGCTGGGGGGATAACAAAGGCAGGTGCTGTGCTAGGCACATAGTAAGTGCTCAGTAAGCACTGTTGAGCGATCATATGCAAAATACCATGGGGGCAGGGGGTGCTGGGAACACCTCACAGAGGAGGGGACTGTGGGGCATAACCACGCCTGGGGACAGGGGCTCGTCTCATGGCCACTCTAGCTGGCCTTTACCTGAGAGTAGATCTTAAGTGCTCCTACCAGACACATACACACACACACACACACTCACACACACTCACGCATTCACACATGTGCACACTCACACACTGTGAGGTGTTGACTATCTTAGTTTGATTGTGCTGATTATCTCACAATGTATACACAGATCAGATCATCAAGTTATATGGCCTACATGTTTACGTAAATAAAATAACTGGCTTTTTCCTGGCTGCAGAGTTGGGCAACCTGAGTCCACAGTGGAGACAGTGGAAAAGGGGGTCCTGCCTCTCCGGCCTCTTCTCCAGCAGGGGAGGTGGGCGCAGTTCCCCCAGGGGACCCAGGGGCTTGTCTTTCACTGCTTCTTCCTCCCATAAGAAAAATTCAAACAGACCCAATCCCCCTCAGGCCCTTGGGTATGAGCCAATTTGCCTCAGGGGAGGGTCTCCTATGACCCCAGCCCCTTTCAGCTGCTTTCTGCCCCCTCTGTTCCCCAGCATCCTCCCTCTTACCAAACCTGTTCCCTGTCTCCATGATGACGCCGCCTCACCCAGCTTCCTTGGGTGGTCTGGTTGCCTCACAGCGTGAAGCTCTGAGAACATTTTCCTCATGTGCAGCCAGAAACTTCCACTTCCCATGCCCAGGGCTGCCCCTCTCTTCTCTCCTCTCCATTCCCCTCCTGCAAGCCTCTCCCTGAGACATTTCCCATCCCTACCCCATCATGGCTGTGTCCAGTTGAGAGGCCCCTCTGAGAATCCCAAGGGCTCCCGAGAACAAGGCTTCAGAATGGGATCACCACCCATCATCTCAATCCCCTTGCTGTACATGCATGTGTGCAGATACACACATGTGCCCTCACGCATGGCATACACATGCCCAGCACTCACAAGACAGGCACATCCAAGTGCCCAGGTATCCCAACCCATGACCCCCACTTCTTGTAAATATCTACAAGTTCATGCAGCCAAGTGAATGTAGTAGCCACAACCAAACCCCAAGCACCCAAGGGTCAGGGTGCCCTCTTATTTCCCCTGGGTCCAGGCATGGCCTGAAGGTTTGAGCTGTGCTCTGAGTTGCACAAGAAACCAGCTGCACAGCCGACCTCCCAAGACAGTCATATGTCAGTAGGAACCACCAACATGGCAGAGCAGCCTCTGTGTTTGGAGTTTCTCTGTGTCAGTTCCTTCCCTGTCATTGTGAAGGCACAGCCTCCCCACAGCAGGGCCCAGTGCCTCTTGCCAGGGCCCTTAGCCATTCCCAGGGCCCGTGGCATTGGCTTGGCGGCTCTCAGCCTTGAAATCCTCACTTCACCTCCCTCTTCCAACTCTGCACGATCCTCTTCCCCTGGCACCAGCCTTGCCCCTTTTCCTTTTGAGAGAGCCAGCCCTGAATGGGGATCCCCCCCACCCGTGAACAGTTGAAATTCACCCTCCTTGCCCCACCCCACCCCCTTTACTGAGCACTGCAGCTGGGCTTTGTGTTGTTTTGGGGCAGGATGTGGGGGCAGGTGGGGGGGTTCAGGCCCCCTCATCCGCTAGGGAGAACAATAAGGCCGCTCGTCAGGGTGGTGGGGCAGAGGGAGAGGGTGGGGTGGGGGCCATGGAGCGACATCAGAGCCTCTGCAGCCCCGGCCCCTGGAGGGACAGCTGAGTGATGAGGCCTGAGTCACATGCCCTGAGTGCTCCTTGAACTCCCGCTGCGTTCCTGTCGAGACACATCCAGAAATGCGCAGGGTAAATATTTAGAGGTAATCATTTTTTTGCAGCACCTCGAGCCTCCTGCTTTGCTGAGAATGAGCCAGGGGTGGGACACCAGGGGGAGGAGTCAGATCTGGCCCAGGTTCTGCAGCGTGGGCTTCTGTGGGTGCCGCCCTAGTTCCCCTGCCACTGCCCAGTGCATTCCCGCCCCTTTGCATTTCAGCCACGATCTGAGGTGAGTGGGACCTAAAAACATCCTGAGGACAAAATCCTGACTTAAAATCCATCAACAGGCTGGGCGTGGTGGCTCACACCTGTAACCCCAGCACTCTGGGAGGCCGGGGCAGGCGGATCACTTGAGGTCAGAAGTCTGAGACCAGCCTGGCCAACGTGGTGAAACCCTGCCTCTACTAAAAATACAAAAAAAAGCCAGGCATGGTGGCAGGCACCTGTAATCTCAGCTATTAGGGAGGCTGAGGCAGGAGAATCTCTTGGACCTGGGAGACAAAGGTTGCAGTGACCTGAGATCGTACCACTGCACTCCAGCCTGGGTGACAACAGTGAAACTCTGAAAAAAAAAAATCCGTAGAAAAACTCTCTGGGTTTTGCCTCTCTCCCACCTTAAACTGTGGACATAGCACACCAGCTACAGCTTCTTCTGAGCCCTGTTTCTAGAACAGCAAGCCCAAAGGTGGCCCTGCTGTTTCTGCAGGGGAGCAGGGAGGGAATGGAAGACGAGAACCAGCTCCAGGTGCAGCGTGCCAGTTCCTTGGCTCTACCCTGCACGGAATGTCTTCCTTACTTGGATGACATGGAGTCCAGAGCCCGGGCTTTATCAAAGATAAAACATTTGAGACTAAACATTCTTTTTATAGATTGGAACAGGACTCCCAAGCACAAGCTCTCCCGGCCATTCGCAGCCTGCCTTTCTGGGCACACACAGAAATCACACTCATTTCTTGGGGGAAATGGAGGCACTGAGGTTAGAGGGCAACAGTGCATGCCTAGGGAAAGGAGAAAGCCTCAGGAAGGCTTGGAGGCAGGGCCCAGCCTTGTGGTGGTCTCGTCTGAGCCCACCTCTGCACCCCCTCAGGGAGGGGGCAGGCAGAGACGAGAATCAGCTATTAGGAGTTTGAAGTAGAACGGAACCCAAATGCATCGGGCACATACACAGTCTCACACACTGTTGCTTACCCAGGCACAAACTGTGAAGAAGATGTGAACACAGGGTGAGACTCACAGAGGAAGCTACCAACCCCTTCCACAACTTTCCTCCTTCTACCTTTCCCTCAGCGTCCTGTGGGCAAGTGTCCCAGCCCCACTGGCATGTGAGGAAGGCACCAACTCCTCTCCCACCGACCTGGGGGGAAGGCATAAACCCCTCTCCTACCAGCCTGTGGGGGAAGGCACAGAACCCTCTCCTACCAGCCTGTGGGGCTGGGACGCTTGCCCGTAGGACACCAAGGGAAAGGCAGAAGGAGGAAAGCAAATATGTACTGTGTCTGTACTGTTTATTAGGCAGTCTGTGAACATTAGCTCACTTAATCTTTACAAGGACCCTCCTAGCTTGGTGCTGTCCTATTTTTATAGATGAGTTCAATTAGGGTCAGAGCAGTCAAGGGCCCAAGGTCTGATAGGTAAGTGCAGAGGAGAGATTTGCCCTCAGGGCCTTTTGCCTTCAAAGCTCAGTGCTCCTTTCTCTTTGTTTTCTTGAGTGTAAAATGGAGATAATGATGGAAGCTAATTTGGGGTTATTGTGAGAACGGAGGGAGGTTGTTTGGATAAAGGTTAGCTGGTGTCTGACACAGAGTAGGCCTCCAGTAAATGCCAGGGTAATGATTGTGATTATTTTGTGTTCAGGGCCTCTTAAGAGGACAGTGACACTGAAACCACCCACAGGGTCTGTCAGATGATACGGGAAGCTTGAGATGATGGAGGCTGTGAATCCGCAGAAGGACTGGAATCCTTACCACTTGGGAATCTAGGCGCCTTCTGTGATGTGCCAAGGGGTCACGTCTTCCAGGTGGACTAAGGCGGTGGTTCCCAACCTATTTGGCACCAGGGACCAGTTTCGTGGAGGACAATCTTTCCACAGACGAGGGGTGGAGTGTGGGGGATGGTTTTGGGATGAAGCTGTTCCACTTGATGTCCTCAAGCATTAGTTAGATTCTCGTAAGGAGCACGCAGCCTAGACCGCTCGTGTGCACAGTTCACAGTAGGGTTCGCGCTCCTGTAAGAATCTTATGCTACCTCGGCTGATGTGACAAGAGACGGAGCTCAGGAGGGAATGCTCACCTGCCCCTCGCCTCCCTCTGCATGTACTGCCTGGCTCCTAACAGACCAAAGACTGGTTCTGGTCTGCCCTGGGGTGGGGACCCCTGGACTAAGGGAAGCAAACAGGCAGAGCCTGGTAGACACCCTCAAAGGGCAGTGAAATGCCACTAGCTCTGGGATTGAATCAGAGGATGGTACTTCATGGGGAGCCCAGGGACAATTGTACCAGTTCATAAATACTGAATGACTCAGCTCCATAGATCAGAATGCCTCAGTTTCCCCACTGGTAAAAAGAGTGGGTGAGATATTATTTGTATTTGGCGATCTCTCCCTTCCTGCTCTGAAATTCTATTAATTTTGCTCTAGTTCCTCCCTGTATAGGGAGGCTGGTATCCCTCATAACCCCAATCACAGCCAGTCCCAGGGGAGTGTCAAAGAAAGGGTAAAAGGCAGAGGGGAAAGTGGGAGACCATATAGAGAGAATCCACAAATGGCCCGGAAGAGACCTGACTCCCAGCTCAGTTATTGCTCCTAGAGAGAATGTAGCTGCTGTTGCCAGACTGGCTTTGGCGTTAGGATGGCCTGGTCTGGGGGTACTGTGGGAATGCTGGAGGTCCCTTGAGGGGGTTTGGCGCTGGACCATGCCAGATGGCCCAAGTGGGGAGTTCACAGCCCCTTTTCCCATTTTCTCTCCACCAGGGACCTCAGCATGAACAACCTCACAGAGCTTCAGCCTGGCCTCTTCCACCACCTGCGCTTCTTGGAGGAGCTGTGAGTAGATGCTTTGCAGGGTGGGAGGCAAGCGTGGACTATGTCTAATATCTCTGGAACCAGGGCTCCCCTGGAGGTGGAGTGGAGAGAAGAGAAAGGGACTTGGGAAGCTAAGACTGTTCTTGAGAGCAGGGTGTTCTTCAGCTGATACCTGCCCCGGGAGGGGAGGGGAATTGACATGCTAGGTCCCATGGCATAGGGAGTCTAAGATCTAGCTTTCATTCCTCTTTGAAACCATCTCCTCTTTGCAGCATTCCCTCCTAATATGAGTAGTCACACTTCTCCCTGGGAGTCATCTTTGACCTGCTGTCATCCCCTGTGTCCAGCTACCAGCCCCTCCCCAGGTCCTGGTGGTTCTTCTCTGGGACGTCTCTCACCTCCACCCTGCTTCTCTATTCCCACTGCTACTGACCCAGATGTCCCCTCATACCTGGGGATTGAGCCAGCCTCCCAACTCGCAGATGTCCTCCTTCCATTCTAAATTACTCTGCACACCTTCAAGATGCATCTCACAAGCTCAAAAGCCTTCTGTAGTTCCCCATGGCCTAAAGGATCCACATCTGAGGCCCTCCATTACAGTAAAGGCTCACTTCCTCCACAAAGTTACCCTGCCCACAGCGGTCACTCTCAGATTGGGATTTTAAAATCTTGCCTTATATGCTAGGTATGCTAGGGGTGGTCATAAGTAAATCATTTCCCGGGTTAGAGTAACTAAATCATCTCCTGGGTTAGAGTAACTAAATCATCTCCTGGGTTAGAGTGACTAAATCATCTCCTGGGTTAGAGTGACTAAATCATCTCCTGGGTTGGAGTAACTAAATCATCTCCTGGGTTAGAGTGACTGGCCTGCCTGCTCTGGGAAGCCAGGTCATTCTGTCCCAATCTTTGCTTTCGTCTTAGCTCTGTATTTTCAACACCTCCCAGCCCTGTTTATTCTTATTTTCACATCACATAGATCCTTGGAGCTCTAGAAATTTTGCTTAAACTTCTCAAACTGAGTGTTACAGCTCTTTTAGAATTTGTCTAGCTCTTTTAGAATTTAAATACAAAATAAAAAAACAAAGAAACTTCGCAAACTGTGAGTTCCTGGCCCTGAACTCACAATTTCATCTCTACTCTGGCCCCACTACTCCCCTAACAGATCTCTCCACCTCGACCCTAGACAGTACTCCCCAAGGATGCAGTCAACCTGTCCCTGTTGGATTTTTGACCCCCAGAGCCATGGCTTGGTCTCCAGACCAAGTGCTTTTTGAACCCCCACTGGTGTAAGGCAAACTCAAGGTGCTCTGGGAGAAAACAAGATAAAAGCCTTCCTGCCCCCAGCAGGGAGCATGCATGTGAGGCTGAAGAGTAGTGTGGCCAGCAAGCCAGCAGGGGAATGTGGCAGCTGTTGGCCCAGCACCCAGGGCATTCTGTATAAGGGAGTGGTCAGGGTTGGCCTGGCCAGTGGGCAGGAAAGCCTTCCTGGAGGAGGAAGATGAAGCCAGTTTCAAAGGAGGTGGACAGGGTAAGAGGCAGTGGAGGGGTCTTTTCAGGGGGAGTTGACACAGCCTAGGTGGGAATGCAAAGCAAGAGCAGAGGCCCAGGAACTCGGGCAGGTGACATCGAACACAACCTGAGAACTTAGAGCTGACTTTCCATCTCCCATTCCCCGAGAGGGCTGGACCCATATATATATATATATATATATATATATTTTTTTTTTTTTTTTTTTTTTTTTGAGACAGAGTCTCGCTCTGTCACTGAGGCTGAAGTGTAGTGGTGCGATCTCAGTTCACTGAAACCTCCCCCTCCCAGGTTCAAGCAATTCCCTGCCTCAGCCTCCTGAGTAGCTGGGATTACAGGTGCGCATCACCACGCCTGGCTAATTTTTGTATTTTTAGTAGAGATGGGGTTTCACCATCTTGGCCGGATGGTCTTGAACTCCTGACCTCATGATCCACCTGCCTTGGCCTCCCAAAGTGCTAGGATTACAGATGTGAGCCACTGTGCCAGGCTGGACCCATTTTAGAGACCCCACCTAAAGGACTCTTCCATGGCAAATACCCACCTACAGAACCCAAGCTAGGAGACCTCAGATGTCACAATGCCTTTCCACACAGTTTTTTTTAAACAATAGATGTCAAATAAAGAGACTTTTATTAGAGATAGATGTTTTAAAAATAGCTTCTGAGGTATGTCAGCATAATCTCCACATCTACAAGCCTCTTGGTAGCAACTGATGCACATAATAATGTCTCTGGGGACTTTGGAGATCAGGCGGTGTCTTCTGAATCATCCACCATTAAACTGCTCAGGTTTCAGCATTGAGTGTATTTCGTTGCATTTGCTCCTTTCAAAATTGGTGATCACTCCCTGACAAACATGGAAACGCTTAATTAGACCAGAATGTTAGGTGAATTCCAACACCCCATTTCCTAGCCCTCCTGGATTAGTTGGGGTTAGCTATGTAGTTTAGGACCTAGAGAGACTCAGGCACACCCCCGGTACTCATCCCTCCATGGATGACACCCTATAATGCAGTCAGCATAGGAGAGGATGTGGGGAAATTGTGGCCGTGAGCCCTGAAATTAGTCAGGTCTGGGTGAGAACACCACGCCCTACCATTGACTGGTTCTGTGACCCCTAGGGGAAGTGGTTGACTTCTCCCAGCCTCAGTTTCCTCATCTGAAATGTGGGGATAATAATAGGCACTTTACAGGATTATTGTGAGAACTGAGGCACTACATGTGAAGTATTAAACACATTGTAGATCTGAATAAATGGTAGTCCTTACCACCACCGCTTCCCCTATGCCAAGACACTGACTTATGGCGGTCACCACCTCCTTGTGCTACTGGCCAACATCGCTGACCCTTGTCTCTGATTTCCAGGCGTCTCTCTGGGAACCATCTCTCACACATCCCGGGACAAGCATTCTCTGGTCTCTACAGCCTGAAAATCCTGTAAGTATAGGATTTTTTTTACATAGAGCTGCAGCTCATTTTAAATAGAGCTGCGGCACTGAGAATTGCAAGCAAATCAAAGTTTTAGAACCCGAGTCTTGGTTTACCACCGACTTGCTTATTACTTCCTGATCTTCACTTTCAGTTTCAATTGTTATTTCCATTTCTTTGCTTCACCTTGTCTGTAGCAAACTTTATGATTTGTAAACAAACATTTAATCGTACCTGCTACATTTGGCCACACTAAAAGAAAGCGAAATATTTAAAAAATATAAAGTGTATGATGACCATGGACACAGGTCTTTGTGGGACTGAGTTCAGTTAGAGACCCACAGGTCTCTCCCCGTGACCTCTAGCCCAAGAGAGGGAAAAGACTGTTTCTGGAGAGGAGAAATCCAGGTGGCTTTTCTTTGCCTCTCCCTCCCCTGGCAACCCAGCCTCAGTCTGTTTGGCTGCAGCACTGAGTTTCCATTCTGGCTGTAAACATAGCCACTCCTTCAGTCTTCAGGTTGCTTCCTCCCTGCTCCTCCTTTGCCTCTTCCCTCTGAAGCAAAAGGAAAGTGAGCGTTGGAGAGGACCTCTTGTTGTTTCACCTAGCTCTACTGATGGCCCATTTCAGAGACAGGAAGGCTGAGGCACGATCTCTTCCCATCCCAACCCATGACTCACCTTGTTCCAACTAAGATGGTCCTCCCCAATCCTCCTCATGTTCTTATGATGAGTGGGGGTTAGAGGAATCGGGAGGAAGTGGCTGCACAGGGACTCAGGTAGGTAGGAGAGGTTCCCAGGGAGGGTATGTTGCCACAGGGTCTGGTTTGGGAAGAAAATGAGGATACTGGGGACTGATGCTGGAGCGATAGAATGAGCATTTGGGGCTTCCCTGAAGTGGTGAGTCATTCCCAGCTCTGCTACTCCCTTACCCCTGACTTGACTTGCTGGTCTCCTTTGTACAGTGGAGCAGGTTGTTCATTTCACCAGAGAATCTGGTTAAGGGAGTAAGAAGGGGGTGAAGCCCAGTCGTGTGCTCTGGCTTGGGGCTGCATCCATCCAGAAAGGGATATCTTTGAAAAATGTACTCAGAGGTGCTGATGGGCTAGTGGTGGTCCTGCCCCCTTGGCCCATGAGCTCCAGGATTCCAGCTGGTCAAGGTCAACAGTCTTCATCTAAGCACTGACTCCTTTCCCCGTGTTGTTGGTCTCTGGCCCCTCTGCCTGTGCACCTCTGACTCCCAGGGCTCTCTGGTCTCTGTTTTTCCCTTACTCTATGCTCTGGTGTCTCATGTCTGTCACCAGCCTCAGTCTCCTTGTCTCCCCCTTCTCCTTCTCTGTCTCAGACCTTGCTCTCTCACTCTCTGTCCCTCTATCCCCTGCCTCTCAGTTCTGCTTCTTCCTGTCTCCTCTCTGTGTCTCTCTCCCCATAAACATCTCTGCCCTGGGGAGCAGGGAGGCATTCTGAAACAGACACGCAGTGCAGGCAGCCTGCTTGGTGGCGTGTCTGTGCCCAGTGGCAGGCTCAGACCTGCAGCCTGGATTAGAGAGCAGGGCTCTGTTTACTGGGCCTTCAGAAGATGTGAGACTCATGTCCCGTTCCTAAGACTCCGGCTTAGAGATGAGCCTCCTCTTTCTTCTTTGCCTGCATTAGGCAATAAATCAAAGCTTTGGAGAAACCACAGCCCTCCCGCCCCCCTTTCTACAAATGGCACCCTTGGCTCAGTGAGTAGGGCAGGAGGGGGAGGTTGTGGGTAGGAGCTGAGTGGGAGCTGAGGCCAGCCAAGCTATCTGCTCCCCACTTTGCCACTGAGCCCAAGTTTGCCCCATCCTCAAAGATAACCTGGTCCCCCCAAGCCTTTGTGTCAGTCTTTTGTCTGCAGAACCTCTCTACCTTAGGGATAGTTTGGGTGGTCTTGGGGACTTATCCTCTTACACGCTTCAAAGAAGAAGATTCCACCTGCATCCTGGGCATGAATTACTTTCTGATGTCTGATGTCAGTTTCCCTTGTAGTTCCTTCCATTGCCTGCTTTTCAGAGCTGCGAGAAAAATAGAGCAGCAGCACCACGATAATGATAACTTATTTTTGTACCAGGAGACAGTCACGTTACAGCTCCCCAGTCCTCTCTGGGTCTGGGACCCTTATCTGAGTGGCCTCTTCTTATTTCAGAGGCCGGGCTCTCCCTGTGGGACACTCTGCCTTGGTCCTTCCCTCCCGTGGCAAAGGATTAAATAAGAGGATTCCCTCTCTGATCCTTTCTTAAATGACTGTGACTGAAGCCCTCTCTCATGTCTTTCCTCCACTCTCCACACCCCCACCCATCCCCACCTGACCTAGAGATATTAATCTTTTTTCTTTTCTTTTTTTTTTTTTTGAGACAGAGTCTCACTCCGTCACCAGGCGCCAGGCTGGAGTGCAGCGGCACGACCTCAGCTCACTGCCATCTCCACTTCCTGGGTTCAAACGATTCTCCTGCCTCACCCCCCCGAGTAGCTGGGATTACAGGCATGTGCCACCATGCCAGGCTAATTTTTCTGTATCTTTAGTAGAGACGGGATTTCACCATGTTGGCCAGGATGGTCTCAAACTCCTGACCTCGTCATCTGCCCGCCTTGGCCTCCCAAAGTGCTGGGATTACAGGCGTGAGCCACACGCCTGGCCGATATTACTCTTAAGATCTTCTTCTTCCTCTGGGAGTTCTCCAAGTTTTCAACCCACAGGCTCTGGCCAGGCTCAGATCAAGAGAGCCAGCCCCTGCAGGGAATTTTCAGTGAATTTTCTCACATGACTATCTCGGTCCTGTAGAGCTCGCAAGGCCCAGACGCTAGTCTTACCACCGCTAGTCTCACCATCCTGGCTCGGCACTGGAGCTGTCCTAAGGGACGCCACGCTTCCCTCTGCCCTAAGCATATGGGAAAATGCCTGAGCCTCTGAGGGCTCCTCCCCTGCCTGTTTTTACACAGGAGCAGCTTTGGCCAGAGCTCCTGCATCTTGACCTGTGGCCTGAGGGTGTGGGGATGTGTGTGTGCGTGTGTGTGTGTGTGTCAGGCCTCTCCAGTCTGTATCTTGAAAGGTTCCTGTCCCGACTCCATCACAGGTTTCTTTCCCTAGAGCTGACCTCCCAGAGAGCTGGGTGAGGCGTGAGCCTTGGTTACCTTCCCACCTCTGCAGACCAGCTCCTCCCTCTCTATGCCAGGTTAGCCTGATCCCATCTAGAAAGGCTCCTGCTGGGCTTCAGTTGCTTCTCACCAGATCTGGGAAGCTGGGGCTGACAGTCTGAGGACCTGCCTCCTGTCCTGCCCACAAGAGAATGGGCAAGAGATTTTCCCAGGTGCCTTGCTTCTGGATTGAGCCTCAAATCCCTGTAAGTCTGTGACTGCGGATTCCTAGCCCATGCCATCTTAATAAAGACTAAGGCTCTCAGAAGGCAGCTGCTGCTTCCTGAGCTGGGGCCCATCCCATATGAAGCCCTGGCTCTAGGCCATGGAGGAGTGGTCGGGAGTTAGCATCTCCGGGACCCATCCTTGAGGAAATCTTCCCGAGCCAACCTCTAGCGTAGCCCTTTTCACCCTGTATGGAGCCGTCTTTGGTTGACATTGACTGTGTTTACTCTCCACCTGGCGAGGCGGTGACCATGCCTGGCTGAGTCTGGGCTCCATTAGTGTTGATGAACTGAATTGAACTGACCCACGAAGGGACATGCTAGTCATTTGGGAGTGCTGGGCTCTGTCCGAGCCTCACCGGCCTGACTCGGAGGAGAAGGCTGTTCCCTCTGGGTTACCCTTATACATGAGTCAAGGCCTGCTGCCCTCATCCCTTCAAGGGACTGGATGACAGGAAGTGTATCTCATGTACAGTCAGGAGCCTTGAGCTCAGACTCCGAGCCTCACCAGACCCCACAGCAGGTGTCAAGGAGGACCTCAGATTTCCTCTCCCTGAGCCTCCGTTTTCTCACCTTTTAAAATGGTGGAGTCAGAATAAAATTTCCAGCACTTTTAGCTGTGGAAACTTAAAACAGATCCTTGTGTAGTTCGTACATGTGATGATAGGGTGGTTTATACGTATGTGTGAGATATGTCACCCTTGGACCTTGTTACGACATCAGCACATTACCCGTCTATATGAAAATTTTTTTAAAAAAGTAAACTTAAAATACAAACAAAAGCATTTTGTGGGCCAGGTCCAGTGGCTCATACCTGTAATCCCAGCACTTTGGGAGGCCAAGGCAGGCAGATAACCTGAGGTCAGGAGTTCAAGACCAGTTTGACCAACATGGTGAAACCCTGTCTCTACCAAAAATACAAAATTAGCCGGGCATGGTGGCACACACCTATAATCCCAGCTACTTGGGAGGCTGAGGCAGGAGAATCACTTGAATCCAGGAGGTGGAAGTTGCAGTGAGCTGAGATTGCACCATTGCACTCAGCCTGGGCAACAAGAACAAAACACCTTCTCAAGGAAAAAAAAAAGCACTTTGTGCAAAAGTCCGGATACATAAAGCAGATGAAGGCGGTCTCTGGTTAAAGTGAGTGAAGAGGATGGTCGACTCCAAACTGTATCTTACCTACCTATCCCATAAGACCCAAGCACTTCTACAGAACTAAAGAAGGCTTTGGAAAGCACTGGCGAATCACCTGTCTTGTACCTTTTGGATGTGACACTCATGGTTCCTGCCCCCAAATGCCTCTCTGGCCACAGAGATGCTTCGCATGTGTGAGGAGGGGAGGAGTGCTGGGGACTAGACTTCTACCGGACCAACGGCTACACGTTAGAGTCACGGGGGAGCCTGCAAAACCACTGATGCCTAGTATTCCTTCCCCAGAGACTTTGCCCCAGAGATTTAACTGGGCTTCAGTGTGACCTGGGCATTGGGATCTTAAAAATCATCCCAGAGGTCAGGCGCAGTGGTTCATGCCTGTAATCCCGGTGCTTTGGAGGTCTGAGGCAGGAGGCTTGCTTGAGCCCAGGAGTTTGAGACCAGCCTGGGCAAAATCAAGACCCCATCTCTAAAAAAAAAATGTTAAAACTTTGTTGATTCTGATGTACAACCAGGGCTGAGAACCACTGGATTAGATAGCCTCCCCATACAGAAACGGGCTAGGAAGAGAAGTAGGAAAATGTAGTCACAAAAGCGTTGGCCTGAGAGACGGGACTTGAGTCCTAGTCCTGATTCTGCCATTAATTTTCTTTGTAACTTAGGGCAAGTTACCTTCCCTCTCTGAGCCTTCACCTCCTATCCCCATCCTTTCCCACAGCGAGCCCAGCATTCTTTTGTTCTTGTGATGCTGAGGTTGGGTTCATATTTGAGATTTTCACATATCCATAGAGGAGTTTAAGAGAGATGACATGTGACTCTGACCAGGACTTCCCATAGGAGGCATGGATAACAATGCAGGCTCATCATCTTACTGCTCAGCATTTTCTGGCCATTGTTGTATCCCACCAGTATGACAGACACTGTGGTGTGATGGTTAAGTGTCTAGACTCTGGACCCTAACCCTGTGGGTTCAAAGCCCAGCTCTGCCACTTACCAGTTGCGTGTACCCTCAGCTTGAGGATGATAATAATCCTATCTGTTGGAGTTGTAACAAGGATAACTTTGAATTCATGCAAGTTCTAAGACCAGGACCTGGCGTGTTAGCCATTGCTATTATTAAACTAAATGATCAGAAAATGAGCTACTCTTCCTGAGGCGTGGAATTACCTGAATGACCGTGGGCCAAGGCTTCCCCCTCTGAAAGACAAATGGATATACCATAAAGGGAGGACTGAGTCTCCTAGGGTAGGGCTCACTCACTGTACCCAGGGCAGTCAGCAGCTTCCTTCCTTCCTGCTTCCCCAGCTCTTCCATGAACTCCCTGCGAGCTCTCCTTCTCCTCATTTCTGGATCTAAAGGCCTGGAGGTAAAGAAAGTGCAGATGACAACTGCTACCCAAGGGTTTCCTCCCATGTCTTTACCCAGTTCCTCCTCTTGCTCAGGGCTGTGTGCCTCAGGGACTCCCTGCACTTTTGAGTGCTATCCTCAAAACTTTCTAAGACCCCTCTGATGCCTGGGGTTGGCTAGAGTCAGCAGTGCCACCTGGAGAGGCGCCCCAGACCCTATTTCTCCCCTTGTGTGTGCTCTCTGACCCTCTACCCTACACATGGGGCTCCCAGGTGCCCCAGGGAGCTCCGTGACTCCTGCTGATGGAGTCGTTGTGGGGTCTGTGGCTTGGGCCCTGGTTGCCGAGGGCAGCAGTGAGCAGATTGCTTTCCCTGTCTGGCACGGCACTTCTTTGAGGGATTAGGTGAGACTGGGCCATCAGAATAGTGTGGATATGCTCATCTTGGGTGCTTTGAATTGTTACTATAGACAAAGGCTCCCAAAAACATATATTTGCCTGGGGCCCTGATACCCTAAGGGCAGCCTTACCCTCATCCACATCCTCCCCTTCCACAAAAAAACCTTTAGCCTTTCAGATGAATAGACAGGGAAATTGACAACCTACATTTTCCCACATCCTTCCTGACCAAACTTCAACAGAATCCCAAGTATTCTGACTTTAGGATGTCTTCTCTCCTTCCTCTCCATGGTCTTCTTCACCCCTACCTCATCCTAGGGTCCCTTCTGAGATGCCCCCCTGCACACTGAGCTTTCCTGACCCAGGTACAACTCCCTAGGGACCTCAGCAGCCTCTGATTCTGCACTAACAAGGCAGGGGAGCTGGACCAGACTCTGGGGCTCTGAGACTGGGGTGCGAAGGAGGGGTCTGGCTTGGGGCTGGGGGTTCAAGGGAGGAGTCGGCACCCCCCACCCAGCTCTGCATGCCATGTGGGTCCTTAAAGCCCTTTCTCTTCCCCCATAGGATGCTGCAGAACAACCAGCTGGGAGGAATCCCCGCAGAGGCGCTGTGGGAGCTGCCGAGCCTGCAGTCGCTGTGAGTCATTAGAGGGCCAGTCTGGGAGTCATCAGCTTCCTGGGGCCTGAGTCACAGCTCAGGGCCCCCTGCCTCAGCTTTCCCTTCCCTCTGCAGGTCCCCCTCTCCCAGTCCATGTTCCAGACAGCATGCCGCTCCTGGCTTTGGTTTCTCTGGGGTTTTCTGTTGTCGTCAGTGTGTGGATGTGTACACTCCTATGTGTATTTCAGGAGAGGAGGGCTCCTGGGCCTCACTGGGGAACTGTGGGAATGGGACCTCCCTAGGTGAGGCCACCAGGGCAGCAGTCCTGGGGCGATGGGCATTCTGCCATTGGAGCCTGGGGTCGGGGGTGGAGACTGCCGCCCAAAAGAAGCGTCAGGAAGGGGCTGTCTTCTCTACCTAGCCTGCTCTTGCCCCTGGGCTCTGTGGTGGGTGGGAAGGAGGCTAGGCTCAGATGCTCATTTTCTTTACTTGGGGGTAGGACTGCCCTCAGGGACTCACAGACCACCCATAACAGATCCCTCCCTCCAAGAAGCCCTGTAGTTCCCTTCTTGTCCAGCAGGGGCATCATGGAAGCCAGACCCAGCCTGAGGGTGGAAGCAGGAGCGCGTGCTCCAGGGTGATGTAACCCAGCCCAGCGGGAGCCGCTGGGCCAGGTGCTGGGCTTCATCCACAGAGTGCACAGCCCAAGGCCTGGAACACAGTAGGTGCCTCATCCATGCTTGATGAACCCAACTTAATTACCAGGTACCACTTCATCCAATGGGAGAGTGAACAGATCTTTTGGGAGAAGTCAAAGTTGGGAGGCAGGATTGGGGTACTGCAGTTAGCTAGTGGGAGAAACTGAGTCATAGTGGGCATGCAGTGTGTCCGGACAAAGGCCTCTAATATTCTCAGACTTCGGCGCTGTTCAGTCTATGGATGTGGAAGTCAGACAACTTCTGACTTCTCCGTGGGTGGAAGGAGGAAGGAGGTGGGGAAAGGGGACTTTCCTTCCCACGACTGATATGTAGGCCCCATTTCACCGTATGCAGAGGGCAAGCTGTGGGGGTCCTGGCTAGCAGCTGTGCCACACCGGCCTGTGGTGAGGGCTTCCCTCCCCTACTCCTTCCCTGGAAGCCCTCTGCCCTCCTGCCTCTGTGTCTGGTCCCTGGCGCCCCTGAACTGCTCGATCAGCCCCAGTGGCAGAACCTGCCTCCCCACACTCTCTCAACTTCTGCCCCCATCCCAATGAGTGCTGGGCATCTGGCCCCAGCCCTCTCTTCTCCCTTCATCCAGTCTCACCCTTGGACAGGGCCAGGCAACCCAGTATACCCTAGAGGCCAAGGTCAGAAGACCAAAGGCCAGGCAAGCCTGTGCTTGCTCCCCGCCTGCAGGGGCAGATAAGCATTTGTCTAGGGCACCAGCGCAGCAGGGACAGCCAAAAATAAGGGAGGAGGAGTGAGGAGAATTTGACATTTCATCCGCAGCCTCAAAGAGGACTGCATAGGGGAAGAAATTAGACTTTCACTGGACTTCTTCACCTTTTGAGGTTGTTAATCAAGTTTACTATTTTTAGAAAGATTGTGAATCACATATTTTGAGTTCTTGGGGCCTCTAAAGGTCTTGCTTTCACGCTAGGCAGGGAGCTTTTGGGCAGTACATACAATTTTCCCTACACTTTCTGGGAAGTGGGCAGCCCTTGCGGCTGGGAGAACCAGACCATTAGCTTCCACTTTCAGTCCCGTTATTCTCCTTTGCCTGGGCATAACAGGGCAGGGGACAGAGGCCAAGTCCCCCACTCCCCCAGTTATAAGGCAGATGCATAGATTGTACTTCTTGCAATCCTGCAAGAAGAGCATTGGCCTGAGTGACAGAAAATGTGGCGTCAAGTGCTGGCTCTGATCCTGACTGCTGTGTCATTTGCCCTCTCTGAACCTCAGTTTCTCAAGGGGAGGATAATTATCTTCCCTGCCTCACAGGGTGTTGCGAAGATCAAATATATAGCCAATGTGAGGGAGATTTGCAAAAAAAAAAAAATGACTCCACACAGCTATAATGTATGGTGATGCTATTATGAGACTGTTTATCTCACCAGTCATTGATATCCCCACTCCTTTTTTTTAGACAGGATCTGGTTCTGTCACCCAAGCTGGAGTGCAGTGGCCTGATCTCAACTCACTGCAACCTCCGCCTCCTAGGCTAAAGGCACCCTCCCACTTTAGCCTCCCAAATAGCTGGGACTATAGGCATGCACCACCACGCCCAACTAATTTTTGTATTTTTTTGTAGAGATGGGGTTTTGCCATGTTGTCCAGGCTGATCTTGAACACCTGAGTCCAAGAAATCCACCTGCCTTGGCCTCCCATAGTGCTGGGATTACAGGCATGGGTCACTGTGCCCAGCCTGATCGTTTTTTTTTTTTTTTTTGAGTCAGAGTCTTACTCTGTTGCCAGGCTGAAGTGCAGTGGCATTATCTCAGCTCACTGCAACCTCCGCCTCCCAGGTTCAAACGATTCTCCTGCCTCAGCCTCCTGAGTAGCTGGGACTACGCGCCACCATGCCCAGCTAATTTTTGCATTTTTAGTACAGACAGGCTTTCACCATGTTGGCCAGGATGGTCTCGATCTCATGACCTTGTGATCCACCGCCTTGGCCTCCCAAAGTGCTGGGATTACAGGCATGAGCCACCTTGCTGGGCCTATCCATTTTTTTTTTAACAAATTATTTTGAGGCCTCAGAATCAAAGTTGAGTCGTAAAAGATTAGTAAGAATCAGGTGAAGAGGCAGGGAAGGACGTTCCAGACAGAGAGAACAGCACATGCTGCAAAGGCACAAAGTTAAGAAAGAACCAAGTAAATTCTAGAGAAAGTGAGTTTGGCTGGCTGAACAGTGCGTGCGCGCGCGCGCGCGTGTGTGTGTATGTGTGTGTGTGTATGTGTGTGTGTATGTGTGTGCGTCTGTGTGTGTGTGTGTGTGTGTGTGTGTGTTGGGGGGGCCGGTGGGAAGGGCAGTAGTGGGGAAAGAAGATCTGGAGTTGGTCTTGCTAAGAATTTGGACTTTATTCTTAAGACAGCGGGGAGCCACGGGACGACTTTTAGCAGGAGAGCAAGGTGATAGGGTTTGTGTCTTTGAAAAATTACTTTGGCAGCAGTTATTGGGGGCAGCCTAAAGTTGGGGAAGCCAATGAAGAGACTCCCAAACCAAGGCAGCATGGCAGTGGCCAAAGGAAAGACAGGGGCAGTGGTGAAAGGAGAAGCGGACAGACTAGAAATAGCTAGAAGTGATATCAGTGACACTCTGGAGTCGGATTGTTTGGGTTCACCTCTCAGCTCCTTCACTTACTCACTTACTGCCTCTAAAACCCTGGGCAGACTACCTCAGACTGCCTCAGCATTTCCATTTCTTCATCATCAGCAAAATGGGAGCAATGATAGTATCTATGTATCTCAACAGGATAGAATGAAATGATTTAATATACATAAAAGAACGAGAACAGCACCTTTTGTTGCTACTTCCACAGCTGTCATTAGTAGCAGTAATACTGACTGGATGTGGGCGTTGAGGGAGAGAATTTAAGCTGACACCCAGTTCTTGGGCTTTGACATCTGGGTGTACCATCAGCAAGAGTCTGGCAAGTGGTAAGAGCTTATTAAGAACATGTAGGCCAGGCGCAGTGGCTCCTGCCTGTAATCCCAGCCCTTTGAGAGGCTGAGGCAGGTGGATCACCTGAGGTCAGGAGTTCAAGACCAGCCTAGCAAATATGACAAAACCCCATCTCCACTAAAAATACAAAAAATTAGCTGGGCGTGGTAGCAGGTGAGGCACAAGAACTGCTTGAAGCCAGAAGGCAGAGGTTGCAGTGAGCAGAGATTGCGCCACTGTACCCTAGCCTGGGCGACAGAGCAAGACTCTGTCTCAGACAAAAAAAAAGATATGAAAGAACATGTTGACGACGTAGTAAAGGCAGAGTGAACTGAAGAAGGCGAGTGCTCTGGGGAGGGTGCAGGGAAAGGGGGTGTGCTGAGGCCACTTTGGGACACACTGAGTTTGTGGTGCCTGCAGGCAGGATGACCAAGTATCCTGGAGAACCTGGAAGGTTGGTCAGTTGACCTGCAGGACGTCAGTGTGTGCGTGTGTGTGTGTGTGTGTGTGTATTGGTGGGAAGAGGGGAGGTCTGTAATCCAGCTGGAAGATTCTGTGTGTAAGTGTTATGTTCTGAGCGTTTGGAAATTGGGAGGTTTCAGGGAGGCACCACCCCAGGCCCCATGGTAAGGTGCCGCTCTACCCTATTCAGGTCCCTCCATCTTAGGAAGCGACAGTAAAAGCAGGCCCAGGTGGCTAAGCTGAAAGGAGACAGTGGGAAAAAATGACAATATTTTGGACATCTCTGTGTGCCAGCAGGGGCCCATCATTCCATATCTCTGACCTTCCTCCAAGGGACTATTGTGCCCCCAGTCTAAAGCCCAAGGCCAGGCTAAAGCTCCCCTAAAGCTACATGAGATGTTCTATGAATATTGTCTGACTCCTTCCTCACAAAACCCCCTCTCTAATAATTGCCATCTCTGTTATCAGATGAAGAAATAGAGGCAGAGAAGTTCAGGGCCTCTTCCAAAGTCAGGGCTGGTGAGCGGGGATGGCAGGCTTACACCCGGTTGTTGGGCTCTAAAGGCCACAAGGGAAGCCGCCTTTTGATGGCTGTCACTGGGCGACCCTCCCTGCTTCCCAAGGAATACCCCCAAATGGAAATGTCCTCCCTGTTGGAAATCAATGGATCAGGGATGTGTGTGGAGGATACGTCCCCTGCCCGTGCCCCTCCTGGGGTGATGTGTTCCCACAGGAGACCAAGCCCACCTGGGGACCTGAGCAAACTCCTGTGGACATTCCTGGAGGCTCAGGGAAGGCTCAGTCCTGTGGTCCACCTTCCACCAGCTAGAACCAGATGGGGGCACAGTACGAGGTGGTTTGGGTGAGTGAGGAGTGGGGCTAGGGCTAGGGAAGGGGGGCCAGCCAGGCATTCTGGGCCCAGGTACCCAGCTGAATGTGGCACACAAACTGTTTGGCTTGGCACCTGGGCTGGCAGCACCCAGCTCCACAACACCCTCCTCCCTGAATACACTTGCTTCCTCCCTGATCACTGTGGGAGGGGGAGAATGGTCATGCCAGACATGTCACGCCAGGCTTGAGCCAAGGCCAAGAGAAACCACGGGAAGCCAGCAGAGCCTGGGGGAAAATAGAAGCTGGGTGGGGGTGAGGCAGGGCAAGGGGGAGAGAACATAGCAAAGAAGAAGAAGTGGGGGCTGTGCTGGGCTGAGGCCTGGAGAGCTCCAGCTGGTCCCAGGAGAAGAGTCGGAAAAGCACAGTGACAAGAGTAAAGGGGAGAAACAGCCCAAGCCTGGATACTCTAGGAGGGAAATGCATAATTGCGAAGGATAGCCACATGAAACTGGCGAACATTGTCTAGAGCCGGGGAAATGAATCAAGAGCAGTGCCAGACTCCAAACTGAAACCCACGGCTGAACTACCCCAACCCTCTCAGCCCACACCAGCCAATCCAAAACACATCGGTGGCCGGCTGAGAGAAAAGAGATGGAGAAGCCAGGGTGGATAGATGTGTGCACCACTGTGCTCGCGGGCTGGGGAAGGCAGCTGGGCCCGGGTGACACACGAAGGAGGAGGGCTCCCTCTTAGCACATTTCAATATGCTAAGCACATTCATATATCTCACTTAATCCCCAAAGCCCTATAAAATAGTGTCTGTTATTCCCATGTTCTAGCTGAGGCAACTAAAACCCAGAGGAGTTAAGCAACTTGCCTGAGGTCACACAGCTAGGATGTAGCACAGCTGGGACTTTAGTTTAGCTCCAACTCCAAAGTACCAGGTTCTTAACCGCTATCCTTTAGTACATCTCCTAAAGCTATAATCTTTAGGATCCAGAAACTTGGGTTCAAGTCCTAGCCATAGCACTAACCAGCTATGAGGCCATGGCAAGTCACCTCCCCTCTCTGAGCCCAAGGTTCTCTATCTCTAAAATGAGAGGGTCCAATGGGATGATTGGCAGGCAGGTGTCCCAAGTGAATGTCATGCCATAGAGGTACAGGGACTTCCTAAGGGGTTACTGGCTCTGCTCTTGAATTGTTTATGGTTACCGGGTACTTGCTCTCTCTGGGTCTCATTTTCCCTTACTGTGCAATGGAAAGTATCCCTTTTGAAACCTTCCAGTCTCCTGGGAATGCTGTGAGTTGAGATGAGGAGGAAAGACCTGAGGTGCTCCAGGAGAAAATGGCTGAACCATTTTGTTCAGTGCTGGAGGTCTTAGGAAGGATTGGTGGTGTTCCCAGGAAGAACCAAAAGCGAGGGACCTCTGGGCAAGCCCCCCCATCCCATGCCTCTGACCTTCCACCAAAGGACTATTGCAGCCCTAGACTAATGTCCAAGGCCAGGTGAATAACAATAACCGACACTTAGATGGCACCTTCCATGTGCAAGCCATTGCACTTGTTCTCTCCCTCAACCCTCACAGCACTCCTCTGGGACGGCTACTGCTAGGTGTCTTATCATCCCCATTTTTTTTTTTTTTTGAGACAGAATCTCCCTCTGTTGCCAGGCTGAAGTGCAATGGCACGATCTCGGCTCACCTCAACCTCCGCCTCCTGAGTTCAAGCGATTCCCCTGCCTCAGCCTCCCAAGTAGCTGGGATTACAGGCATACACCACCATGCCTGGGTAATTTTGTATTTTTAGTAGAGACAGGGTTTCTCAATGTTGGTCAGGCTGGTCTCAAACTCCTGACCTCAGATGATCTGCTTGCCTTGGCCTCCCAAAGTGCTGGGATTACAAGCATGAGCCACTGCACCGGGCCCTATCATCCCCATTTTATAGATGAGCAAACTGAGGCACAGAGCCATAAAGTGACTTGTAGCAGAGCCAGGGTCAAAAGTCAGGCAGCCTGGCCCAGAGTCCATGCATTTAACCGTGGTGCTGGGCTGCCTCTCGAGAGCAATTCTGAGGAGGCTGAATGAGATGACAGGCCCTGGGAAGTGTCCCATCAGTGGGGCTTGGGAGCTGACCTTGGGTTGTGAGCTCTGCTGGGGCATGCCTGGGGATCCTGGATTTCCGTATTTCTGTCCTTACCCTAGGTATGCTAGAGTTAAGGGGAGCCTGGGTTGAGGTGATGGATCTGACTGCCTGGGGAGCTAGGGGATGTGAACACTGTGGTATCAGCATTGAGCCCTGGAGACCCTTGGCCTTGATCAGCACCCCAGAATGTCCACGAGAGAGTGCATAAGGCTGGTCATGCCTAATAACCATCTTGTTATGAAGAAGATCATTTCCAGGAGCTTTGCACCAGAAATGGCTCTTCTGTCTTCCCTTGTGAGGAGCAGCAATGCAATTATAGCCCCACTTTACACACAGACTTGCAGGGGAGGTACAGAGCGGGAGGGGACTTGCCTGAGGGATGGAGCCGAGGTGGAGCTAAGGAGGGTCTTATGGTGATGGGAGAAGGGCCCACCATGACCGACCTCACCACTCACAGCCTCCTGGAAGCAAATCTTCAAGGCCCCAAGTGGGAGGCCTGGGTGATTCCAAGAGAAGGAGCCAATTGTCCACGGAATTGGGGATTTTTCTCAAGCAGTCATCCTCTTGGGTCTCCTGGGCACTGAGGAAAGGAGGACGACATCACGGCGGGCGACAAGGAAATTGTCCTTGGGAGAAGGACTACAGACGAGGATCAAAAACTAAGTTATGAGCAGAGCTTACAGAGCAGTAGTTCTCCAAGTGTGGTCCCGAGACGGGCAGCATCAGCATCACTGGGGAAACTGTTATTAGACATGTAAGTTCTCAGGCCCTACCCAGACCTAGTGAATCAGAATCTCTGGGCGTGGGCTTAGCCCCCTGGGTCTTAACGAGCCCTCCAGGTGATTCTGATGCACGCCGAAAATTAAGGGCCGCTGTTATAGAAGAAAGGGACATGGTATGCTACTGCTGCCTTAACCAAATGTCAAAAACTGGGCGGTTTCAAACAACCAAAATGCATTTGCTCATAGTTCTGAGGCCAGAAGTTCTACAGCAAGGTGTCAGCAGGGCTGCGGTCCCTCTGACGGCTCCAGGGCTAGGTCCTTCCTTGCCTCTCACAGCTTCCCATGGCTGCTGCCGTTCCTGTGGCTGCAGCACTCCAGTCTCTGCAGTCTGGCTTCACGTGGCCTTCTCCTCTTGCTCTCTGTGTCTCTGTCGTCTCTGATAAGGATACTTATCATTGGATTTAGTGCCTACCTGGATCATCCTGACCATCTCACCCCAAGATCCTTAATACCCATTTCCTACATAAGGCCCATTTACGGGATCTGGGAGTTGTATATCTTCTGGGGCCTCCATTTGACCCACTACAAGGGGAAGAGGGAAAGTGGGCCTGGATGCTGTGAGAGAGCACTTGGGGGTGAGAAGCTGAGGCTCGGGTCAGGAAAAAGAAAACAGGAGGGTTAGAGTGAGCAGTAGCTGTGAGCCGGCTGTGCCCACCACGGGGGCACCTGGCCAAGTGAGGCCCAGAGCTGGCAGGAGAAGGGAGCAACAAAGCCTGAGGTCTGGGGTGTTCTGATCTAAGGCCTCATCCTGAAGATGCCCAGTCTGCTATGGAAAAGCCCCCCCAAGTCTGCCTGCAAGCTGTGCAGGTGATCTAGTGAATGCTGTTGGCACCAGACATCCTGCCTGCCAGCCAGAGGGCCCTAAGGCCCAGCTGTGCTGTAGGGCCCAGCCAAGGGGTCCCCAGGGATGCACGAGGTGGCAGATGGCCTCCCTGGCACGGCTATTTTGGGCTCCATGATTATATGCTACTGTATTTGGATCTTCCCAAGGTTCCGGGAGTTGATTACCACGTGCGTTTGGGGCAGAGGCTGCTCTGAGGTGGGTGGGTGGGCGGGCAGGCAGCCCCCTGCAGCCCACAAGGGTCTGAACATGGGTAATTAGCCTCCTGAGAGATGGT
Source organism: Cacajao melanocephalus (assembly GCA_963573385.1). Taxonomy (NCBI): domain Eukaryota; kingdom Metazoa; phylum Chordata; class Mammalia; order Primates; family Pitheciidae; genus Cacajao; species Cacajao melanocephalus. The sequence continues at coordinate 87,088 of CAUYLG010022443.1, read as the reverse complement.
AGGAGAGTGTTCGTGATGGGTGGGGCCAGGGAATCAGGGGTGATTCTTTCAGCCATAAATGCTGGTCTGGGACAGAGTTGGCCCAAGCCAGGCCACCCAGGAGCAGTGCGAGGCTGGGGCCCCAAGGGAGACACCTCAGCTTAGACTTGTGGGGCTCCTCAGCCTTCCTGCTGGCCCTCTCTGGCTATGGTGCTGGGACCTTCTTGGGCCAGAATGGTCTCCTCCAACTGGACCACTCCTGCCCTCTAAGCCCCACAGAGCCCAAGCAGGCAAGTCCTGAGAGGCCTGAGGCAAGAGCAACTCAGGTGTTGGGAACTGATAGGCCAGTGTTGGTGCCAGGTGCAAGTCAGCCCCCAGGTGGGGCTGGGAGGTGGGTAATCCCTCCCCCATGGGGAGAGGACAGAGACTCCATCCCTCCATCCATCCATCCCTCCATCCCTCCCCCATCCCTCCATCCATCCCTCCCTCCCTCCCTTCATTGAGCCATTCATCCATCCTCCATCCATCCAGCCATCTGTCCATCCAGGCTTGAAATACCTAGCACAAGAGATACTGATATAAATAATAAAACAAGGGCCCTGCCTTTTCAGCAGCTCATGGTCTGAGGTAGGAATATTAGATATATCCAGACCCCATCTTCATCCTTCCCCTCTCATACATTCTTCCATTCTGTGCCCTTAAGCTTCTGTGACAGAAAAGTCAGTGCAAGTGAACATGATGTAAAAATGTGTATATAAAAGCTAAAACAGAGTTGACTAAAATGATGAAAACCAGGTGAAGCCCAGTGTGTGTAGTAAGAATCATATGGGTAGTTAATTTTTGGTGAGTGCTTACTATGCTACCAGGCTCTAGGCTTATGCTTGACAGACTACCTCATTCCTTGCAACAAGTCTCTAAAGGAGGTCCTGTGATCCCTTTTTACAGATGGGGAAATTAAGATGTAGGGAACTGATCACTTGGTAAAATGGTTCACCTGAATACCAAGCTTATTCATGCTCTGAACCATGACTTTAGACTATGCAGAAGGAAAGCTGAGGGACCCTTGAGTTCTAGTTCCCAAGCTTTCTGCCTCGCAGTACAAGGGAAGCTTACAAAGTGCAGCTCCCCAGGCCCCTTAGACCTCCTGAACTGGAATCTTCAGGGCTGGGACACAAGAATCTGGATTAAAAAAAAAATCTTCGCAGGTGATTCTGATGCAGAGTGAAGTTTGGGAGCCACGGCTCCGATCCTTGCCACTCAAAGTAAGCTGCGTGGGCCAGCAGCATCAGCATCACTTGGGAGTATAAGTGCAGAACCTCAGACCTGCTGATGCAGATTCTGCATTTTAACAGGACCCATCCCTCCACCCCCCAGGGGATTAGTAAGCAATTCAAAATTGGGAATCACTGTTCTTTTGTTCAGGAGCTTCTGGGATACCCTGTGCCCTCTCCCAACCTCAGCTGAGATGGGCAGCAATCATTATCAACTGTCCATAGGCCTGTCCCTAAGCTCTAAGGACTTTCTGCAGAAACTCCCCATCCCTTAGAACCCCTTTTTTGTACCCCTGCCATCACTTGTACACATGGAATGGAAATGTAAGGTTTAGACTGGTTTGGTCGTGGACCTGCTTGGAGGCAGTGAAAGGTACTGGATGACCTCTTGGGCAATGCAGTTGGAGAGCTAAAGGTTAGACTTTGGGAAGAACTTCCCAGCTGTATATACCACACAGAGGGGAAAAGGCTAGAGTACCTTTTTGGGAAGGTATGTTAGAGTCACACTCTCCTCACCTGGCCTAGGGGCAGGAGAAAATGTATCACCATCTCACTCTGATCCCTTCATGATGTTTTCTGGGAGTTTGCTTAGAGAATCCCAGAGAGGTGAGAGAAGGCTCAGGCTGCAGCCTGGAACAGTGGAGCCAGCGCCTGTGGCCTGCAGCAGCCTTCCACTAGCCACACCCCTGGAGCCATGGCCGGCCCCTCCTCCCCAGCCCCTCAGCCATCCTGATGAGAGAAGAAGGGTCGGGGGCTGGGAAAGTGTGATCTTTTTCGAGTCTATGAGTAATTTTCCATCTGTTTATGAGCCTTTGGAGCCCAGGTGGCTGCCAGCCACTTGGAGGGTGGAAATCCACACAGCAACCGGAAAAGGCGGCAAGCATACCCAGCTCCTGCCCTGGCCACCGGCTGAGGCTGCGTGGGCGGAGGCTGCCCTCCTGAGACCACAGGACCTTAGAATACTGGGGCTGGAAGGCATCACGGGGGTCACTCAGTCCAACAGACTCTATTACAGGTGAGGAAACCAAGCAGCTGAGAGAGGAAGTGACTTCCCAGTGTCGCCTAGGGAATCAGTGGCGGTGCTGCAGCTAGCTGGAACCCAGAGCAGGTCTGCAGATGCTTTTTTGGCTCTGGAAGGGGACAATCTATTTATGAGCCTCTGTGACCACTTCAACCAGATGGCTCTAAGATCAGTTGTTCTGGAATGTGACCCCATCCGGGGGACTCTCGCCAAAGTCGCTTCCCTCCCCTCACCACCCTAACACCTGTTTTGGGACTTGGAGCCAGCTCCTTCCTCTGCCTTCCCTTAAACAACTCCAGCAAGGCCTGGTCTGGAGGACTCTGAGGGTCCTGGGAGGGGTCTGGTCTATGGAGAGGGAGGAATGAGGCCCCTGGTGTTTGGTGGGATGTGCGGCTGTGGGGTGGCAGTCACTGAAAGGATGCAGTGACTTCAGGGCCCTGGCAGCCCACAGAGAGGACATCATCGCTGTCCCCTCAAAAAGCAATCTCTTCCCCCAAGGAAAAAGGGCAAGTCCGGCTCTCTCTGCCCTCCCCATATTTCCTGGAAGAATTCCGCTTTTTCTCTGGAGGGTGTCCCACCTTTATTGCCTGGTGAGTGGGAGTCCAGCACCTTTCTGGGGCTGGAGGCCACAGAGGACCATCAGCCGAGGTGACTCTGGCCCCATCGCTCTCCGGGGAGCCAAGGCACCACAGTCGGGAAAGAGGAGAGAAGGCAGCAGTTGGAAGGCAGAGAAAGAGGAAAGAATCTTTCTTTGAGCAGCTCCCGCGTGACAGATACTAGGCGCCTTCCTCAGGCTGACCTCCATTCAGCAGCAGGGCCATCAGTCCCACTCCCCGAGGCTCCACTGCAGCCCGCGCCTGCCTTCGCTCTCTCCCCGGCTTCACAGTCCACACCAGTGCTGTCCATCAGTTCTTCCTCTACGGGTGAAGCATTCTTACCCTTCTGATAAGGTGCTTTCCAGCCCTCACCTTATTTGATTGCATAGCAGCATGTGATAATGTTGCCCACTCTCTCCTTAAAGTCCTTTCTCCCAGTGCCTTCTGTAAGGAGAACCCCTTCTCCCAGATCCCTCCTACCTCTCCAGTCACTCCTCGATCCTCTTTGCAAGTTCCTCGTCCCCTGCCCATCCTATAAATGGCAGAATTCTTTGGGGGCTCTGCTCTATCCGTGTCTCAGTTTCTCCCTGGGGAGTTTCTCATCTGCCCGTGGACTCAGTAACTACCTGTGTGCTGATGGTTCCCAAGTCTTAGCTTTAGCTTAGATTGGTACAATGAATGGCCTATTGGAATCTCCACTTGCATGACTCACAGAGTTTTAAACTGAATATTTCTCAAAGTAAACCCATCATGTTCCATGCATATTTCTTCTCCACACTCTCTGTTTCAAGAAATAACATCATTTAGAGACTTGGTTGTCATCCTTCACTCTTTCACCACTTCTACAATCAATCAATCAAGTCCCAGTGACTACATCCTGGTTGCTCTGGAGTAGGTCCTCTTCTTTTTACTTCCTGGTGGCTGCCATTATCTGCCTGCCCTCGTCCCCTGCCTGGGCTGCTGTGACAGCCTCCTTACAGGCCCCCAGCTTCCACTCAGAACTTACCCCAGTCTTTTCCCCACATTGCAGCCAGATGGATCTTAAGATACAATGTGATCATGTCACTCTCCTGCTTAAAATTCATTGGCTCCCAGATGTCCTGAAGACAAAGCCCAAACTCCTTGGCTAATGTACGAGGCAACCCACGATCTGGCTCCTGCCATCTCTTGCCCCTTCCCCCTACGCTCTGTGCTGTAGCAGACGGAGTAACCTGCAGTTCTCTTGGGCCTGCAGCCTGTGCTCCTGTGCTTTGCTGTTCCCTCTGCCTGGAATAGTTGCTCCTAGTTCTTCTTCTCACCAGCCTAACTCATCCTTCCCACCTCCTACTCCTCCTTTAGGTCTTAGTTTGAATGTCTCCTCTGAAGGACGCCTCTTCTGATTTATTCAGCTGCCTCTGTGCTGCACTCCTAGAACAGCCTGCAATCCTACTCTTACTCTCTTATTTCATCCTGTTTCCCTCTATACTCTGAGTTCCATGCAGAGACTGGGAGTCCTTTTTTAATGTATTTCTTTTCTTCTTTTTTTTTTTTTTTTTGAGACAGAGTCTCGCTCTGTCACCCAGGCTGGAGTGCAGTGGTGTGATCTTGGCTCACTGCAACCTCCACCTCCCAGGGTCAAGCGATTCTCCTGCCTCAGCCTCCTGAGTAGCTGGGATCATAGGTGCCCACCACCACACCTGGCTAATTTTTGTCTTTTTAGTAGAGACGGGGTTTCACCATGTTGGCCAGGCTGGTCTCAAACTCCTGACCTCAGGTGATCTGCCCCCCTTGGCCTCCCACAGTGCTGGGATTATAGAAGTGAGCCACCATGTCCAGCCTAGATGTCCTTTTTTAAAATTCAGGATTTCCCATTGCCAGTACAATATGTGGCACATAGTAGGCACTGAGTGATCTTTGCTTATAACTGTGCATTTTAATGAATGGGGAAACAGGACCGGAGAGATTAAGTCATTTACTCAGTAACACACAATCTGTAAGAACTAGAGCTTGATTTAAACTTGCGTATGTCTGATTCCTGAGGCCATGCCTGTCACGTTTCTGGGAGGTGGGATAGCAGACAGAGCTGAGAGGGGAGTAAAAGCAGGAAAGCTACCCACGGGGTTTAAAACAAGACGACCACGGATGATGGCCTGATACAGGCAATGCTGTTGGCTTCTGGTGGCAAGCGTGGGCTCTCTGTGCGGTGAATTCACAGAGACAAGGTGTGTAAGGAGGCTTCGGGCCTCCACCGTCTGACAGTATGTGGTCAGAGCCTGCACACTTGTATGTGGATCACCCTAAATAAAACAGGAATAGGAAAGTAAAGTTGTTATTTTAAAAAAGCCATACAGTGTCCTCTGCAGCCAAGAATAACATTGTTTAGAATTACCTGCTATGTGAGGATGACCTATGTCCCTGCAGCCCCTGAGCCTTCATGGGGAATGCAGAGGCTGGGGCTACAGGTGCAGCGTCGAAGACTGCGTGGGGGCACTCACCATTTCCAGAGCTTGAGGTTGGGGTGTGGGGGGCAGGGGAGGGAAGAAGAGGAAGCCGGGGAGCCAGGAGGCTCTATTCCCCAGGCAGGACTCGCCCAGCTGCTTTGCCTTTCCTTCCTGCTGTCAGCTGCAGCGGACAGGAGTGAGGCTGCTGGGCTCCTCGGGGAGCCACCAGGCCTTTGGGGCCAATGCAGCTGCCTCTGCCCCCAGCCGCAGCCCAGCATCCTCCCCTGGCCCAATTATCCTGCTTCTCTGCTGCACATCTGCTAACTGGAGGCCTGAAGGATCTTAGAGTAAACCCCTCCCCAGAACATCTGCAGTGTGGGGGCTGGAGCGGAGCCCACCTGGAAAGAAGAGGAGATGGGAAAGTGAGAGGAAAAGGGGAAAGGGAGAGAAGAGGAGGGAGAAGGAGGACTGAAGAGGGAGGGGCCAGACTGGGGAATGTCAGGGTGAGGGGCTGAGGGGGGAGATTGGAGGCAAAGGAATAGTCCCCGAATTCTGAGTTCTGCCTCTTGTGGAGGTGAAATGGGTTGGAGGGGGTGTGGTGAAGGGGGTGCCCAAGGCTCCTCCAAGTCATCAAATGGCACCACTTTTGTCATCTCACTCCTCTGATCAGAAACCGCCCACAGACCCCCTGATCAGCTGGGGCAAATCTTCCTTTAAATTATAACTCTTTTCATCTTGGTGTCCCTCTACCCTGCTCTCTACTCCAGCAAAGCCACTTCCCCTTCTCCCCCTACCTTCCCAAGCCTGTTCTTCTACCTCCGTGCCTTGGCTCAAGCTGTTTCTCAGACTAGGAAGTCCTTCCTTTTCCTTTCTGCCAACGCTTGATTATACTGCCTGCATCAATGCAGCCCTCACCTCCTCCAGGAAGCCCCCGCTAGAATAATTCCATCTGACCCTGGGCCTGCAGGGGAACACTTGGGGAATACTAAATTACCAGAGCCAGGCATCCTCACTCTTTATAACAATTTCTTGTCTCTTAGCCTTGGCTTTCCCATCTGTTACATGGGTGCAGGCCCTGGGCTCCTGTAGATGAAAGGCACCATGGGTGCTTAGCGGCAGGATTGCTCTGTAATTCAGCCTGCACCCGCTGAGCCAAATGCCCTGCTGGAACAGAGCCTGCCAGCAACTACCTGCTGCCGGAGGCGTGGAGAAGAACCTGAGGAGAATTCAGGTGGTAGGGAGGAACAGGGCACCGACAACAATTAGCCTGTAGGTACTGCCTGGAGATCTGGTTTCAGACTTGTGGGATTGGGACACTAAATGGTAGGCTTTTGACAAGTCAGAAAAGTTTGAGAAAGGGCTCCATGCCTAGCCTAAGGCAGATGGGTATAATTCCTGTCTCCTCTCTCTCCCTGACAAGTGTCCTGCATCTGACTGTGTCCAGACTGCTTCGAGACCTGAAAGTCAAGGGAAGAAGTAAAATAAGCCTTAGGGAGCATTTGCTACATGCCAAGCATTGTGTCAGGCGCATGCATGGGCACTCTCACCATGCCCCTTATTGGAAGGCTTCAACATACCCAGCAGGAAGACGTCCTGACATAGGGGCCCGTACACTGGAGACCTGGCTCAATCTGGGACTCTAGACTGGGGCAGCTTAAATAATCTGTCTTCTTTTAGCTGAAAGGGTGGTGTGCGATTTTTAGGGTCTCTGAAAATAGTACTGCTTTTCTGTGAAAACCAGCTCTGCCATTTTCCAGATGAAGGATCATAACCAAATTGTCTCAACATTCTGAGCCTCGGTTTTGTATCTATAAACTGGGAATGATAAAGTGGTTGTTTTGAAGACTTGTGAGATGATGTATAGGAAGACTTAGCAAACTGCCAGGTACATTCTGAGTGCACAATAACTGCTGATGATTCTACTATTCTTTTTTCTTTCTCTTTGAGACAGAGTCTTGCTCTCGCTCTGTTGACCAGGCTGGAGTGCAGTGGCGCAGTTTCGGCTCACTGCAACATCTGCCTCCCAGGTCAAGTGACTCTCCTGCCTCAGGAGAGTAATCCCAAGTAGCTGAGATTTCAGATGCCTTCCAGCACACCCAGCTTTTTTTTTTTTTTGTATTTTTAGTAGAGACGCGGTTTCACCATGTTGGCCAGGCTGGTCTCGAACTCCTGATCTCATGATCTGCCTGCTTCAGCCTCCCAAAGTGCTGGGACTACAGGCGTGAGCCACCACACCTGTCCAAGATGGTCCTACTCTTCTTATTAGGCTAATCTCTAGAACTGGCTCCTACCACATCATCATTTTCCACCAGGGAAGGAGCCTGAGGCAGGATGCTTTGGGCAGCTCAGAGAAACTCTGGCTGTGAGGAACTGGGGTAGGATAGACTCGAGGGGTTCCTTGCCTCTGGTCAGGCTTTGCTGCGAAACTAGATTATCCAGAAAGGGAAAGATACTTCCTCCACCCCTGACCTCAGGAATGGTCTCTCCTGTGGTGAGTTACCCCTGCCATGAGTGAATATGGGTCATTCCTTCCACTGTGTTTGCCTTCTGCGGTTCCATGATGTACCCCTTCCCCATGCCAGGCACTGATGTGCCTGCCTTCAGTGAGTTTGTTACTAAGTAAGGGCTGTGAGACCTGTTCACAATAAATAGTACATGCTAGAATCTAGCAGGTGCATATGCAAAGTCCAGAGTGCTGTGGGAAGGGGAGGAGCAAGCATTTGCTGGGCGAGTGTGCCAGCACTGTGGCTGAGGCAGGAGTATCTCAGCAGTTGAAGATCAGCCTGGGCAACGTGGTAAGACTCTGTCTCTCCAAAAAAAAAAAAAAAAGGGAAAGAGAAAAGAGCTAAAAAGACAGCTTTGCTAGGAGGGAAAAACCCGAGCGAAGCGTGCAGGCAGCAAATTGGAGTCATGGGGATGGGTGTGACATTGATTTACAGAATGGCAGCTTGGTTTGGTGCAGGCACAGCTTCCTGTGCTTGTAGTACCGCCTGCCTGCCCGCTTGAAGGAAGACCTGTATGTAGGAGATAAATCTGCAGAGATGACAAGCTAAGGACTCCCTCACAGGTGAGGAGCTCACTGCAGGGTTTTCATGGAGACAGATGTGTGTCCCAGAGAAGCACAGCAGACCTGGTTGTCCATAGTGGACCCCAGAGCTTCTGCCATGGCCACTGCAGGAGGGGATCTGGACCACAGCAGTCAGTAGCGTGGGGTCAGGAGGAGGGGGCATGGCCTTGAGATTCCATTACCAGGACCTGGTGAAGGATTGGATGGGAAATCCAGGCAAAGGTGGGACACAGAGCAAGTGAAATGAAGCAAATAAATCTCTTTCCAGCTCCCTCCCCAGCGCCCTTCCCTGCTCAGGCTGCAGACTCCATGGAGCACTCCCTGGCCAGTTCCCCTCAGCTCATCTCTCCAACAGCCGGGGACTTAATTATACACTGACGCACTTTGTTTTTAAAAACATGTTTATTTTTGCTCTGACTCATTGTAGAAAATTTAGAAAATACAAAAAATAAAAAGAGGAAAATAAAAATCACCCACAATTCTACCACCCAGACACAATGCTTCTTAACATTTCTGTGTATTTCTCTATGAGCACACATACTCTTACAAACACACATGCTTTCTTCATGATACATTAAATCTTTACATATTATGTCAGTGTCTGGTTTATTGTCTCTTTAAAACTGAGTTAATACATCACTAGTGTAAGTCTTTTAGCTTTGCATGTTTAAAAAAATTGAGATATAATTGACACAGCATAAAATTCTCTCTTTTAAAGTATGCAATTCAGTTATTATCAGCATATTTACCAAGTTGTGCAACTACCATCAATAAGTCTAGAATATTTTTGTCACCCAAAAAGAAAATCTTTACTCATTAGCAGTCATTCCCCATCTCTCCTTCCCCCAGCCCCTGACAACCAGTAATCTGCTTTCTGTCTCTTTGGATTTGCCTGTTCTGAACATTTTATATAAATGGAAACATACAATATGCAGCTTTTAACTTCTGACTCTTTTTTACTTAGCATAATGTTTTCAAGGTTCATCCATGTATATATTTATACATGTAACAGCACTTTATTCCTTTTTATAGCTGAAGCATATTCCTTGGTGTGGATATACCACATTTTATTTTACCTCTTTGATGGATACTTGGGTTGTTTCCACATTTTGGTCATTATGAATAATGCTGCTACAAACATTTGTGTACAAGTTTTTATGTAGACATATGTTGTCAGTTATCCTGGTTATGTAAGCAGGAATGGAATTGCTGGGTCATATAGTAACTCTCTGTAAAACGTTTTGAAACACGTCAAACTCTTTTCCAAAGTGGCTGCACCATTTTATATTTCTACCGGTATTGTATGGTCATTTCAATTTCTCCACTTCCTTGCTAACACTTGTTATTGTCTTTTTGATTATAGCCATGCTAGTGGGTGTGAAGTGGTATCTCATTGTGGTTTTGATTTGCATTTCCCTGATGACTAAAGATGTTAAGGATCATTTTATGCACTTATTAGCCATTTGTATATCTTCTTTGGAGAAATGTCCCTTTAGATCCTTTGCCTATTTTTTAATGGGGTTGTCTTTTCATTGAGTTGTCACAGTTCTTTATATATTAAAGATATGTCTCTTATCAGATATATGGTTTGAAAATGTTTTTCTCTCATTCTGTCTTTTGTCTTTTTCCCTTTCTTTATAATATCCTTTGAAGCACAAGTTTTTAATTTCAATTAGTCTATTTGTTTGTTTGTTTGTTTGTTTGTTGTACTTTTGGTGTTATATCTAAGAAACCACTGCCTAATCCAGGGTCAGAAAGATATATGCTTATGTTGTCTTCTAAGAATTTAATAGTTTTAGGTCTTTAAACTATTTTAAATTTTCTATATGGTTCACACATACACAATGTAGGTAGAGGTCCAGTTACATTCTTTTGCGTGTAGATATCCACTTGTTCCAGCACAACATTTTTGTCATCCCAAATGCCATTCTTTGAAAAGGCTGTTTTCTCCTGTTGAATTGTCTTAGCACTCTTCTTGATCATCAATTGCCCATAAATGTAAGAATTTATTTCTGGACTCTGAATTCTATTCAATTGATCTATATATCTGTCCTTACCATATGGTGCTATATGGTCTGCATTACTGTAGCTTTGTAATACATTTTGAAATTGGGAAGTGTGAGTCCTCCTACTTTGTTATTTTCAAGGTTGTTTTGGCTATTCTTTTTTTTTATTATTATTTTTAGATGGAGTCTTGCTCTGTAGCCAGATTGGAGTGCTATGGCACAACCTCTGCTCACTGCAACCTCCACCTCCCAGGTTCAAGCAATTCCCCTGCCTCAGCCACCAGAGTAGCTGGAACTACAGGCGTATGCCACCACGCCTGGTTAATTTTTTGTATTTTAGTAGAGACAGGGTTTCACCATGTTGGACAGGATGGTCTTGATCTCCTGACCTCGTGATCCACCTACCTCGTCCTCCCAAAGTGTTGGACCTCAGAGCTTCTGCCATGGGCCATGAATGAGGCCAGTTAGAAGACCACTGCAGGAGGGGATCTGGACCACAGCAGTAGCCATGGGGTCAGGAGGGATTACAGGCGTGAGCCACCGCACCCAGCCTATTTTGGCTATTCTTGCTCCCTTGCATTTCTATATAAAATTTAGAATCAGCTTGACAGTTTCTGAAAAAAGGCCAGTGGGACTGTGATAGTGGTTGCATCGAATCGGTAGATCAATTTGTTGAATATTGCCATCTTAATATTGTCTTCCAATCCATGAATATGGGATATATCCCTTTTATTTAGGTGTTCTTTAATTTCTTTCAACATTGTTTTGTCATTTTCAGAATATAGGTTTTGCACTGTTTTTGCTAAATTTATTCCTAAGTCTTTTGTTCTTGTTGACGCTATTTTAAATGGAATTGTTTTCTTAATTTCTTTTTTTGGAATGCTTATTGCAAGTGTACAGAAATCCAATTGATTTACATATATTGATCTTGTATCCTGCAGCTTTGCTGCACTCATTTATTAGATATAATTTATTTGTAGATTTTTATTAAGTTTCTAATATTTAATAGGGGCAGTCCCTGTTCATTTTTCTGTTATATTTTCCTCATCTATTTATTATATGACAGGAACTTCAGTTTTATTTTATGAGGGTGCCGTCACTTCCTGCCAAAAACGTCCCATCGGGATCTTAGTTGGAATTACATTGTCTATAAGTTGATTTGTAGAGGTTTTACATAATTAAAAGTATAGTCTTCTCCTACAGGATTTATTATTTCTCTTAATTCAAAACATCTTTCATATATCTCAGTAATCTTTTTATAGTCTTTGTATTTTCCATTAATGACTCATTTCTTTTTAGAACTATTCCATGATATTTATTGGGTTGCGTTTGTTTATAAGCTTTCCTTGGTGGCTATCGCTAATGTAAAGGGGGTGTTTTCACCATTGTCTCTTCTGTTTATTGTTGAAATTTAGGAAAGTATTGAGGTGTACACATTCATCTTGTATTTGATCACTTTATTAAATTCTCTTATTAATCTTAAGGCTTTACCATTGATTATCTTGGAATTTATAGGTATCTAATATTATTTGTAAGTAATAATTATACCTGTAATAGAACAATGACAATGACTATTAGCAATTATGACATGAACATATTTATCTTGTTCTGGATTTTCAGGGGAAGATCTCTAGCATTTTCTCATTAAGTATGATACTGGATATCCTTTGAGATAGTAGACTTTACCATGTTGAGAAAGTATTTCTCTATGTCAATATTTTACACTTTTTAAAATTAGAAATTTTGAATGTTACTGAGTGGTTTTTTAGTACATATTACCGTTATATATACTGAACCCATTATACTATAATAGAATTCGTTATTTTAACATCACAGTATTCTTTGGATAATCTCATCTTGTTGGTGGTAGATTATTCTTACCACATTCTGTTGCCAGTATTGTACTTACAATATGTAAATCCTAATAAAATATTCGTAAGTGAGAATGGGCTATAGCTTGTTTTCTGTACTCTCTTTGATCACTTTTGTTATTAGGCTAAACTGAGTTCTAAGAATGAATTGAGTATCATTCCAGCCTTTTCTCTCCATGGAACAATTTATAGAGCATGAGAATTATTTTTTACTTGAAAGTTTGGAAAAATTTACTGACAAATTTCCTGGACCCAGAACCTGTGTTCGAAGAGCAAAAATTCTTTGATAACATTTCTAATTTCTTCTACAGTGTTTGAGCTCTTTGGTTTTCTATTTCTTAGTCAGTTTTGGGCATTATCTTTTCCTGAAAACTATCCATTTCATCAAAATCTTTTCCATCTGTGCTAATATATTAAATTATTTTGAGAAAATAAGTTATATTCCAGAAAGATAGAAATGATGTTTTGTCTCACGTCTGTCATGTTTTATACCTCTTTAAAGGCTTAATTGATGTTTCTATTGTTTTTCCTCTCCTGGCCTTCTCCTTCTTCTTCCTCCCATCTCTCTCCCTGTTTCCCTCCCTCTCTCTTTTAGGTACTCTGTCCCTCAAATTTTGGCTACCCTGGCTTCCCTGAACTCTGCACGCTATCTCTTGACTTGGAGTGCACACAGTTCTCCTTGAGCTCCCTGTCTCTGTTCTGCAGCCTGCACACCCTCTCCAGGCAGAAGCTCAGCTAAGCATAAGGCTCACACCACGTGTCTCCCAGCTCTCTGCAATCACAGTCCTGTGGTCCCTGCTGCCCAGTCTCTCAAACCTGTTGTTTTTCAGTTGTTTGAGGCGAAAACAACAGCTACTCTAATCCATCCTGGAAGTAAAAGCCAAGAAGAATCTGCCATTATCTTATTTTATTTTTATTATTATTATTTGAGATGTCGTCTCGCTCTGTGGCCCAGGCTGGAGTGCAGTGGCACATTCTCGGCTCACTGCAACCTCTGCCTCCTGGGTTCAAGCGATTCTCCTGCGTCAACCTCCCGAGTAGCTGGGATTATAGGTGTGCGCCACCACGCCCGGCTAATTTTTGTATTTTTAGTACAGATGGGGTTTTGCCATGTTGGCCAGACTGATCTCGAACTCCTGACCTCAGGTGATCTGCCTGTCTTGGCTTCCCAAGGTGTTAGGATTACAGGCATGAGCCACTGTGCCAGCCTATTTTATTTTTTGAGACAGAGTCTTGCTCTGTTGCCTAGGCTGGAGTGCAGTAGCGCAATCTTGGCTCACTGCAGCCTCCACCTCCTGGGTTCAAGCAATTTTCCTGCCTCAGCCGCCCAAGTAGCTAGGACTATAGGCACGCACCACTACACCCAGCTAGTTTTTGTATTTTTAGAAGAGGCAGGGTTTCACCATGTTGGCCAGGCTGGAACTCCTGACATCTGCCAGCCTTGGCTTCCCAAAGTGTAGGTAATGAGCCACCGTGCTCTGCCAAATTCCCCATTCTTGAGTTCTTCATTTAAAAATTATCTCTCTTGATTGCCTGTAGTATATTTTCAAGTAATTTTCCCCCAAGAACAACAACTATATTTTCTGATCTTTTATATAGTTGAGAATATATTTTTTGTGGCCAACTAATATATTTTTCGTGGCCAATATAAAATTATTGGGTGACAATCTATTTTTCTCAGAATCCTGTAGATAAGGCTCCATTTCCCCCTGACATGCAGTGTGCCAGGAAATTCTGAGGTCAGCCTTATCATTTTGTTCTTTCAAAGAGAGCATATTTTTTCTTTATGAATGCTTACAAGATTTTTTTTTCTTTGTCCTTACAACTGAAATGTTTGCCAGAATGTGTTGAAGTATTCTTTCCACCCAGTTTGCTTGAGACACAGTAAACATCTTAAATCTATACTACTCTTTCAACTCAAATGTTTTCTTTCAATTATAGCTATCATGTGCTTCTGCTTCATTCCCTCTAGGTTTAATCCTCTGGAATACCTACAATTCTCAAGTTCAGATTCAGTTCTCTTTCCTATCTATCTCATGCTTATTTCCATTATTTTCGTCCCTTTGTCCTTTTATTCTGACTTCAAGGAGAGTGTCTCATGTTTGTTCTCCCCATTGCTAAATCAGGTTTTTGCTGTGCCAGGTCTACTCATTATCACCTACGATGCAAATTTGAATTTTGCTTTTTCGACTTACTTCCCCTGCAGTCTTCCCATATCTCGCCTAGTTCCATTCGCACTTCAATTTGTCCCTGAAAACTTGCCTTTTATTTTATTTTATGCTGTTGTTCTTCTGTCTTAGCTTTTTTTCTTTTTGCGGACTTTTGTTCCTGTTTCAGAGAGGTCATGATTTCTTGTACCTTACTGAGGGTGTCAAATAACTTCTACTACACCCTCAGTAAATTATTTTCAGAGTCATAATCATTTTTTTTTCTTTTTTGAGACAGGGTCTCACTCTGTTGCCCAGGCTGGAGTGCAGTGGTACAGTCTCTGCTTACCACAACCTCCGCCTCCCAGGTTCAAGTGATTCTCCAGCCTCAGCCTCCCAAGTAGCTGGGATGACAGGCGCCCGCCACCACATCTGGCTAAGTTTTGTATTTTTAGTAGAAACAGGGTTTCACCATGTTGGCCAGGCTGGTCTCGAACTCCTGACCTCAGGTGACCCACCTACCTTGGCCTCCCAAAGTGCTGGGATTACAGGTGTGAACCACTGCGCCCGGCCAGCATACATCCTTTTGTTTGTTTGGTTTTTCTCTCTATATCTTCATAGGTGTTTTAGTGAGAAGGTAGCTAAGTTTTCCTCCATTTTAACTGGAAACAACTTGAGTGTGTTTGACTTGTTCCTTCATTTCCTTCCTAGGCCAGAGGAGAGGGATTATGGCTTCAGCACAGGGTGTGGGTGTGGTGGGTACTTACCGACCAATCAGTAAGGACTTGGAAGTTGCTGAATAGAGGAGGGAACAGTGCCATGTGAGGTTAGGTCAGGAGGCTCTAGAAAGAGGAGTTTTAAGCAGAGCTTTGAAGAGAGGATGAAGGAACATCTTCCAAAGAGGGGCACCAACCTATACAAAGATCTAAAGATGAATAAACCACATACTGTGGGACAAAGAGGTAAAGTGAGAGGCACATTTGCATATGAAATAGAGAACTGGGGGAGATCTTCTGAGAAATTAGACTGGTTAGACAGTCATTTCGGGGAAGGGATCTCGAAGCCCAAACCAAAGACTTTGGGGTTGACTAGAAGCCATAGATAATTCTGAACAAGAAACAAACAAGATTACAACAGGGGGATGATTCTGTAGTCTGTGTGAGTGGATGGACGGATGGATGAACTGAGAAAGTGATGGATGGAGGGATGTGGGGGCAGGAAATAGGGAGGCTGGGGTGGGGAGGGCTGAAACTACACAGGTATAACCTCTCCAGTTTTCTTACTGGTCACAGAGGGCCTGGGAGCTCTTGGAATGAGGGAGAAAATAGATTGTGGGAAGAACTGAAACCCTGTGGGACGCCAGGGCTGATACAGACTTTTCCCCTTTCTTCTCTCCCTTCTCCATGGTGCTCTTAGAAGTGCTGATATGTGCCTTGGTTTTCCCTGGTGCCTGCTACTACAAAGTCTGCTAGGACAGCTTTTAAGTATCTTTAAAACTCTGGAATGTCAATTCTATGCCCTAAGCTTCTGACATCACTGCCCCCTTTCTGGAGAGGCAAGTCGGGAAGATCTCCATCAGCCTCTTCCTCCACCAACCACAGCCACCCTTTGCCAGGGCAGGCAGCCAGGCCTCAAGCAACCACAGGACCCAGCTCCCAAGCACATCTCAGACAGCCCACGAAGGTCCCCAGAAACCAGCCTGATGTCTGCAATTCAATGGCTGGAGGCTGGGGGATGGATGAGATGGCTTTTTGTAGTTCCCACCCCAGGATTCCGGGACTGTCACCCACAAAGCTGGCCTTCTGCCCAGATCTGTAGGTCTGTGCCTTTGGGGGAAGCTCATAAAGACTACACACAGAGGCACTTTCCTGCCTCCCTCCTGGAGAGTGGGTAATTATTTTTATATATTGCTGCCGAATAAAATACAAGGAATAGCTTGGAGGAATGCTCAGGTATCATCCTTTGATGTATACAAAGGAAGTACTTTATCTGCCCCCCAGGGTTCTTACACACCTATCAATTCTCCTGACAGTTAGAGGGAAAGGGGAGTTGAGGCATTAGCATAGCCTGGAGAACCAGTTGGAATTGCCTTCGTTTTAATATCCCACCTTTGATCTATTGAGAGGCTGACAGTGAGGGGAAGGATCTTATTAGATGGCATAAATCAGAGCTGATGAAATCACTTTCCTTCAACAAACTTTTCCCCTGGGTGGAGAGAGGGAGAGAAAGTGCTGCTCTAGTTCCCAGCTGCCCTTCTCCCCTCAGTTGTAAGTAGGCATGGTAAGGTTAATTCGAGGCTCCATCCACCATCAGCACCACCCCACCCCTATGGGAATCGGAGTTCTCACTCCAGCTTCTGGTGGCTTAGTTGGCCTCCTCAGCTCCCCATGCTATCTGTCACCATGGGACTGTCCCACCAGGAGTGCTCAGGCTCCAACTCCCAAACGTTGTCACTCTTGGACTCTTCAGGGCTTGTGTGCTCTGTGAGGGCTGGTCATGGGTTCCAGAAGGGGAGAGGCACTGCTGGGACTCAAGGGATGGGCCCCAAGTGTTGGATGCTGCCAAGGAGTGGTTCTTAGAGACCAGGATCTTCATAGTTCCTCAACCAGTGGCCCAGGAAGTATCTCTGGGGGTTCCCCATGGCACTGTGGAGGGAGGGCAGCAATCGATGAATACCTTCTTCTTCTCCCAAGAGGAAAAGGGCAGGGGTAGGAGAGAAGTGAACACCAAACTCAAAGAATACTGAACCCTAAACCAATGCCTTCTCTGGTTTTGCCCTCTCTTTACTCTGTGACATTGGACAAATCACTTGGTCCCTCAGGGTCCTCTTTCCTCCCTAGTTAAGTGGGGTCCCTTTTAGCACTCACTTCCACTGCTGTGGTCTCCCCAGCAAGCAATCCTCTGAACAGTACTGAAAGTGCCTGCCACTGGATCAATAGAAAACACAGACTGAATATCCATGCTGGGCAAGTTTCAGGGAGAGGGGACACAGCCCATGTCTTCAGGGGTCTTTCCATGTAGTGGGGGAGAAAAGCGACCGAAGTGGTAACTTGAGTAGAGATGCCCAAAGCTCCGAAGTTGGCCTTTGACTGCCTCCCACCGCCATCAACCATCTTTCCCAAATCCCAATCTCTCTGGCCCAAAGCTCCCTGTGTTCCAAGTCTGTGTCTCATTTCTAGAAGTTTCTCTCAAAAAGTTGTTCTCCACTAAAAGACTACCTAATAATACTTTCCAGGTTCTTTTTAGAAAAACAGTAACAGGCAGCTTCTACACTCTAAAAAAAGCATGGTATCCAAATGGTAGTATGCGGTCATCTTGAGATGCCTTGTGGGGTGGGGGATGGGGGTTGGCTACTCTGTGCCTCTGCACAATACCACGTGTTTCTAAGTTGGCCTGCGTGGGGACACAGGGACATAGCACAGGAGAATTTATCCAAAGAAGGCATAGACTCTTAGAAGGACAGAGCCACAGGGACTCTTGAAGCAAACCCCTCCTTGAGCAGGTGAAGACACTGATCCTGGAGAGAGGAAAGGAGCTTGTCTGAAGTCATAGCGCCCTGTGTGTCATCAGGGACAAGACCTTTGCCAGCCTTCACACCCGCACCCCCAGCCCATCAGAGTGGTCTTTCTCAACCCAGACTTCCCAACGCCTACAATTTCAAGTTCAGATCCATAAAGCCCCCAAGGACCAGCACGTTCTCTTCCCTCCTACCTTTCCCATCTGACCTGAGCCCTCACTCCCTGCCTCACCCAGCACCCTCTGCTCTCAGAACAGACAAGTTGTTCTCCTCTCTCGTGTTGTTCTTTGGTCAGTACCTCTGCGCACACCCTTCTTTGCCAGAAATGCTCATTACCTTCCTCTACTTGGTGAAAATTCAGTTATTCCTCAAGACTCAACACAAATGTCCCCTCCTTACCCCATCTAGGAAGTTTGCCCTACCTCCCTGGCTGAAGGTCCCACACCCTTCAATTCGTTCCCTCAACTCTTGATGCACACCATATTCAGACACAGACTCTCTTTTCCTCTCACTGTCTAACACACACACACACACAGTCACAATTGGTTATTTCTTAATCTTCATTGCTAGACTATGAGTTACTTGAGGGCAGGAACCAAATCTCACTCATCTCTGTATCCTTCATGTCTTGCGTGGAGCCTGGCTAATTTCTTAGAACTGTGCTGTCCAGTATGGTAGCCACCTATGGCGTGTGTCAATTAAAAGAAAATTTTAAATGCGGCTCCTCAGTCATGCTGGTCACACTTCAAGAGCTCAATAGCTGCATGTGCTAGTGGCTACCGTGTTGGACAGGCTGGATACTAAGTATGTTTCTCATTGTAGAAAGCTCTATCATTGAACAGTGTTGTCTTAGAGGACACCAGAGGCATGCAGCACCCAAGATGGAGGGATGACGGGTTTGGGGAGTCCTTAGCTGCTCAGAATGTATGTAGGTCCATGCCTGGCACCTGCTTGAAGGGGAGCTTCCTGGAGCTGGCTCTGGAGTTCTGGGCTTGCTGACTACTTCTAGTGCAGACACACGGCTTAGCCCCCTTTCCTGCCTACAGCTCCAGTTATCAGCCCCCTACCGGCCTCGGCTGGGACTGCACTCCTTAACTGAGAAGGCTTCTTTTCATGAGATGGGATGGGCCTTTCGGGACAAGCTCTGATGTTCAAGTCTTAATAAGGAGAAGCCTCATCAAGAAGTCTGAATTGAGTGATAGCTTTGGAGTCAGACCAATGGCCTCATTCCCCTGAGCCTCCTTTTCTGCATGCAAGATGGGAAGCATAAGGTTCCTACTCCACAGAGCTGGGGTGAAGATGAAATATGATAATATATGTAAATGCTGAGCACACCTGGCAATTAGCTCGTTCTCAATAAAAAAGCTAAGGCTTTTATAAGCTAAGCTTTAGCTTTTATATTGTTTTATCAAACTAAGTGAATAGTCTAAGAGCGTCTCTGGAAAGAGACTATGTGTTATTCAAGTTTGAACCCTAGAACTGAGCACAAGACCGGCATAATAGTAGGCGCTCAATGAATGTTTATTGGATTTAATCCAATCCTACTGAATTGAAGACAAAAGGAATGATACCATCTGTAATGAGAGGTAGTTCAGGCAGCCTGATAGGTAGTGAGGGAGGGATGTGGGGGCAGCAGAGCTTTATGGAAGCCCTCAGGAGACCATAAAGAGCCTTCACAGAATACAGGCTGTGTTCTCCAGGAGAGGGGCTGGGAGGGGTGTCAGTCTGGGGGAAGGCAGAGGCTCATGAGTACCCGTGCCTGAGTTGGTAGAGTCTGTGGGTGCAGAATCTGCGAGTTCCCCAGTCGGGCAAGCCCTCCTGCCAAGCAGGGCCAGGACATGCCATGGGCAGGGAGCCCCACCACCCCAATGGAGCCCGTGGCCCTCCGTGCAGAGGCTGGCACATGGCGCTGGCGACTGGTGCTGGTGCGGGAGAGTGGGCTCTGCTTCCTGTGGAAGGCCCGGGGGCATCTCCTTACTGCTTGGCAGGTGCCAGCCTGCTCCCTGCTGGAACCCTTGCCTTTCCTGGCAGGCTCTCAGTCAGGTCTGTTGGTCCCTCCAGGCAATCAACGGCTCCCACGTGGAATATTTTCCCCACAGAATAACCATTTCCATAGTGGCTGCTTTTTTTTTTTTTAACTTTCAATGTTCTCCTCCTTCCGCCCTTCATTCTCTACTCCAACCAGAGTCTGAGATGTCCCCTTCCCGACGCCCACGTTTTCTCTATTCCCTCCCTTCCTGTGTTCAACTGAAAGTCAGCTATGTAGCCAAATAGGGGTGGGGGGCTTAGAGATGAAAAACCAGCCCTGGGGTTGGCCAGGAGCAGACAATCCGTAATCCTGTGTCAAATGAACTGTCCTCAAGGTAGCCCTCCTCCCAACCTCTTTCTTCCTCTCATACACACAGTCAGGAAATGAGAACAGGAGAAGGCCGAGTCCGCAGCTACTGAGGATTTTTTAGTTTGGGAGCAGAGCTGACCTCACGGGCCTGTGACCTGTGTGGTTGCCAGGGCCCTGACAGCAGAAGGGGCCTGCACCTGGTTTAGTGCTCTATTGCCATCTTGAGATTTTTTGTCTGTTTGCTTTGGAACTAGAGTCTTGCGCTGTTGAGCAGACTGGAGTGAAGTGGCGTGAACACAGCTCACTGCAGCCTCAACTTCTGGGATCAAACAAGCCTCCTGCCTCAGGCTTCTGAGTAGCTGGGACTACAGGAGCGTGCCACCATGCCTAGCTAATTTTTAAATTTATTCTAGAGAGGGTGTTTTGCTATTTTGTCTAGGCTGGTTTCAAAGTCCTGAGCTCAAGCGATCCTCCTGCCTAAAGTGCTGGGATTACAGACGTGAGCCACTGTGCCTGGCTGAGTTTTTTTTTGTTTGTTTTTTTGAGATGGAGTTTTGCTCTTGTTGCCCAGGCTGGAGTGCAATGGTGTGATCTTGGCTCACCTCAACCTCCGCCTCCTAGGTTCAAGCAACTCTCCTGCCTCAGCCTCCTGAGTAGCTGGAATTAGAGGCATGCACCACAGCGCCTGGCTAATTTTGTATTTTTAGTAGAGATGGGGCTTCTCCATGTAGGTCAGGCTGGTCTCAAACTCCTGACCTCAGGTGATCTGCCCACCTCAGCCTCCCAAAGTGCTGAGATTACAGGCAGGAGCCACCGCGCCTGGCTCAAGATTCTTAATAATTTTAGAACACAGGCTTTTCATGCTCATTACATAGCCAGTCCTATTAAGGAGGGGCTTGGTGATGGGCAGCTTCAATGAGAGAGGAAGGCAGCCAGGCTGGGGTGGGAGTTTGGGCAGAGAAGCCCACCACATTCAGCAAACTGAGTTTGTGAGTCACTGGAGGAAAGCTGGCTGAGGGTTCCCCTTCTCTGAGCTTTCAGCATCTGAAACAGAACCTTGGCCCTCCTTTTCCACGCTGCAAAACCCTGATGGGCTGAGGAGGGAAAGGGATACTTCAGGTCCTAGGACTGGCTGGAGACACTTTCTTAGGATGAGACCATGTCATGGAAGAGGCTCTAGAGGCACCACCTTCCTCTTCTTGGATGAGAAGTGGAGTTCCTCCCTGGATGGTGCCCCAGCCCTGCGGAGCCTACTTCAGGCCCACCTTTTCTCATGAGTTCTGGGTTTCAGCCTCTCTCTGCTCCTAAAGCCCTCTATCCTATGATCGCCATGTCTTCTCATGTAATGTGGCTCAGAGCTGGGGAGGGGACCCAAGTCATGGCTGACCTGAATGAAACAGAAGAGGAGGACACCTGCCCTCTTCCCCCTGCTTTCCTCCTCGTCTCCCTTAGGGCACACTGACCTTTGAATTTAAAGTCAACCTGCGCTCAGGGAGCAGGTACTGTGGCGAGGCCCTGAGCGTGGAGCTTCGCATGCGTGCTTACTTTTAAATGAATACTTGATGACATCCATGGGTCAGCTAGAGGTCCACTCAGACCCCTGAATCTGTCCCTTTTACCGTGTATTTGACTAAGAGATGATAGGATATAAGGTGGATTAGAGAAAGAAATTCCAGAAAGGGTCTGTTCAATTGACTTAGTCCTTATGGGCTGTAAGGACTCCTGGTTTCGAAATGGAAATATGCTTCTTGCAGCTGAGAAAGGTGTGAGTCTCTCTGTCATTCCTTTGCTTAGGGCGAACCAGACTGGTAGAGTGAAAAGAAGCTCTGAGTTTGAGTCCCAGCTCTGCCTCTGCCTTTGGGCATTTCCCTTTATCTCTCTAGGCTTCAGTCTTCTTATAGGAGCCGAGTGAAGTCGAAGGCTCCTTCAGGCTCTGATATAGCGTGATTCTTAGTGTACACTATTGTCCTGGGTCGCTGTCAGTGAGTCATTCCTTGTTGTCTAACCTAAAGCTCTTCTGCTATGCTTGCTCCCTGTTAGGTCATCTCATTTCAGTCCACTGGGACCAGGCCCCCACGTCCCCATCTCCCTGGGATGTCCTATGACCAGGCAACTGTCACACCACCTGCCCCTTAGGACTTGCAGGGAAGGGTCCCTATCCCTCCTTCCCTCCCTGCTTCAGCCTCAGCCCTTGGCTGGGGGAGTATGAGAAGCAGTTTGGCCCTCGAGAGGTTAAGCTGTTTCCCCAGAGCCTAAGCAAGCCTGAACTGGCCTGTGAGGTCCCTGCTAATCTGCCCCATTACTGCAGGTAAGAATTATAATCAGAAATCACTCAAGGGGCCCAGGCCCACGTGGGAGAACGAGAGGCGCTGATGGGGGTTGTTGATTCTGTTCCAGAGCTTAATTGGTATAATTGCTCTCTTCTTCCTGCCAAGCCAGAGTCCGTCAGGATCGGCTCTCCCACCTTCGACGGGGAGCTGCTTGAAAAGGTCTTTTCGTCCCAAGCGGAGGATTCTGCTGGCTGCTCAGAGACTCCTTTAGCTCCTCACTATCCCTCCACTGGCTGCCAGATGGCAGGGAAGCCTAGAGCCCACCTACCCCAGAGGACTAGAGATCCCAGGAGAGCCTAAACCCTGACTCGAGAGGGTGGGGGATTTCTCCAGAGAGCACCTCATTCCACCTGGAGCGGGTGGGGAGACAGTAGAAGGGACTGCTCTACAGCCAGGTGCTGACCCTTAAGTGTCCCCAAGAGTCAGAGGTTCCTGGGGGCAGGGAGGAGGTGTCCAACAAGAAAAGAGAGGGGAGGCTGGGTGTGGTGGCTCACACCTGTAATCCCAGCACTTTGGGAGGCTGAAGTAGGTGGATCACCTGAGGTCAGGAGTTCGAGAGCAAACATGGTGAAAACCCATCTCTACTAAAAATACAAAAAATTAGCCAGGTGTAGTGGTGGGTACCTGTAATCCCAGCTACTCGAGAGGCTGAGGCAGGAGAATCGCTTGAACCTGGGAGGCAGAGGTTGCAGTGAGCCGAGATCACACCATTGCACTCCAGCCTGGGCAGTAAGGAAAAAAAAAAAAAAAAAAAAAAAAGGAAGAGAAGGAGAGAGAGGGGAGAGAGGAGAAAGTTGAATAGAAGCCAGTACTGCGCTGTCTCCTGCTACCTCCTCCACTCCCCTCTGTACTTCTTGGGAGTTTCCCTCTAAGTGGGTGTTTTTCCTCACAGTCTGGGGTGGGCCGGTCATCAAACTATACAGCTGAGGAAACCAACACAAAAGGTTGAAGGAGGGGATTTGTGGCTACATCTGTGTGATGGAGAAGCCCACAGTCCTTCCACATCCCAGGAGCCCTGGGGTCAGGGCTGACAGATAAAATACAAATGTTCCATGAGACATATTCAAACTTATACTTGCTTATCTAAAATTCACATTTAACTGGGCATTGTCCCAAATATTACACAGGACATATTTATGCTAAACATTGTTATTTATCTGAAATTTAAATTTAAATGGGTAGCGTGTTGTTTCATTTGCTGTATCTGGCAGTGCTACCCTGGGTCCGTGCCCCACCCCCAACCACACCTGACCTGAGTGTGAATGCCCCGACTCTCTGCTCACCCCAAATGCAAACACAGGCCTGGCCAGTTTCTTCCACGTGCTCATTCCACCTTCTTATTTTGCCAGTTTGCTTCCTTTTCTCCTTTGGTGTGTCCCTGTCTCCAAATACCAGGAGCAGGGCTGCAAACACCTCCCCTCCCCAGCCCTCGGCCGCGCCAACATGCCACTTCAGTATATCATGAGCCAGGACAGAAGATAGATTCTCCCTGACAGCGCAGAAAGAGCCCTGGAGGCCCAGCCCATCCAGCCCTTCCCTAAGAGGCTTAGAAAGTGAAGTCCTGTGCTGAGCCAGTGCCCAGCCTGGCAGAAGTGCTCTTCCCAAGCTCTCCTGCCTATGGGTTACAGAAAATGCAGGAGATGGACTAATCAGGACCGTAGGTGACATGTGTGAGCATGCATACGCAGGTGGCTGCAAACGTGTATACTCACACATACGCACGTGCATAGCAGAGGCGACTTCCAAGTGCCCCCGGAGCTCACAAAGTCAGTTTTCCCCTTGCCCTGCCCTGACCCACTTCCTGCCTGCCTCCCAGCACCCCTCCTGGTACATGGCCGTCTTCTCAGCTCAGCCACAGTCTCCGCCCTGGTGTCCCAGGCTGCCTTAGGTGAACAGGTTCTTACCCCACTTCATGCACCATGGTGCCAGCATCACACAGCGGTGAGGCACATGAATTTTGACATTAGACAACTTGAGCTCAGATTTAAGCTCCGCAGCTTACTAGCTGTAGGGCCTTGGGGGACTTAATCTCTCCATAAAATGGGGCTAATCAGAGCTACCTCAATGGCATTTTTGAGAAGATATAGGACACAGTACCTGGTGTTGTATACCTGGCATATGACAAGGACTCAATAAATGGAGACAGTGATTATTACTGGTGTTATGATTGTCACCGTAGGGATGTTCTCTGCCCTGAGCTTCTCTACTGCCCTCCTCAGGGATTCAGGCTTCCTGGGTCTGTTAATTTACCCATTAGGTAGGCAGTAGCAGAGAGCAAGGACCGCATCTGTGAGATGAGTCAGGCCCCAGCCCCGCCCTGGCCCCCAAATCCAGTGGGTTGCTGGGCCTTATCAATTTGACCTCTTAAGGATATCTGAAATCTGTGTT
Source organism: Cacajao melanocephalus (assembly GCA_963573385.1). Taxonomy (NCBI): domain Eukaryota; kingdom Metazoa; phylum Chordata; class Mammalia; order Primates; family Pitheciidae; genus Cacajao; species Cacajao melanocephalus. The sequence goes on along the minus strand of CAUYLG010022443.1, from coordinate 62,137 downwards.
CCCTTCCCCCATTCACCCTGGACCTGCATTCTCTTCCCTTGAGGCCCTCATTCATGACACCCCACTTCCCAACTCTCCTGGTTGAAATTCTACCCTCCCTTAAGAGGCCATCTCAAATGTGACTTCTTCTGTGTGGTCCTAAGCCGGACTCAGGGCTTAGGTATCTGTCTGTGGTCCCTGGAAAATCTGGGACCAAGATGCTGCCCCCATGGAAGGAGCCTTCTGAGGGTCAGGAGGAGAGTCTGGGCATCTGCTGGGTGGGCATCTGCAGATGGGGGAAAGCAGGAGGTGAGAGCCCTCACCACAATAGAATGGGGTGTCAAAGCAGGACAGCCAGGATCCCTGACCATCCCTGATAAGGGGAGCTGTCCAGGTCTCCTGTAGCTTACCGGTGTGCTTGGTCAGGCCATCAGTTTGAGGCTTGGAAGCAGAGGATTCAGAGAGCATTTATTCACTCATTTATGAAAAAACATTGAGAGCCATCTGCAAACTAGGCATCGTGCTGAGTGCTGGGAGTTCACAGCTGAACGGAGTGCCTGCTATGATCACATATGCAGGAGGTTGAGGTAGAGCCCTCATCTTCTGGAGTAATGATCAAATCTAAGAACAGGGCTCTCAGGACCAGCTGAGCACTAACCACAGCAGGAAATGGCTTTCTGTATCCTCATTCAGTCTTCCTCTCTTCTCCGGCCATCCAAGGTCATTAGACCAGAGCATCAGATCTGGAAAACCTAAATCAGTGCTTTAAAAACATTATCGTGCTGATGAATCAATGAATCACCTGGGTGTCAGGTTAAAATCTAGGTTCTGATTTAGTACGTCTGGGGTGGGGCCTAAGATTCTGCATTTCGAACAAGCTTCCAGGTGATGCTGGAGCTGATGGTCCATGGGAGTCCACATTTCTACAAAGCTCCCCATGGGGGTTAAGCCACAGACCATCAAGGGTATGACGGCTATCACTGGAGAACCATGTCTAAGGTGGCAGGCCTTGCCAGCAGAGGGCACTCACTGAAGGGCTTTTGGTTCCATCATGGCAGGTTTGATGTGGGTGGGAAGTCTTTCCTAATTACGGCTTTCAAGAGGTGTCCTGGTCAATGTGTTTTCACACCCAAGACTGCAGTGTTGGCCCATCCACCCACGGCCCCCTTGCTGGTGAGCTAGGGAGTGTCTCCCAGTGGTGCTTGAGGTCTTCACAGAGAGAGCGCTGGTGAGATGCTTAGGGAAAAGACAGAAGCACTGCTGGACCTTCTACATGTGGGCTTGTGCTGTTGGGACGAAAGATCACCCCATCCCACCCTACTGATCACATCACTTCTTCTTTGGGTTCAGGATGAGGGGCTGTAGGGCCTTTGTGGATAAGGCTGGGTTTCCATGGCTTAAGTGACATCTGGCTATGTGGGAGGACCATGGCTCAGTGCTAAGCCTTGATCCAAGATAGGAAAGTCCAGCAATACATCCATGGCCACAGGTCAATTTGTCTGGTCCCTGTGCGACCATCTGCTGAGGGCAATAGGGGTTCAGCCCAAGTCCCAACCTGGGACTCAGAGACAGTAACATATTGATAAAGTCTATCATGGCCTGGGCACATCTGTGAAAAGCTAAGGTTGAAAGTCTCCTTGTTTTGCTGGGCTGCCAAGATCTTCTAGGGCTCTCATCAGTAGTCCTCATGTCACCCTAGAATCGCTGGTTATGCACAAACAGGATCACCCACCATCTGTTCACCTGTTCTGAGAGGCAGCTGATCAAGAGCTTCAGCTGTGGCATGGAGGAACCTCCCAGAGGTCAACTGAGCGAGAAGCCCCAGGACTTTAGCAGGAGCCCCTTGGCCCCTGGGCCCTTGAAGGGACAAGGAACAGGTGGTGCTAGGGATGGGTGACAGGGAATGGCTTACATTTTTGGGGAGGCATTTTTCTTTGGTTTGGTTCAGAGGGCATTCTCTCTGCCAATGCTGGGAACATCTCCATTATATGGTCTTGGACTGTCATAGAAGGGTTAGGAAGGTGAAGGTCACACTCAGAGAGTAAGGGTACTATGGCATATATTTGGAAACGTGGGAGTATGGATGTGAAGGGGAATACTGGCTATCCACGAACAGGCTGTGGGTTCAGCCTTGGGTCTGAGAGGAAGAGGTGGGGCCATTCTTAGAAACTTACGGCATAGAGGATCAAGAACTATGGGTTGGTGGGAGGTGGAGGTTGCAGTGAGCCGAGATCACACCACTGCACTCCAGCCTGGGTAATGGAGTGATTCTCTTTCTCAAAAAAAAAAAAAAAATAACTATGGGTTGGAATGGAGCTAAATATGGAAACCTGAAGAGGTGAGATACAGGATACTTGGTGACCAAGTCACAACTTTAGTCCCAGGGAACCTCAAAGGCCCTGTTGAGGGCCTACCTGGCCCAGTCTAGCCCCAAAACTTGGTCTGCATCTTGCCCTGGACTGACCCCTCTCCATCCTCTCTTCCACCAGGCGCCTAGATGCCAACCTCATCTCCCTGGTCCCGGAGAGGAGCTTTGAGGGGCTGTCCTCCCTCCGCCACCTCTGGCTGGACGACAATGCACTCACGGAGATCCCTGTCAGGGCCCTCAACAACCTCCCTGCCCTTCAGGCCATGACCCTGGCCCTCAACCGCATCAGCCACATCCCTGACTACGCCTTCCAGAACCTCACCAGCCTTGTGGTGCTGTGAGTGCTGCTCTGTTCCCCAACTCCAGCCGGATCCTGCTGGGGGCTGGGGGCTGCATGTTTACTCAAGTTGGATTGGAGCCTGGCTCGCTTCGCTCTTTTCTGCATGTTGCTAAATCTTCTGGCCTCCCTTTGGAAAAAGATGAGGATGACTGTTCCCTGATGATCCCATAGGGTTATCATGAAATCAAATGACATGAGAGCTTGAAAAGTGCTCTGAGATTCACTAAAGGGTCAGGGTATTATAATCAGAAAATAGGAATTAAGCTATTATTTTCTTGCCATGCAGATGTAATAACGATACCATGCTAATTGGAATATGAATCAAGAATTTCTTAAGTAATGCCTATCATATTTGACAATCAGATGATGCAGTCATATGCTTTGGCACAGGGATGGGGTAAATTCATTTCATGTCCCAGGCCTTAAGAAGCAGAGAAAAGCCATCACTTGTAATTAGACAGCAAAGCCCCATCACAGTAATTACCTGGGAGGTAGCATCCCTGGCAGGAACTGGAGACTGGAGTTAACTCTGCCTTCCCAGTGGGAACTTTAGAGGGCAAATTAGCTCCCAGCTAATTGCTATGAATGATTGGTAAGTTCATAGGGTAATTACTAAAAGGGCTTGGAGGTCATGTATAATTGCTTTGGGTTACACACTAATTGCTGCAGGAACATGGCTTAGGAACATGCATTTCAGTGGCTCTACTGAGTGGTAACATTGCCCCACCCCTACCCCGCTGCTTTTGGAGATCTGGTGTGATTTTCTAAGCCAGGGAATGGATGATGCCTAGTTCCATTTGAGCAATGAAAAGGCAGGCACCAGTTTGTTTGTCTAATTCCCTATCCTGAGAAGCTGGAGAACCAAGACGAATAACCCTATGGACTATGTTCTTGTGTCAGGATGCCACGCCCTCCCTTCTTCTGGGAGTCATGAGGTGGAGGGTATTTATAGAGGTAAACAGAACAAGGTGGTTGGTTCTAGCTTTGGTGATAGCCCTGTGACATTGTGAAGGGATGGGGCAAGGCCTCTATGAGGGATAAGATTACTGGAAAATGCCAGGTGCAGTGACTCATGCCTGTAATCCCAGCACTTTAGGAGGCCAAGGAGGGCAGATCACCTGAGGTCGGGAGTTCGAGACCAGCCTGACCAACATGGAGAAACCCCGACTCTACTAAGAATACAAAATGAGCCGAGTGTGGTGGTGCATGCTGGCAATCCCAGCTACTCGGGAGGCTGAGGCAGGAGAATCACTTGAACCCAGAAGGCGGAGGTTGCCATGAGCGGAAATGGCGCCATTGCACTCCAGCCTGGGCCACAAGAGCAAAACCCCATTTCAAAAAAAAAAAAAGATTACTGGAGAAATAAGAACTTCGTAGTTAGTCCCAGATGAATGAGCAGAAGCAGGCATTTATTAAGCCCCCATGTGGCATACTGAAAACTCAAAAAACTGTGAGACATAGCCACCGCCCCCGAGGGGTTTTCGGTCCAGTTGAAAGAGCAGAATAAATATGCGGGGAAAAGCCGGGCACAGTGGCTCACGCCTGTAATACTAGCACTTTAGGAGGCCGAGGTGGGTGGATCACCTGAGGTCAGGAGTTCAAGACCAGCCTGGCCATCATGGTGAAACCCCATCTTTAAAAAAAAAATATGGTGGAAAAAATAATGCGTGTTGTAGTGTAACTTATTCTAACACAGCCAGATGACAAGTTCAGACTTTATAGCAACACAGGTATGGTGGGAAGGCTGAGGTAGAGGAGAGGGAGGCTTCCTGGGGGAGGTGGGGTGGGGCCTGGACCTGGAAAGATGGTGAAGTGAAGAGAATGGGGACGTTCCAAGCAGAAAGCGATAAAGACACAGAGGGAGAGTAAGTTTGGCTGCCAGTGACCAGGCCAGTCTGGCTGAAGCAGAGGGTCCCATGCAGAGCTCGGGAGAAGCAGATGGAAAGGTGCATGCTGGGACTTGCAACGTCAGAACAGGGAGCTTGGCTTCTATCTGCCCATGTGGGAGGGAAGCTTGAAGGTTTTCAGGCAAGGGTTAAAAGGGAGTAATTTAGGAAGATTAATTTGAAGGCTGGATTGGAACCAAGGCAGACTGGAGACAGGAAGGTCAGTTCAGAGGCTCTTGGTATCAATCAAAGTCTAGTTAGTTTAAGGAGGTGGCAGAAAGGATGGAAGGGAAGGCATGACTGTGAGGGCTGTTTGAAGGAAGAATTGACCTGATCAAGAGATTTTCAAAGGGTAGAAGACCAAGGAGAAGGGGAGTCATGGGTGACTCCAAGGTTTGGGCAGGAGCCAGGAATTGGCCTGTAAGTCAGGCCTGTTATACATCTAGGAGAGATGGGGAGGGGCCCACTGAGGACAATGAGGAACAAGGGACTAAGGAAAGAAAACCTGCTGGTGCAGGAGCAAAGCTGATAGAGGAAAACTGGTCCTTTTGCATGGGCAGAGGCCAGAAACATTACCCCTTAGTCCTAATCTCTTTTTTTGAGACAGAGTCTTGCTCTGTTGCCTGGCTGGAGTGCAGTGGCACAACCTCGGCTCACTACAACCTCCGCCTCCCGGGTTTAAGCAATTCTTCTGCCTCAGCCTCCCAAGTAGCTGGGACTACAGGTGCGCGCCACCACACCGAGCTAATTTTTGTATTTTTAGTAGAGATGGGGTTTCACCATGTTGGCCAGGATGGCCTCAATCTCTTGACCCCATGATCCACCTGCCTTGGCTTCCCAAAGTGCTGGGATTACAGGCATGAGCCACTGCGCCTGGCCTAACCCTTAGTCCTTCACCTGCCTCCAACTCATGGGATGGAAGAGAGAGGCTTCTAGCAGGAGGTGACCTGTGAAGTGGACAGGAGGCTGAGGAATGCTGTCCAGGGACTATGGGATGAGCTGTAGGAAGGCCCGGGAGGAAGATAAGGAAGACTGGATATGATGGGAAGCAAGAAAGACATTTAGTTCAAACCAAGGGCTGGACAGGGGCCTGGCTGGAGGTGTGAGCAGGCAAGCAAGGTGGAGAAGGGACTTCTCTTAAACCCAAAGCCTGAACTTTCATCATCATCAGGCTGCTCCACCACATGTGAAACCCCGTCCCCCGACCACTGCTCTGGCACCAGCAGGACCCCTAGGTAGCACTCAGTTGGACAGCAGTGATGTCATGTGTGTAATCTGGACTATAAGCCCCAACACCTCCCCAAACTGGGCTGTTTAAGGTGCCCAAGATACCAGGGTTGAATGAATGGTTTAGAGGAAGGAGTTGGAGGCCTGGAGCTGGATGTTTAGCTGAGATGGTCTGGACCTAAGATACTGGGAGAGGCAGAAGGGGGTAGAAAATGGAGATGGGATTTCAACAGGAGGCAGGAAGAATGATAGAGTTGGATGACAACTGGGATATAGATGTGAAGGAAATTGGAAGAATTAAAACTCCTTGGTAAGGGGAGATCACTCCCAGAAGGCAGTGTTTTCCCCCATTGAATCAGAAGTTCCCTGGGGACAGGAGTCTGTCTTCTGAACTGGAACCTCATGGAGCAGGTGGGGAACAATGGGGAAGACAGATAGAAGCTTTAAATCCCCAGGCTCGCAGGAGTCCCATCCTTACCCATCTACGCTGGGTGAGGCTGTCCGTTGACTTTATATTTGAACAATGTCTTAGAGGCCAGCCTGATTTTTTCCCACTTGTCAGTGATTTCCTTCTTCTGCCTGAAGATGTTTTTAAATTCTTGAATTTAATAGTTTAACTAGAATATGTCACAGTATAGAAGATTCAGCATCCAATTATCCTGGAACAATGTATGCTTTTGAGCTGCAGATTCCATTTTTGTCATCTTACGGAATTTTTTGTATTATATCTTTGAATACATCTTCAGTCTCATTTTTGGATTCTCTGCCCCAGAAACATCACTCATGCTTGTGTTAAATCACCTTTATGTCTTCAGCATTTAGTTTTTGTTTTAATGTTTTTGTCTCATTAAACCATAGTCACCATGATTATCTCAAGTTTTCTCTCTGACGCCAATTCAATTTTTAGCAGTGTCTACACTGTCCCTTGTTTTAAATTTATTGACTAGTTTTTGTTTGTTTGTTTGTTTTTGAGATAGAGTCTTGCTGTGTCACCCAGGCTGGAGTGCAGTGGCACGATCTTTGCTCACTGCAACCTCTACTTCTTGGGTTTAAGTGATTCTCCTGCCTCAGCCTTCCAAATAGCTGAGACTACAGGTGCCTGCCACCACACCTGGCTAATTTTTGTATTTTTAGTAGAGATGGGGTTTCACTATGTTGGCCAGGCTGGTCTTGAACTCCTGACATCGTGATCTGCCTGCCTTGGCCTCCCAAAGTGCTGTGATCACAGGCGTGAGCCACTGCGCCTGGCCTACCCCTTAGTCCTTCACCTGCCTCCAACTCAAGCGATGGAAGAGGGAGGCTTTTAGCAGGAGACCCGTGAAGTGGACAGGAGGCTGAAGAATGCTGTCCAGGCCTTTGACTAGTTTTTTTTTCAATGATGTAGTGTTGGTCCTCAACTTATTTCCTTAATCTACTATGTCATTTTTCCTTTCATTTAAGAAGACTTATCTTTGAAATACTGTTTTATTGGATTGCTTTGTAGCAGAAGGCTATTGTGATACACTTCCTTGTGTTCCTGGTTCACTAGTTATCTTTTCTTCTAGGCTTGAAGCTTTGCCTGTCTTTTGCCTCCTCTTCTTACTCTGTTTCCCTCTTGCATGTTTTCATAATTTCCATAAAATGTCTTTTTTTTCTGGCTTATGCTTGGATAGCTCTGTCCAGTTGTTCAAGCTGTATCACCTTGGGCCCCCCTTTGCCTGGAATGCCCTTCCCTCTGCTTGCTCAGTTCACCTGTCCTTCAAGGCCCTGCTCTGGATCACCACCTCTATAAAGCCTTCCTTGATTCCTCCTGCCTCACCAATCTCCCTCTTCTCTGAGCATGTCTGCAGCTCTCTCCAGTTGTGACGGAAAGCTTCGCCTTTAATTATATGTTGTCTGCAGTGGTTTGCTGTTGGCTCCCGTAAGTACGTCTGGCCACTGAGTCAGGCAGGCTGGGTCCTGCAGAGCCCGGCCATAGAAAAAGCCTCAGACTTGAGCCCCTCTGACGTCAGGCCTGTCTCCTAGAGCTTAGGGGGAGCTTCTTTAGCCTTGGCCTGGGGCTCTCCTCGCCCTTTTTCTTTCAGTAGGAAATCAAAATGGGGTAGCCTGTGGTCAATCCAGCCTTGGAGACTGTGGCTTCAGAAGTCAGTCTTGGCCAGTCATTTTGTTCCTGGAAACAAAGGGACGGACCATTAGGGTCATTCTGTCCATGCGTCTGCCTCCACTTTCCCACTCATGCCACCGTGTGCTCTTCCATCCCTGGGCCCCAGTGCCACAGGCACCCATTCTGATGCATCTTTTCTTCCTGTGCAGGCATTTGCATAACAACCGCATCCAGCATCTGGGGACCCACAGCTTCGAGGGGCTGCACAATCTGGAGACACTGTGAGTTTTGAGGTCTTGGTCAAACTCTGTCTGCCTGGTGATGAAAGCCTAGAGTCCTGGAGTGAGGGGAGCGCACAGAGGGAAGGGCCAGCAGGCCTGGGATGCTGGGGTCCAGCCCCAGGCTTGTTCACCCACATGCCCCTCCCTGGCACTTTCCCTGGAATATCACTGAGAAAGAATTTCTTCCTCCTTCAGGTGGTCAGAATGTGCCGTCTGGGAGTTCAGAATGGCCCAGGGAGGGAGTAGGAACCTGGGATCTCCCTGCAGGCAAAGACCACCAAAATAATGAAAATTCTGGACAGAAATGGGAATTGCAAGAAGCTCGAGGAATTAGAATATGAAGCCTGGGGAACAGAAGGCATGGGGGCGGAGCTGGGGCTGACTTGATGGCAGTTTTGACATCTGTGTAAGGGTGGCTGCTGACGGAAGGGAGAGTAATACCACAGAGTAATGCTGGGACTATTTGCCAATTGATCTAATTAGCTAAATGATTAATGGGGTGATGGCCCATTCAGTGCTCCAGCCTGACTATGAAAAGCACCCAAGCTGTTGACTCTCAAAAAGCCATATTATTCACACATCATCATCCTGGAATTCAGTTAAGGTCAGAATGCACCCAAAGCCTCCCATCATTTCCTCTGGAGTCCTGCCAGCCCCCGCACAGTGGGCTGAGTGGGCCCCACTTGAGAAAACAACTGGCTGGGCCAAGTGTGGCCGTCGCTACCAGCTGGGGTCCCTCAGCTCCCATGAGGCAGCTGGCTGCCACGGCCACCTGGTACAGGCCTGGGAGAGGGGCAATGGGGAGAGAAGGACGCCCAGGTCATCAAGTGTGAGCCACTGAGGTTGGGGTAGAGCTCGTGGTGTCAGGGGGATGGTCACAGTTTCTCTTGCCCCCCACTTGCTCCATCTCACCCTCCATAACCAACCCCCCTTATTCTCCACCCCAACCCAAATACACTTCAGGACATCACTCCTGAGGTGAGGGGTTTTCAAGAATCCAAAGCAGCAAAGGAGAAAATGCTGAGAGCCAAGCTGTGACCTGGGAAGCAACTTATTGGAGAAAACCACTGGGCAAAACCTATCCCAGGAGGCCTGGGCTGACGGCATTTGTGGTGGTGCAGGGAAAAGGAATGGGGAGGCTGAACCCAAGCTCCACTCTTTTTCCCTGTGGCCACAAGACCCAGGAGTGTGGCTGCTTTCTTGGGCTCAGCCTGAAGCAGGAGAAACGGCAGAGCCAGCCCAGTTTTGCCAACATGCTCACCCACCGGAGGACTGAGGGCTGAGGGGTGGGTGACAAGCTCCAGCTTGGAGGCAGGAAAATTGGAACCTCTCCCTGCCACTGTGCATGACTTGGGCTACGTGTTCCTCCCTCTCTAGCTGTCATAGACAGCTGGACAGTTAACTCTGGACAGTCTAACCCACTCAATCAACATCTGAGAAAACTGATGTCCGAGGAGGTGGCATGACCCGCCCAGCGTTACTCCCTCAGTTAGAGACAAAGCAGACCTAGGGTGTGTTAACGAGAAAACATACATGAAAGGCCCTCGGGTACAGCCTGCTGTCCTCTTTTGTCTGGGTCAGATGTGAACTGTGTGTGCCTGCTGTGTGCCAGCTGTTTGGGGGAATCCTAGACGTAAGAGATGCTCACTACCCTGCAAAAGCCTGTGCCCCCACAGCCACCCTCCCTCAGGGGATACAAGAGCTTTTAGGGCAGTGTTTGGAGTTGCCATGCATGAACAGGGCAATGCACAAGCAGAAGTTCAAGGCCATGGGCCGTGGAGTGTGGGGGCTGTTAGCTCTGCTGGGAAATCAGTTGGGGAGTGGGTACATATACTGGCTGTGGGTTGGCACCTCTAAAAAGCCAACTAGCTGCTGTTTCTTCACTTACGGGGCACACTGCCTAATTCTTTCTCAATTAGCCAATGGATTGCCGCGCAGGGCATTTGGCTCAGCTGGTGCTGGCTGAATTACAGAGCAATCCTGCCGCTAAGCGCTCACTGTACCTTTCATCTACGGAGGCACTTGGTTCCATCACACAAAGCCCAGGGCCTGCACCCACTTTACCAATGGGAAAGCCAAGGTGAGGAGCCTGGTAGCAAAGCCCTTGGCATCAGACAGGCTGGGGTCCAATGCCAGTTCTACCAGTGGTGTGACCTTGGTCAAAGCCTTTGCCTCTGGGAGTATCCATTTTCTAATCTGAAACATGATGCCAGTGATAGTACTAATCCTACAGGGTTGGTCTGTGGATTATATGAGATGATGTCTGTAAAATTGTTACAGACCCTGACAAGCTGCATAGGGACCTGCCCTACACTCCTTTCTCCTTTCCCATCCCCTCCTCTGAGGGACTCCATCTCAACAATACCCCTTTCTTCCTGCCCTTGAGGGGGTAAGTTCTTCTTCCAACTTTTGATCTCCAATTAAAAAGGGGAAAAGTGTGTTCTTTATCCTCTGTTCCCCAGAGCATTTGCTCGGGAGCCTGCAGGGGCAGCTAGATGTGGCAGGGGGAGGAATAGCTGGGAGAATAAAAGGAGAAAGAAATGATAGTCAAACCTTTTAATTGTTGCATAATTGGCACGCTCTGCAGCCTCAGTTATTACTCTGGAGCTTTTCATGTGAGCTTCTCACTGGAAGGGTATTTCTCCCTCAGGCCCCGTAAATCTCTGCCACTTAGACCTCTCTCATCTCCGGCAGCAGAGGGAAGATCAAACCCCTGCGGCCCAAGCTGTGGTTTGGCTGGAGCTGTGGTTTGGCTCTTCTGCAGACTCCTCTAAGTGGGGAAAGCGGCCCCCAGCCATACCACCTGGGAGGAGGGTCCAGGTGCGGGCATGCACACGCGTGGTCACACAGGCATCTGGAACTGCACAGCTGATCACGTGCACATGCAGCACACGTGCCACATGCTTCAAGCCTTACACGATCCTCACTCCACATAGACAGCCCCACCCCACAGCCCAGCACGGCACAGAAATGCCCATCACAAATGCACATGCAGCAACACAGCCTCTGTTACGCTCTCAGCTCAGAAGACCAGGCTGTTTGGCTTCCAACCCCAGTCTTGCCTCCACAAGCTGGGTCAGCCAGAGGAAGTAACTCCACCTCTGTGAGCCTCACTTCCTTCCTCTGCGCAATGGGCTACCTCAGAGATGGGGAGAAAGTGTGAGAGACATACACCATGCTCTCTTTTACTCCAAAAGGGCCAGCAAATCCAAGTGATTTGTGCAGGGTTCAGGGGATGGGCACTGTTAAGACCCCTCTCTTGCTTAGCAGAACAAATCGTGCCAACTCTACCCGCCCCACCCCCTTCCTGCAGAAACCTTGCTGCCCTCTGGGAAAGTCTGACCTTCATAGGAAGGAAGCTCCCAGGACATTTCTCCTGATGTAGTCATCATCATTCCAGACTTTGCCAAGAAACCTCAGCCAGAAGCAGACAGGACATGCTCCGTCCTGCATCCACAGCTCCTTTCTACTTCCACAATGAGGATGACCCACAGCTTGTTGGGAAATTGAGAATCGGAGGTGGTCTAGCCCCAAGACTATGAAGTAGTATTTCCACTTACCAGATCATACCAAAGGTAGATATTTGGGGGTGAGTTGCCCATGTTTCTGTAGTTTGTAAGTGATGGTAAACTGCTAGAAGCCATACCTCTTGCTTCATAACACATTGCTTCATTTAGCACTAGTTCCCTCGAGGTCAGATCAATCATAGGACTTCCTGGGTATCTAGGCTGAGAGATAAGAGAGTATAAGAACATTTCTAGGAAGGTTTTCCCAGGAGGTCTCAGGACCTGAAACCAGGTGCCTGTGCCCCTATGTCAGTGTTTAGAAATGTGTGCTTGGAGGCCATGAGGACCTAGTCTAGCCTGACAGCTAATGATCCTTGAACTCCTAGCTATACTTAAAAATAAAATCTTCGCAAGGAAAAAAAAGGTCTAGCAAACCCAACTGCATCCTAAAGGGCCCACCCTCATGCTCTACATCTGGGAACTTGATAGCTGAATCTCATCTAGAACCCAGAGGGGACAGGGCCCAGGATGGACCCGGGGATGACAGTGTCTCACCTCTCTTGGGCCTGGGTGATACTCCCTGGGCCTTGTTATAACCTCATTAAACAAATCAGGCCCAACTGGAGCCCTGTGCTGGCTGGACCCTTCCCTTTGGAGGAGAGCCTGGGGCCATAGTGAGAACAGAAACTTTCTGGCCCCAGCTCTCTCTCTAAATCAGGATCAGCATTCCACAGGGGCCTGGGATGGGAAGAGGGCAGAGAATAAATTTATGGAATTCTGCCTTATAATACAAAATTATACCTTCCACATCAAATCTTCTCTGGGGATGGATGCCCTGGTGATGTGTTTCCACAGAACATTTTTACTTCAACAGCAGCTGTAGCTAGAAAATGTTCCTCTCTCTGTGTGTCTTTGAAACCACTAATCCCAACAGGAAACTGATTCTGACTTGGTTCTGAGAGTATCTGGCCACCTCTCCCTCCTGGTCCTGACATCAGCCTCTGGCCAGGGACAGGAAACCAGGCGGACTTCCACTGAGGTCCTTCCAGGGCTCAGGGTTCTTCCCAGAGTAGAATGAGGATTTGGCTTGACTCAGTAGACCTGGATTCAAATCCTGGCTCTGCCACCAGCATGTGACAGGTGCAAGTCATCTGACTCTTCAAGAACCTCGATTTCCACAAATAGAAAATGAGGATAATAGTTTTCAATTAAAGGACTGGGCATAGTGGCTCATGCCTATAATCCCAGCACTTTGGGAGGCCAAGGCAGGCGGATCACGAGGTCAAGAGATCGAGACCATCCTGGCCAACATGGTGAAACCCCATCTCTACTAAAAATACAAAAAAAAATTAGCCAGATGTGGTGGCACATGACTATAGTCCCAGCTACTTGGGAGGCTGAGGCAGGAGAATCACTTGAACGCAGGAGGCAGAGGTTGCAGTGAACTGAGATCACACTGCTGCACTCCAGCCTGGTGACAGAGTGAGACTGTCTCAAAAAAAAATTTTTTTTTTAATTGAGAAGACTGTTGTCAAGAATCACATTAAATGAGATGACTTCACATGGTGCCTGGAATATTATAGGTGTTTGATTTATGTTGGCTTTCTTTCCTATCCTCCCATTTAATGTTGGATGGAATGTGTCCTAAGGTGGCCGGGAGGATGTTACCCAGCAGTGTCATTTCACCGTGGTCCATGCTGTGTCTCATCTCATCTGTAGGATGGATGGGAATTTCCAGGCAGTCGGGGCATGGCTACTGTGTTAATTTCCCGTGGCTGCCATAACAAATTACCAGAAATTTTGTGGCTTAAAAGTAAACAGCAACTTATTCTCCCACAGTTCTAGAGGTCAGAAGTCCAAAATCAAGGTGTTAGCAGAGATGGTGCCTTCTGGAGGGTTTGAGGCAGAATCCATGTCATGCCCCTCACCTCCCTTCTGGTGTCTGGTGGCAATCCTTGACTTGTAGACGCATCACTCTAGTCTCTGACTCTCTTCACGTTGCCTTTTCTGTTTTCTTCTGTGTCTCCTTTGTGTGTCTGCTCTTCCTGTAAGAACATTTGCCATTGGATTTGGGGCCCACCCTGTTAACCAAGGACGGTCTCATCTTGAGATCTTTAATTCCTTCTACAGAGGCTCTCTTTCCAAATCAGCTCACAATCACAGGTGCCAGGGTACATTCACAGGTGCCAGGGTACATTCACAGGTCAAATCAGCTCATAATCACAGGTGCCAGCATACATTCACAGGTACCAGAGTACATTCACAGGTACCAGGGTACATTCACAGGTACCAAGCTCACATTCACGGGTACCAGGCTCACATTCATAGGTGCCAGGGTACATTCACAGGTACCAGGGTGCATTCACAAGTACCAGGCTTGGACATATCTTTTGCGGGCTACATACAAGTCAACCATACAATTCATACAGCTATCCTGGGAGGCTCCATGACAGAGCTCTCTGGGGACAGGCTAATGGGTTGAGCAGAGGTCCAGATGAATCTTGCAAATTTGCCTTCTTATCTCGAGGTAAGTCACTAGTCACTGGGCAAATAATAATTCCCTGCAGTTAAGAGAATTATAAATATGATTTTCTCAAAGGCTGTCTCATCTCGTATCTTATTTATCCCCCCAACCACTTGTGGAGAAAGACAAGGCAGGAATTGTGCATCCTCATGTTACAGACGAGAAAACTGAAACAAGGGTGGATGACTTGCCCAAGGGCACTCAGCTAATTAAGAGCCAGGATTAGAACTTGGGTTTCTCTGCCTTTGGCCCAGCATCAGCCCATCAGACCACACTGCCTCTTGAGGCTAAGAATTGAGGAACTCTCTTTCCTCGCCAGTTAATCGTCTTACATTTGTGGGTTTATTAGCTGCAAATTTGTGGGGTTTTGTGGCTTATAGAGGAATTTATTGTTCCATATAAAACATTTTTTTCTGGCTTCCCCCGCAGAACCACTAATGACTTTTAACAGGCAGAAAATTGAGCTGCCCGATGAGTTTGTGTTACGTTCTGTGACCGCGACTAGTTATTAATAGTTCTTTCCAGCACAACATTCCCTTTCCCATTGCCCTGATGTGGGGGTAGCCAAGGTCACTGCTCCTGTCATTGTTGCCTCTCCCTCCCCTGCTGGCAACGGGGCCAAAACTTCCGCTGTGAACTCTACCCCTCCACCGACTTCTCCCACAGGCACCCCAGCCAGCTGTCTGTAATGGAGAGGAAGGGAGGCTAAGCGGGGTGGGGAGCTTGGCCACAGATTCCTTAGTAGATGTCATGGAGAGGAAACGAAGTTCAGGTCTGGCCCTCCCCTATCTGTAGGAAGGAGGAGCTGGCAAGAATTAAAGATTACCACTCTCTTGTCTTCTGTTTCTTTAGATTCACTGATTCCATCAATATTTATTAAGCTTTTAGTATATGCCAAGCCACCGTTATAGGCACTGAGAAAACATTTATGAACAACAAAGTGTAGCCCCTGCCGTCACAGAGACTAAAGGGTTCTAGATGAGTTCTTTTAAACTTATTGTGAATGCACTGTTCCCAGCATTTCTGACCTTATCACCCTAACCCCTTAACCTTGGCATGTCCCAAGGCTCAAGTTCTATTTACCCTCGCTCCCTCCGTCTTCTCATCTGGTCTTGAATGTTTGCTGATGACTCCAGCTCAGACCTATCTCTTGAATTCCAGGCTTAAATATTCAAAGGCCCTCTTTTTTTATTATTATTTATTTATTTTATTTTAATTTTTTTTATAGACGAGGTTTCATCATATTGATCAGGCTGGCCTCGAACTCCTGACCTCGAGTGATCTGCCCGCCTCAGCCTCCCAAAGTGCTGGGATTATAGGCATGAGCCACCGCACCCTCAAAGGCCCTCTTAACGTGCTCACTAGATATGTAACAGATACCCAGACTGAACCCCCGAGTCTCTCCCTGAACCCATTCCACCAGAAGTCTTCCCCTGCTCAGTTATGGCAGCTTTTCTCCTGCAGGTACTGAGACCCAAACCTTGGAATCATCTAAAACAACTGTCTTTCTCTCATACCCCATATCCAAGCCGTCAGCAAACTCCATTGGCTCCATCTTCCAAATACATTAAGAATCTGACCACTTCTCTCCCCTTCCACTGCTACCACGATGCTCCAAGCCTCCATCCTTCTCTCACCTGGGTTATTACGGTGGCCTCCTATCTGGTCACTCTGCTCTCATTCTTGTCATCCTACAATCTATTTTCAACACAACCACCGGAGTGACTCTTTTAAAATACAAATCAGGTCATGTTACTTTTTTGTTCCAAACCCTCCAGTGGTTGGTTCCCCAACATACTCCAGAAAAAAAGAGCCAACATTCTGTATTGGTCTACAAGGTCTCAGATGCTGTGACCCCTTGCTGCCTCTC
Source organism: Cacajao melanocephalus (assembly GCA_963573385.1). Classification (NCBI taxonomy): domain Eukaryota; kingdom Metazoa; phylum Chordata; class Mammalia; order Primates; family Pitheciidae; genus Cacajao; species Cacajao melanocephalus. Next base: position 46,073 of record CAUYLG010022443.1, on the reverse strand, counting down.
TGGTGTCACCCCTTTCTCAATCTACTCCAGGCACGATGGCCTCCTTGAATACACTATATTAGTTCCTGCATCGAGCCTGTTCCTTTTGTCTGGAATGTTCTTTCCACCATTATCCACATGGTTTACTTCCGCACCTCCTCCAAGACTTTGCTCAAATGTCCCTTTTTAAATGTCTTCCCTGGCCACCACTTTGCAATCTCCATTCCCAGCAATCTCTGTTTTCTACTTAATTTTTTCCATAGCACTCACCACAATCTGATATTCTAATAATTTATTTACTCACTTAATTGCCTACCTCCTACCTCTCCATGAATTTTGTTCACTTTTGTATTTGTGCATTTGACCCAGTGCCAGGCACAGAGAAGGTACTCAAAAAATATTTGTTGAACATATATTTCAACAAATAGATTTATGGCCCTTGGCAAATCTTTATTCCTCTCTGGGCTTCAGTTTTCCCATCTGTACTTGGAGGCAATGGACTATCTAACATTTAAGGTTCTTCCCAGCCCCAGTCACGTCTATATTCCAAGATATGCAGTCTCCAGCCCAGACCTCTCCCCTGAACCCTAGATGTAAGTATCCTCTAGTCAGTCCTCTCATAGCCCAGGAGCTGTCACCGGTGTCCCATGCAGTCTTGGAGAAATGGCCTGGTTATGGACTGAACCCACAGGGATGGTCCCTCAGGCCTCCCTTCAGGCAAGGTCACCTTCCCACAAGCCAGTTGTTCAGAACTGCAAGACCCCAGCTTTTGACCAGTAGGTCCAAGTAACTGGGAAAGAGTATCAGGCCACATTCTGCTGTGGTCAGGAGCACCTCCGAGCCTTTAGGTCACCTGCATAAATGGGCCCCAAACATCCAAGTGAGAGGAGTATTGCCCACAGAGGTCTGATCACATCCAGAGGACTGGATCTTGTTCTGGGTGCCATATCTTAAGCATGGCAAAGGCTCTCCTGGGGAGGGTGGTGAGAATATGAAGTGTCACAAAATGTGATTCAAAGAACTGAAGAGAAGCCTTTGATAGAGTACAATGATCATCTTTGGAAGGCAGATTATGCATATTTTATGCTCTTCCAGCAGACAAGATGAGGGCCAAGAGGGGAAGTGAAGATGGGCACTCCAGCTGATGGTAAGGAAAGATGACTTAATCTACAGAGTGACCCAACAGAGACAGCATCAGACACTCAGCATGTCAGTGGGTGCCTTGCCCTTTACATAGTTCCAGGATCCTCACTGGGCCGGAATCTCAGAGATGATTCCTCCTTGGGGGCAGGTTGGACTATTACCTTTTACCTGCCTTCTAATTCTAGGTTTCTGTGGTTTCTTCATTAGGGCAGGGCAACAAGCAATCTCAATCTCAGAGATCAGTCATTTTCATTAAAATCGGTACTGCTATTGCTTGAGGTAGATCCTGAATTTTCCCTCTGGCAAGGAAGAGAACATAGGTGGAAGGAGGAAGGTTGTATCTGTGTCTCTCAATGGAAACTAATGACAACTTTACTCATTGCTGCATTTATTAACGGGCAGGCTTTTGTGTAGATTGTTTAGAAGGTAAAACAATACTATTAGTTATAAAGTTTTGGTTGGCTCCTGGCTCACCCAGTCATCTGTCCCAAGCACGTGGAGTCATATTTAAGAGAGAGGCTCTGTCTGCAGTATGAGAAAAGCAATTAAGACAGGTATTCATTGTGCAGGCTTGCCTTTGTTCCAGGCCTTTGGGAGATAAAAGGCAATTCAGAGTTCACAATCTATCAGAAATTTCTGTGTTTTGTGTTTCACAATGGGGAGCTAGACTCACCCATAGTCCCGCATGTGCCCTTACCTGTAATCCGGTAATAAATACAAATGTTAGCCTTGAGAATAAAAATGTAAGTGGAAACCCAATTAATGATATTCATCTTTCTGATTTGCTATGAAAACGGGATGGGCCAAGTTGCGTGCTGACTTTTGTAGCATCTAAAGAATGAAAGTGTTGGTTCTAGTAGCTTATGCCTAGTAAAAGGAAGAGGTTAAAGGAATTGGTATTATTTGAACATCTACTCTATGCCAGTCTCTGGACCAGGTGAACAGAGCAGTCTTATGCAATGGGTATCTCCCATTTACAGGTGAAGAAATGAGCTAAGAAAATTGAGAGCTTTGTTTAAGATGATCCTGTTGGTGCACAGAAGACAAGAGCTCTCTCTAACACAGATAACACACAAAAAGACATCTGACCTTCAAATCCTCATTATTTGGCTTTGACATGCTTAGAAGCACCAAAGGAAACTCCTGCAGGAGCCCAATCCTCCGCCTCCATTTATCCCCTCTCCCTAAAACTTTTTCTTAGTCCTGCTACTTAGAGCCTAGCCAGGATCCAACTCTCTGCAGAATATAGGAAAGTTTTTAAAATCAGGAGCCAAGAGGCCTGAGTTTGATGGCTCTGAGACTTGCAGCAATTTTACCTCCTCTCTCCAAGCCCGTTTCCTCATCAATAAAAAGAAGGGACTGGACAGGATGACTGTAAAGTCCTGCCAGTTCTGTCCTCTGAATCTACATCTGAATCTACCGTGAGGCTCCCCAGAGATCTCTGAAGTTGGCCATTTCTGCATAGCCTGATGGAAAAGAGAAAATTGGGCACGTGGGTCTTTGAACAGCTTAGGCCTGGGTTGCCTTCTCCGCTACTTTTACCGATTGCATGGATTTGTCATCTGCTTTGATTGGATTTGGCTAGAAACAGCCGAGCAGATGAAGGGGTGTCTGAGCTCTGGACAGCTGCAGCTTCCAGATTGAGCTCTGGCTGGAGTTGGAAGTGGTCTCTCTTTAACTTCAGTCCTTCTCCATCTGCTTCTAGCTCCTGGGAGCAGGAGACAGAACAATGAACTCTTCCTGGGCTTCTGGCTGATTGTGGGCTGTTAAAGATAATAGTCTATTAACCCATGAAAGAGTTTTCCAGCTGAAGTTTAGGATATCATAAACCATCCTGCAGTGGAAGTTTCAGACTGAGCCTGGTGCTGGGAGAGGCATTCCCTGCAGTCACCAAGAACCTGCGTCTTAGAGTCTAATCCCAAAGGCCAAGACACTGCCATGAAGCAGCCAGCTACCAAGGCCAAAGGAGCCCCCATCTTGAGACGTTGCACAGTGGACTCAAATGATCATCTACAACAATGAACATTCACATGTGTGGCCTTGTGCCTGGGCTGTGGGAGATCCAAAAGTGAACCCATATGCTTCCTAACCTCAACAAGCTTCCTGTCTCATTGAGGAGAAAATATGCTTGCAGAAAACCCAACTCTGGACTCAAACTGCCTGGGCTTCAATCCCAGCCCTTCTATTACTAGCTGTGGAACTGTGGTCAAGTGATTATCTCCTTCTGTGCCTCAGTTTCTCATCTGCAAAATGGAGGTCATTACGGTACCTACCTCAAAGGGTTGGCATGGCAATTAAATGAATTAATACATGCAAATCACCTAGAACCATGACTATTACATAGTAATTACTATTATTACCTCCACTATCATTACCATTGTAATGCTATGCATGCAGAGGAAGGAAATCCCAGAAAAGTTCCGAGAGAGTGAGTGACTCATTCTGACTACAGGAATTGGGTTGGATTGAGGGAGAAAGGTGTATTTGAGCTGGACTTCAAAGGATGACTAGGATTTCAACAGCTGAGGATGTGGGGAAAGGGTATTCCAGGCTGAGGGCATGAGGGGCGCAAGTAACTACACAAGGGTGTGAAAATGGCACAACCCATGGAGGACGGAAATGGCAGATGAAGCTGAGTGATTAGTTAAGGGCATCAGAGCTCATTAAGGGATTTGAATCTTGTGTGTAAGCCCTTGTTCTGGAAGCCTTTCCAGATTTTTCAACAGGAGAGGGACAGACTCAGTTTTGCATTTTAAAAAGATCTTTCTGGCAGATGCGTAGTAGCTAAGAGTGTGGGCTTCAGATTCAAACTGCCAGGGTTCAATTCCTGGCTGTGACACCAAATTAGTTCAGGTAGGCTAAATGGCTGTGACATATAGACCGAAACATGTGTAATGGCATAAACACAATAGAAGTTTATTTCTGGATCATGTAACACTCCAAGGAGAGTGTGTCTTCTTGGCAGGTGGCCCTCGTCCATGTGATGAGTCAGGGACCAGGCTTCTTGGGAGCTTGCCACCTCCAGGGCCTCATTGTTTTTGGCCTCCAGCTAGTGGAAGGCTAGAACGACCAGTGAGGAGACAAGTTGTCTATTTTACAAATCCTGGACTAGATGCAGTATGCACCACTTCTGACACAGCTGCTGTGAGGGAGGCTGAGAATCCACTCTTGCTCCACTCCTGGCTATTTCTCGTATTACGATAAGCTGGCACTGCCCAATAGAACTTTCTGGGATGATGGAAATGTTCTGCATCTGTGCTTCTTACATGATAGCTGCTAACCACATGTTGCTACTGAGCACTTGAAGTGTGGCTAGTGAAACTGAGAGCCAAGTCTTGCATTTTATGTGTTTGTAGTTAATTTAAATAGCCACACATGGCTGGTGGCTATTGTATTGGACAGTGCAGCTATAGAGAAAAGAAAGAGTAGATTTTGACTTATGGACAGTGGATGCGCCATAGCCAGGTATCAACTGTGTGATTGAGTGACTAATTTAATCTCTGTGTCTCACTTTCCTCAACCGTGAAGTGCGTATAATAGTAGCATCTGCCTCTTGAGGCTGTTGTGAGGATTAAGAGATTATTTGGACAAAACACTTAGGGGCTGGCACACAGACAGTGCCCAATCAATGTTATCATGTAAATGACTTGGAGGCAGGGACATCAGATAAGAAGTGCACGGCAGTCCAGAGGAGAGAGCCCTCTTGAATTACCTCCAAATATTGCCCTTTGCCCCAACCAAGCTATAATGTTTGCTCTTTTCCAAAAACGACTCCACAGCACTCAATTCCTCTAAATTCATGCTCTCTCTGCTTGATCCACGCATCCCGTCATACTGAAATCCTGCTGTGTTATCAAGACCTGATTCAAATGTCACATTTCCGTGAAGCGCTTGTGGTCTTTAGAGCTGTGTGTGATCACTGCGGTCTGTGAAGGTCCTGATGCTTTGTGTGCTCTCCAAAGTCATGTCAAGGATGCCTATTTCATCATCTTGTGCATTTGTCTAGATAGGAGTGTTTTTTTTTTTTAACTCATCTCTCTGCCTCCCAGCAGAATTATTTGTGTATTTTGAAGAGGCAACAAATGTTCGTTGCACTGAGTTGACTTCATCAGGAGCAGAGAGAGTTGCAAAGACATGTTCCCTAGACAATTAGAGCAAGAGATTACATCTACATGGCACTATATGAAGCAGGACTTTAGCAATTACCCAGGTCATTAAATCTGGGTAGATGTCCAAATGGGAAAATTCTGGCCACCTCATTGGCATGGAGTTTGCAGAATTCTCTTTGACCTTTGCACAATTTTTATTCTCTCACATTTCTCTACAAAAATAGACTTCTAGTTCACATGCCTTTTACCATATGTCTTTTGCTACTGTCTGTTAGGCCACTCCTGCGAAATTCCTGACCAGAAACTGCCAAGGAGGGCTGGAACTACTCAACTAATTGCCTGGACATGGGTGCAATGAACTGTATAAGGACTCAATGATAGCAAAGTCACATTGGTCTCTGTGGCCACAGGCAAGCCATTCAGGACTGTCTTGTGCCTTTTATGACATCAACCTCAAAATCTTAAGGATGTTCCCCCAAATACTCTAGATTCTCTTAAAAGGCCGTTAATAATTTCATTAATCAATTTATTTAGATGTCCTCACTGATTCATCCATCAAGTATTTGTTGAGCTCCTGCTATGTGCCAGGATTATTATGGTGTTTAGAATATAAAACAGTTTTCAAGGTGCTTTCATTCTAATTGGGTGGGAAGAAAATAAACAAATATATGTCAGGTGACTAAGTTCTGTGAAGAAAAAGAATGGAGGCTGTCTCATTCTCTATTGCTGCATAACAAATCACCCCACAATTTAGTGGCTTAAAATATCACTTCATTATTTCTCATGAGTCATGGCCTTGCTGGCACATCAGGGTGGTTCTTCTGCTGGAGCCATCCCCTGGGTTCATTCACAAGGTTGTAGTCATCTGGATGCTTAACCAGGGCTAAGAGTTCACTCACATGTCTGGGGCTTTGGTATTGGCTGTTAGCTTATCTTCTCTCTCCACATGGCCCTCATCATTCAAGAGTCTAGCCTGGACTTTCTTATATAGTGGTAGGAGTGTTCCAAGAAAACAAAGGTGGAGGTTGTGAGGCCTCTTGTGACCTAGGACCAAGTCACACTATATCACTTCCGTCTCATTCTGTCAGACCATGCCAGTCACAAGGCCATCCCAGCCCCAGGTAGATGTCACATCTTGAGAGAAGCCACAAAGGATTTGTGGTCACTTTTAATCTATCACACCGGAGAAGGGAATAGCAAATGACAGAATATGCTATTTTAGATAGAGTAGTCAGGGAAGGCCTCTCTGATGAGGTATGATTTGGGTAGATACCTGAATGAATTGAGTGAGTAAATCATGGGAGTATTTGGGGAAGAGCATTCTAGGCCTATGGAATAGCAAGCAAAGTCTCTGAAGCCAGACAAATGCAATACTTTACGTTTGAGCTAATAACGCAATATTAAGACTTTTCAGCTGGGCACAATGGCTCACGCCTGTAATCCCAGCACTTTTGGAGGCCGAGGCGGGCAGATCACCTGAGGTCAGGAGTTCGAGACCAGCCTAACATAGTGAATCCCTGTCTCTACTGAAAATACAAAAATTAGCCCAGTGTGGCGGCTCACGCCTTTAATCCCAGCTACTCCTGAGGCTGAGGCAGGAGAATCGCTTGAACCTAGGAGGCAGTGGTTGCAGTGAACTGAGATCCTACCACTGCACTCCAGCCTGGGCAAGAGAGCAAGACTCTACCTCAAGAAAAAAACAAAAAAAAAAACAGGACTTTTCAATAAAGATACTTCCATGTTATTTACGGAAAATCTGGTTCTCGGGCAACAGTGGAGAACTCCCGAGTGGGCTGAGCCAAGATGAAGGGGGAGCAACTGCTTTTGAAATACTGAGATACGAGAATGAATCACGTACACAATTTAAAACCAAAAAGAAAGGCCATTGCCTTCATCCCTGCTGCCATCCTCAACTCTCCCAGCCTGGTTTTCTAGGCCTCATCTGTAGCCCCTGGTGGAAATCCAGGAACTCCACAGTTTGAAAATTCCTCCCTGTTTCCAACTCTAATACCTCTGGTTTCAGTCAAAGTGCTTTGCACACATACGGGTCTCCACCTGACCACATCCTCACACAGCCTGTGGGAGCCTCTCTGTGAGCAAATCAACAAGGTTTGACGCATGAGAGGCAAAGGTGTCTGACTCACTAGAGAACAAAGCAGAGAGAAGCAAAGCAGAAGGGATTTTCTACTGTAATTACCCAAGATCACCAGGGCAGTCTGAGGGTAATCGGGTAATTGTGTGTGTGTGTGTGTGTGTGTGTAGTGAGGGACAATTATGCGGCTCGCTGGCTGCCAGACGCTTGTCACTGCCCCTCTGGCCCTTGGGCTGGGTTCCTGGCTCTACCTGTGGACTATTAAGTGTAATGACCCTGTCACACAGAGGAGCCTGTCATTATCTCCATGTTAACATGGTATTCATCCACAAGACCCTGCCAAGTCACTCTGTAATTAGAGGGCCTCCACGTGGTCCCCTGCCTGGCACTGGACAGCCATGAAAGTTGTCAGGGCAAGGGTGGCTTTAAAAAGTTGAGGAGGTGGGCCGGGGTCATCCTGGGAGGCTCAGGAGGGACACTGCAACTGAGTCTTCCCCCAGTCTATTGCCAAACCCCAGGACCCCAGAAACAGGATTCGAGAGGCATCAAGACACCCCCAAATCAGTCACATTTCCACATAGAGCTAAGTCATTGACTACTGAGTAAAATGAAAGCCAACTTTAAATTTTGGAAGCTCTTGGATGGTAGAGAGGGGATCTCATCACATAACAGGAAGTACAGCTTTCCAGAAGCTCCCTGTAGTTCTCACTCTCTACTCCCCAGTTACTCTTTACTGCCTCCCTCAAAACTCCAACGCTCACCTCTTTCCTCGGGGCTCCCCCGCCTTTGAGGCTCTTTTCTATTTGTCACAGGCAATTCTAAATCTTTTCTGATGAAAATAAAAGTTGCCCTCAGTCTCTTCCATTCCTCTTCCTTCTCTTGTCCTGTCATCTCCACGAAAGGCACAGACACAGAAGCTTCTTTAAAAGAGTCGAGGGAGGCCAGGTGCAGTGGCTCACACCTATAATCTCAGCATTTTGGGAGGCCGAGGTGGGCAGATCACAAGGTCAGGAGTTCAAGACCAGCCTGGCCAACATGGTGAAACCCCGTGTCTACTAAAAAAATACGAAAATCAGCCGGGCATGGTGGCATACACCTGTAATCCTAGCTACTTGGGAGGCTGAGGCAGGAGAATTGCTTGAACCCAGGAGGTGGAGGTTGCAGTGAGCCGAGATCGTGCCACTGCACTCCAGCCTGGGCAACAGAGCAATACACAATCACAAAAAAAAAAAAAAAAAAAAAAAAAGAGTCAATGGAGTGAAGCTGTGGTCACTTATGAGTCAATATTTTGCCCTGGTGCCTAAGCAGTGTTTTTCTGAGTACCCTTGTACTTATCCATATACATTCCTAGGCTTGAGTACCTGGGTGTGAATCTTTTAATTTGAAAAAGTGTTGTCAAATAGTTTCTAAAAGGTTGTACACATTTAAATTCCCACTAATAATTTATCAGAATGCTTGTTTCTCCATATTCTTTCCTACTGGGTTGCCACCCCTTTTTAAAATTACCTTCATCATCTTCTAATTATACATGTGATGTATGCTCACTGCAAAAAAAAAAAAGGAAAGTACAAAAATGTAAGAGAAAATAGCTGTTGTGCCTTCACCCAAAGAGAAGAAACATTCCTCATTTTTATAGGGGATGACAGCAAAGACCACAGATAGTGAAGGTAGTCACCTGAGGAACCTTCTGGAATCCCTAGTGCTGGTTATAAGATGTTAACGATCACACACTTCCCCACTTCCTCTGCTGATGTCTCCAAAGGCTTAGATGCTTTCTTCAGCTGGCAGGGACTATTCTGAGGGAGATGGTTCCAGGTGTACACACCCCTAAAGTATGTCTCCCCACTCAAAACAGTTCTGCAGCCAGGAAGATTCCGCGCCTGAGGATTTGCGGAATAGGAATGGAGCACAAACATTCCAAAAACGTGTTTCCAGACATTGGCCGTGGGATCCAACAGATTGGAAAACCCATCTCCCTGGCCAAGCCCAGAGCCAAGTTTCCACGTCTCAGGGACCCTGACATGCCCCATTAAGCCTTTGCTCTAATGACTGCTCTGCTTTCTGTTCCAGAGACCTGAATTATAACGAGCTGCAGGAGTTCCCCGTGGCCATCCGGACCCTGGGCAGACTGCAGGAACTGTAAGCGCCTCTGTTGGTTTCTGTGGGTGTCCTCCTGTCCCAAGGGCAGGGGCTGAAGCCAGCCTGAGCTGCCCCATGCTCTCCCCTCCTCACCTCCCATGGTCCCTGTAAAAGATGTAGCTGGCCCCGCCCCCCAAGCCCCAGTGCAGCTCTCAGTAGTCCCAGGCCTCATTAGCTTGGCTTTGAGCACTTCCTGGGGGTATGTCAACAGTAGAAATGGCCCTGGGCCCTTCTAGCCTGGGAAAACCCCATGGCACAAGCCACCTCCTATTAGCCTGGGCCTGGCACTGCCCCTGCCTTGGTTGGGATGTGTCCAGAGAAGAATGAGGAAAAGAACTGGCAGCTGGTTTACAGGATCACTCCTCAGCACTTTGTCCCCAGGGTGACTGAAAAGTTGTCTCTGGCTCCCCAAAGCCACCACTTATTTTATTTCAGCATTCACTGAGCACCCAGTGTGCCCAGCACTGCGTTTAGTGATAAACACAAACGAAGGGTCAGATTGACACGGCTCTGTCCAAGCATTCTCAGCCTCATTGAAGACACAAAGTAACACAGGTAAAACAGGGAACAGGACAAAATGGTATATGACTCCAACCATAAATTACAGAGTATTAGCTAAAACACTGGTGGGGGCTCAGAGTAACATGGAAAGATCATTGTACTAATCCTGAGAGGAGCCTTAAAGGATATCAGGATTCAGGTGGCAGTGATGGGGGAGCAGGGAGGCATTTCAGAGGAAGAAACAGTAGGTAAAGACCCAGGTAGGAAGTTGAGCTGGCAGAGGGAGGAGCACAGGTGGGAAGCAGCTTTAATGGAGGGGCCCTCTCAAGAAACAAGAAGAACTCTACTGAACAGCTGGAGTGGGACCAGATTAAGGGGTCTTGGAGACTCATGAATGGAGCCCCAAACCTCCAGGCAGCTTAGTACCTTTTATTTATTTATTTATTTTGGAGGCAGAGTCTCAACTCTGTCGTCAGGCTAGAGTGCAGTGGCTCAACCTCGGCTCACTGCAACCTCCGTCTCCCAGGTACAAGCGATTCTCCTGCCTCAGCCTGGGACTACAGGTGCACACCACCATGCCCTGCTAATTTTTGCATTTTTAGTGGAGATGGGGTTTCACCATGTTGGCCAGGATGGTCTGGATCTCCTGACCTCGTGGCGTGAGCCACTGCGGCTGGCCAGCTGAGTATCTTTATAGTTCAAACCGTCACCACCACCTGACACCTACAGTACTAGCCCCATGCCACCTCCCTCACCTTATCCAGAAGTTTGAAGGCGTGAATGCCAGATGTAGGTGGCAGATAGGGAACAACTGGACCAGCTAGTCTGGCTGGGCATGGTGGCTCACGCCTGTAATCCCAGCACTTTGGGAGGCTGAAGCAGGTGGATCACTTGAGGTCAGAAGTTTGAGACCAACCTGGCTAACATGGTGAAACCTCATCTCTACTAAAAATACAAACATCAGCCAGGCGTAGTGGCACGCGCCTGTAGTCCCAGCTACTTGGGAAGCTGAGGCACAAGAATGGCTTGAACCTGTGAGGCAGAGATTGCAATGAACTGAGATTGCACCACTGCACTCCAGGCTGGGTGACAGAGTGAGACTCCAGTTGAAAAAAAAAAAAATGTGAGTGAGAAACTGTTGGAAGTTCTCCATCACCAGAGTCACCAAGGTCTAACTTTTTTCCTTTGAGCTGGGGCATGAGAGGAGCATGAGACTTGCTCGATCAAGAAGGCATGAAGGGAACAGGATGCGCAAAAGCATTGGGCCAGGAAGCAATAAAGCATTAGCAAAGGGAGAGGAGACCTAAGTTAGTCAGCAGGGGCAAAAAGGTGCAGGGGCAGGGTTTGCCTGTCTGTCCACTCTCCTTCTCTCTCATCTATTGAGAGAAAGCTGCTTCAGGACAGGGCCCCGTTCTTAGAAACGTCTAAATCCCTCAGAGCTTGGCCCAACGTTAGACAGAAAGTTTAAGAAAAACGTAATGAGCAGATGAGAGGAATAAATTAATGAACAAATAGGCCTGGGCAGATGGCACTGGCTGGAGGTGTCTGAGGGTGAAGTTGTGAGTGAGACAGTGTGAAGATGGAAATCACGATGGGATGGCAGGAGGAAGACAGAGGTGAGCAGAGGCCAGGGGGACAGAGAAGCCAGAAACCGCCAATAAAAAAGAGGGGGAGGGGCCGGGCGTGGTAGCTCACACCTGTAATCCCAGCACTTTGAGGGGCTGAGATGGGTGGATCATGAGATCAAGAGATCAAGGCCATCCTGACCAACATGGGGAAACTCCATCTCTACTAAAAATACTAAAATTAGCTGGGCTTGGTGTCACACGCCTGTAAGTCCCAGCTACTCGGGAGGCCAAGGCAGGAGAATCGCTTGAACCCTGGAGGCAGAGGTTGCAGTGAGCCGAGATCTCACCATTGCACTCCAGCCAGGGTGACAGAGCAAGACTCCATCTCAAAAAAAAAAAAAAAAGAGGGGGAAGGAAAGGGGCCTGCTCTGCACAGGTTATGTACTTTTCAGTCCAACATGTTATTTATTTTGAAATGTTCTTCCCAACTAACCAAACACGTAATTCCTGGCTTCCAGACTGTCAGACCCTCATCTGGATGCCTCAGTCTTCATTTTCCCATAGTGCCATCCACAGTCACTCAGTGTCCCATTCCGCACCTTGTACCCCTGGCTGCGTGCTGTTGACACGTCTATGTTTCTTTATTTCAGGGCCTTGAGGCCAAGTCAGCCTCCATTTGAGGAGCATCCCACCCCCTGGAAGCTGTGTTTTTTCTCTGTCTTCCTTTTCCTCTCATATACCCTTGGCTTCCTCTGTGGGGAACCACCAGGGCTTGTACCACAAGTGGCTAAGGAGAGGATTCCCCTCCTGAGACCTGAACTCTGCCTCTTGCTTTTGAGTTGCTGCCACAGGCTTCCTGAGACCTGCAGCCCAGGTCTCCACCCCTCACTCCTTTTGTATTTATTAGGAAAAAGAGGATGTGTAATTGAACAAGAATAAAAATTGGCTGGGTGCGGTGGCTCATGCCTGTAGTCCCAACACTTTGGAAGGCAGAGACAGGAAGATCACTTTAGCCCAGGAGTTCTAGACTAGCCTGGGCACCAAAGTGAGATCTTGTCTCTACAAAAAAAACCAAAACATTAGCCAGGTATGGTGGCATATGCCTGTAGTCCCAGCTATGTGGGAGGCTGAGGCAGGAGAATCACTTGAGCCCGGGAAGTTGAGGCTGCACTGCAGTCAGCTAAGATCACATCATTGCACTCCAGCCTGGGCAAAAGAGACCCTGTCTGAAAAAAAAAGAAAAAAGCAACAACACAGGCAGTATTTGAATCTGAACCTGGAATCTCCAGGCCGATGCCTCTTTGTCTTATGGACTGTCTAGCTTGCTGTCCAAAGCCCCATGGAATTCCATGCCTCTTCCCCTCTATACTTTTCTCCAAATCCTCACCGGTTCCCGGGTGTTGTCTTCCAGGGGGTTCCATAACAACAACATCAAGGCCATCCCAGAAAAGGCCTTCATGGGGAACCCTCTGCTACAGACGATGTGAGTACTACTTTCTCTGGTCTCCTGATGCTGATCAGTGTTTCAGGGAGGAGGACAGAGAATGGGAAGGCAGGAGGGACTTCCCTAGAAAACATCAGGGAGGCAGAAGTATGGGAGGCGTTGCCTTTCCCTGCGAGTTCTTTCCTGGGCCTACATTGGTAGGAGAAGAAAGCAGAGGTTGGCCTTAGTCCCAGCAGAAAGGTCTGAAAAACTGAATTAGGTGTTTGGAACTTCTTCTTCCAGACACTTTTATGACAACCCAATCCAGTTTGTGGGAAGATCGGCATTCCAGTACCTGCCTAAACTCCACACGCTGTAAGTCGTCTCCTGAAGGCTGCTGCAGCCTGAACCTCCCCCTTTCCTCACTCCTCCTTTCTCTCTCCTGCCTTCAGCCTGAGGATCTCTCACTTGCAAGGCACAAGCCACTTTAAGGAGGCATGGTCTTCAAGGCTGCAGGCCTCTGCTTTGCTCAGACCCATTCCCGCCTCTTTTTAAATTTAATAGCCTCCCTCCACCTCCCTGACCTGTGGCTTCTTCCCAGGTCTCAAAGGGACAAAGAAGGTCCATCTCCATAGTCAAGGACTTTCATTTGGCCTCTCGGGTTTTATACTGTTCATGGTAGCTTTTCCAGAAATGACTGAAGAGTTTTGAATATGGTGTGTTCTTGAGCTGGTTCTCCTGCCGCCTTGGAGCCCAGATCCCTGGGCCCTTGCTATGCCATCGTTATTTCCCCTCTCTCATTCTCTAATTTCCAGCCCAAGTCCCATTTCTTCAAAAAGCTTCCATGGAGGCAGGCACAGTGTTCACACCTGTAATCCCAGCACTTTGAGAGGCTGAGGTGGGTGGATCGTATGAAGTCAGGAGTTCGAGACCACACTGGCCAACATGGTGAAACCCTGTCTCTACTAAAAATACAAAAAATTAGCCGGGTATGGTGGTGGGCACCTGTGATCCCGGCTACTCGGGAGGCTAAGGCAGGAGAATCTCTTGAACCCAGGAGGCAGAGGTTGCAGTGAGCCAAGATAGCGCCATTGTACTCTAGCCTGGGCAACAAGAATGAAACTGCGTCTCAAAAAAAAAAAAAAAAAAATTAGCTGGACGTGGTGGTGCATGCTTGTAGTTCCAGCTAAGCTACTTGGGAGACTGAGGCAGGAGAATCACTTGAACCTGGGAAGCAGAGGTTACAGTGAGCCAAGACACAGTCTAAAAAAAAAAAAAAAAAAAGCTTCCATGGATTGCTGTCAGCCTACTGTGGCATCACCGTAACACAGCCAGCAACTCGAAAGCACATACTTAACATCCCTGTCCGTCATGGCATTTCATCTGCATCCTAACCCTGTGAGGTAGGTGTTATTTGTCCATTTTACAAACGGAACATGAGGTGCTCAGGCCCTGCTTGGGCATGAACCCAGAAACTTTTAATTTCAGATTCTGGGCTCATGTCTGGACCCCACACTGCCTCCTCGGGGCGTTTCACAACGCTCAACTTTCTGCATAGCTGTTGTATGCAGGCCCCATGTGGGTCCGTGTCCTCAATAAGATAGGAGGTGGTGGGGAGAAGGAAAACCACCGATCTAAAGCAGTTTAAGAGAACTGATCGTTTTAGTAAAGTTCTAGCAGATGACAATTTAGGGGATCTATCTCAGGTTCTAATAAGCAAAACCCAGCAGCCAAGGGCTTCTCCAGAAGCACCCAAGCTGTCATCTATTAACCAGAGGCCATTTCCATGTTGCTTGCCTGTGGGGTTATTGCAAGCTGAAGGGTGAATGCTGAGGTTACCCCATTCTGTCTGGGCAAGGGTGTGCTGAGCAAACTTAGGCAAATGGCTGGTTGGACCCTGCTAAGCATGGTTCAGACTCCACCAGGGCCTGGGTGGCTGACTTGTGGGAGATTGCGGGGAAGGATGACAGTGTCCCCAAAGGAGGAGTCCCTGAGGGGAGACGAAACAGAGAACTGGGAGTCTGGATGTTGAGACGCTCTGATCCCAGCCTCAGAGCTCATTGTCTCTGTTTCCAGATCTCTGAATGGTGCCACAGACATCCAGGAGTTTCCAGATCTCAAAGGCACCACCAGCCTGGAGATCCTGTGAGTGACTTCTCTCTCCCTCCACCTTATGTCACCCAGCTGCATCCCCAAGGGCTCTTCCACCTCCTTGCCCCTGGAAGGCTGTCCAGGTTCTTTGCTTCCCTCTTATCTAGCCTGCCTCTACTGCTCCTCCACCTCAGGGGCCCATGGCTTCCTTCTAATGTGGCACTGCCCACAGGCAAGGTCAGGAGGTGGCAGGTGGGATGGCAGGGAGGAGGCTGGTCTTTCTCTCTTTACCATGCTTGGATTTTTCAGGTATGAATTCAGAGCTCCTAAACCCAAGACACAGGTACATTGAGGGTTGAAGCGATGGAGAGGAGGGTTGTGAAAACCCATCTTCTTTGCCTTTCTGAAGCTTGATTCCAACAAAGACATTCTTGTATTTTCTATTATTATATCCTATGGCGTAGAGGGAGGGAGTATCAAAGCACAGTAGGCCCTCAATACATTTAAATGAATGAAATGAAACAATCGAGCAAATACCCCGAGTGAATGTCAGGAAGTCGGCTGCCCTGCCCCGTACCACAAAGCTCATTCATGGCACCGTTGGGACTGGGACTCTCCTCTGTGCCTCTGTTGTCTCCCCACTGGATTCGCTGGCATGCGGAAAATTTTCCATGAGGGAAGTAATCATTCCCCAGACATGACCTTGGCCTTGGGTCCTTCCTGGGACACCCTGCCCTAAGCCAAGCTGGCACTCCAACCTGCCCCCCCGGCTCTCTCCAGACTAGCGCCTGGTTCTTTCCTTCTTTCCCATCTCTTCTCCCTCCTCCGAGGCACAGGGACCAAACTCTGTGCTTGGTTCCCATGATCCCACTACGGTTTTTTTCTGTCTACTTCTTGCCCATGAATATCCCCCGTCTCTAAGGTCCCTAGAGCAGAGATTTGTGTCCCTGTCCTACAGGCCCAGTTCTGCTTGAGACCATTATGAGACCTGGGGTAGGGACGGGATGGGGATGCCTGCAGCGGGGCCGGACAGGCAGGGACTGTCAGCCAAGCACAGCCCTGGGCTGTGGCCCTCTCTCTCCACTCCCCTCCCCCAGCTCCTCCAGGCCCAGGGGAGCTTGAGGCTCAGATGCCAGTGTCTGCTCATTTCTGTCCCCACAGCCCCACCCCCTGCCCTGTCTCCCTCCATTTCTCTCTTTTGTTAGCTCCGTCATCCCACGACACTATCAGGTCCAGAGCTGGAGCCGGGTGGCTGGGAATGGTAGGGCCCCGGGCCTGGTGCCAGCTCTGTCTCTGTTCTCCCTGCAGGACCCTGACCCGTGCAGGCATCCGGCTGCTCCCATCGGGGATGTGCCAACAGCTGCCCAGGCTCCGAGTCCTGTGAGTGCTCACAAGCATTCTACAGTCTTGGCACTGTGCCCCCACCCCCATGTCCCACAAAAGGCCTCTCCTGCTTCTGTCCCACTTGGTCACTTCCATTCCTGGAGAGTGGGGCAGTGTAGGCTCCTGCTGAGAGCCCACCCCAGAGGGACTGGGTTTGAGGTGCAGCTCTGCCACTTTCTAGCTTTATTGATTTGGACTCACTCTTTAATGTTGCTGAGCTTCAATATCCTCGTCCATAAAATATGGGTCAATTTGTAAGGGTTGAAAAAAATAGGTAAAGCACCTAGTGCGTAATGCCAATAAATGACATTATTACTCTGATTTACACAAGAAATTTAGTCCCCTCTTGGGATCTTAGGACTGTGGAGGTACTTAAGTGACCTCTGAAGGCAAGGAGAGTCTTCCTCTCTCCTTGGACTCTAACTTGAATCCGAGGCTCCTCATCGGGGGTCATAGACCCGCAGCTCAAGATGGGTGGACCAACACACAATGTGTGGAAAGAGCCCTAGACTGGGGGTCCGGAGACACAGGCTCCAGACTCAGCCTGGCCGCTGACTGGTGGTATGTCCTGTAGCACGTCTTGTCCACTCTGTGGGCATCAGGTTTTTCATCTGCTGAGGGAAGAGGTTGGGCCAGATGATCCCTAAGGGCCTTCAGCTCTGATCTTTCCTGCCGGTCCCATAAATGGTGACTGCAGGTGCTTGGGTTGGCGTTCCTCAGTGAGGTCTGATGTCTTCTCTGCTGACTGGCTCAGTGCCCCTCTCCCCAACTCTCTGCCTCTTTCCTCTCTCCCCGCCCCTCTCATTTCCGGTTCCTCTTCCCCCAGGACTCTCCCAGGTGCCCTCAGGCCATCACATGATAAGGTAATCCCATCCAGACCCAGTGAGGAGCAGGACTTAGTAGGAGGAAATGCAGAGAGAGTGAATTGAGGAGGCTGGTGCCCTGCTGTGAAACGTATCAACAGTCATGTTGCTGTGGGGTCCCCACAGCCTTTGGCTGCTTGACAGGAAGGCACAGCCCTGGCCAGAGCCCCCCCGCTCCCCTGCCCCCACAGCCCTCACATAGCCACCACTTCACCCCAGCCCTGGCCTTTCTCTTCCCCAGGGAACTGTCTCACAATCAAATTGAGGAGCTGCCCAGCCTGCACAGGTGTCAGAAGTTGGAGGAAATGTGAGTCTGGGGTGGGGGAGAGGCAAAGGCATGCCAGCCAGACCCTGAGCAAGTCTTGCAGGAAGGCATGTTGGGGTGTCAGTAAGGGCCCATGCACACTTTGACGTTTCTTCATCCTCTTTTCTGAGTTTCTTGAACCCAGCGTTTAGGGCTGAGAGCTTGGCAGAGGCCTGCACAGTGGCCCTAGGACTCACAGCAGATGACAGACCCAGGAGCTAGTGTGCAAAAGGAGTCTCAAGGTGGCTCCTTATGAATCAACAGCAACACAGAAATGCAGGAGTGATTAGGCCAGTGGAGGGACAGGGTCACATCAGGGCTCCGTGGGTTGGACCAGAGAAGGCTGTAAGCAGTTGGAAGCACCCTGCATTTTGGAGCATGCTCTCTCCTTTTCCATACTCCCATAAACACACAAGCGCATATGTGTGTATGTGTTTGCACGTTACACACAGACATACAAAACCGTATATGGAAGAAGAAGCCTGGGATTCAAAGGTCACAAAGAAAATACCACTTTAAAACTTCTTTAAGCTCTGTTAACCCAGCTCCTGTTTTCTCAAGCTAGCACGGCCTCTCGAGCCTCCCTGTGTCTGTCCCCGGCTTCTAGGCAGGGCCATGCCTTCTGGGGCTGGGGCAGGGTAGAGGTAGGAGGGTCTCCTGTTTGTCTAGGTGCCACGGGAAGGAGGGTCTTCCACATGGCTGAGACCCAGGGTCCATCTCCTGTTCAGACAACCAGTCTACTGAGCTCTGCTTCCCAGCTCGGGCCCGTCACTTGGGTTGGGCGGTGCTCTGCTTCTGGGCTAGGGTCTGGAGGAGCCATGGTGATGGGGAGGTGTGGGGGCCAGTTCGACTGGGCTGGGAGCCAAGCCCAGTGGGAACACTGGAAGCTGACTCCCTTTTGGGCCACAGGGATGGTTTTGTGGCTTTGTCTCCTGACCCACTTACCCAAGGCAACCGGATCCCCTTGTGCTCCCTTTAATTCTGGTGACTTCCTCGGGCTGGGCCCTTTCTTCCTGTGCCAGGAGAAGTGGGGGGCTCTCCTTTCTTCCTCCTAGTGCTCGGGGGGCATGGAGCGGAGCCAGGGTCTGAGCCTGCCGACTCATCCAGCCTCTCTTGCTGCCCTAGCGGCCTCCAGCACAACCGCATCTGGGAAATTGGAGCTGACACCTTCAGCCAGCTGAGCTCCCTGCAAGCCCTGTGAGTACCTGCACCCAGGGGTGGGCCATGGAGGAGCCACCATGTCCCTCTGCCAGGCATGCTCATTCTCATAGCACATGTGTACAGTTTAAGCAGACGTGACATGCACATCACCTCCCAGCTCCATAGCTCCCACCCCCAGCACACACACACACTTCTCTAGCTGGTACCCAGGAGGCCCTGAGGCTCCGGAGCCAAGCTGTCATGTCCCTGTTCCTGGGGCCACAGCCAGCTTAGGAGCTAGGCAGCAGCAGGTACCTTCCCCCAAAGGCTAAGGTTGCTGTTACTGGGGCCAAGTCAGACAGGGGTGTGTGAGGGAGAGCCCATGATGGGAACAGTGAGTCCTCCACATGTTACCGTCCCCTCTTGTCACACCCTCTCTGCCTGCAGGGATCTTAGCTGGAATGCCATCCGGTCCATCCACCCCGAGGCCTTCTCCACCCTGCGCTCCCTGGTCAAGCTGTAAGTGTCTGCTGCATTCTCCTCCAGGATGCTGGGGGCTAGTCGGGACTATGGGCCGGCCGATGGGGGCAGGAGGGCCACCCCAGAGCAGGAACATGCATATCCCAGGGAGATGGGCCTCAGCCTAATCAGTCATTCTGACAATCCGTTTGACAGAGTGTGGGGCCTAATAAACAGAGAGCTTGCCTCTTGCAAGCTCTGGAACATCATCTGCTAATGTTCTGCAGTGTTTTGGCAGCGTCAGCCCTCTTCATCCCCGCCTGCCTGGGTCCTTCCCCCATCCTCTCTTACGCCAATAAAGAGGATGTATTGGGCCTGGAGTCCCTTCACACACAAGAGGGTCTCAGAGAGCTCAGGGGTCCCCTGCTTGAGCACTGCTGTAGAGGGCTGCCATTCTGTGGGGCAGCATGGGACCTCAGGTCGTTTAAATTACATAGGATGTAAACAGAAAGTGATCAGTGTTGGCTGTATGCTCATTGTATCAGGGCTGGAAGGGGCCTCTGCGGCAGCTGCCATGTACTGTAGGGCAGGTTATTCACTGCACAAGGGCTCCTGTCCAAGAGGGAGCTGACATCCTGCCACCTCCTTGCCAAGCTGTGAGTCCTAAAGGCTACCCAGACTGTCTACCCAGACTGGGCCCTTTTCTGGTTAACACAAAGACTCCTTTTGGGCTAGCTCCAGCCCTGGCCTCAGAGACCATCTAGCCCCACCCACTCCATTTCACAGGTGAGGCCTCCAAGGCCCAGGAGGAGAAGCTTACTCAAAGCCAAGGGCCAGAACTCCCAGCGGGCACACAGGTTCCTCCTCAGGCTGGGGCCATGGCTTTACAAAACTCTCACCTCTGTCTTCCCCCTCCTGTTTGCTCTAGTCCTGCCAGATAGGTAGGGTGGATATTTTTATCCCTTTGAAAGATGAGGACACTGAAGCTCAGGCAGATTTGCAGCTCCCCTTGGTTACACAGCGAGTTGGTGACAGCGCCAGGTTTCCTGCCTTCCAGTCCAGGGCTGTTTCCACGACGCACAGTCTGTGGTCTTGGTGTTTGGTTTGGAACCCTGGGCTTCCTCTAATGTATCTCCAGTAGAAGAACATGCATGTCCTCACCTCTGGCTACAAAGCACGCTCTACAAGATGGAACGGATGACCCAATCCCTGCTTGTAGCCAGATGACCAGCTCTGTTCAATCCCAGACTCGGGCCTCTATGTCATCAGAAAAATGGGAGGAAAGGCAGGGGGAAGGGATCAACAACAACAGGAAGGTTCCCCAGGGGGGCTGGGCAGGGCCTCCTGGATGGTACTCAGACCTGGGCACAGGAACTGTGATTGAGGGAGCTCTGTTACCTACAAATTGGGACAGCTTGGCATTAAGTTAGAACAGTCCCTGGTACATAGTTGGCACCGTTATGTGTTGAATGAATGAGTGAATAAAAGAATGAATAAGCTGTAGATGGTGCCTCTAGCAACTCTTGGCTGCCCTCCTCCCTCGGCATTCAATGCTCTCTTCTAAGCTTCTCTTCTGTCCTTTGCTCCTCTCCTCTTGCTTCCATCCCAGGCATACTGGCCACATCCTCAGCACAGCCCTGCCCCCTCAGCAGTCCCACTGACTGCCAATAACCCTGACCATCCACTGTCCTAGGGACCTGACAGACAACCAGCTGACCACATTGCCCCTGGCTGGACTTGGGGGTTTGATGCATCTGAAGCTCAAAGGGAACCTGGCTCTCTCCCAGGCCTTCTCCAAGGACAGTTTCCCAAAACTGAGGTGAGGGACTGGCTTTCCCCAACACCTGGGTAGGCCAACTGGAGGCTCTGGAGGGACAGGGAGAAAGCCGGACAGCCCCACCCTGAGAAGAGCCTACAGGTTTAGGGTTTGACCAAGATTTAGTGGAAGGGCTCACCTGACTCCCTGCAGACCAAATGGGATCTGGTTCATGCCTTCCCTTCCTCCTTACGTCCTTGGTAACATTTTCCCCTGTCCCAAGCACCAACCCTAGTGGGCACTGGGACCCAAGAGGATGGAAGTAAGATGATGTGCAGACCCCCTAGTCCTCCCTGCGCCTCACCTGGTTCCGCATGTCTACGTTATCTGTCCTCACTTGGGCAGCATCTGAGCCCCTGGAATCAGGGCAGAGCTCAGGACACCGATGAGTAGAAAACAAGCCGCACAGCCAGGCCCTGGTGCTAATGACATCCAGGCCTCTTCCACGCAGCCGCAGTACTGCAGCCTGTGTGGCCCAAGCCACGTCTGCTGCATGCTAATGAGATGCCCTCAGGGCCTCTGCACTCACCCTTAGAGGGCACCAAATCCAGCTCCAATATGCCCAGAGATGGGGGAGGGATAGGGTGCAGGTCTCACTGAGGACCAGAGTGAAGAATCGCTAGGAGAATCCCTGTCTCCTCAAATATAGAAGAGGAGGTGCTGCCTGGGAGGAGGGGCAGAGCACTGGCAGTGCTGTGTGGCCTTGGGGAAGCCTCTCCCCTCTCTGAGCCTGCAGAGAGGACTCCTTAAACAATGGGCAGAACATTTCTCTCCCCATCTCACTTGCCAAGATGAACAAAGAAACACAGGAATGCATCCAGAGCCCTTCAGATCAGGAGTCAGGCTGCAAGGCCCTTACAAAGGAAGCCCAGGAAGCTGCTAGCACAGTGAATGGGGAACTTGGGGGTTGAAGGACAGGCACTAAGTGCCCAGCCCCTAGGATGGAGGTCTCTTAAGTCAGATTTAGGTCTTAGACCCCAAAGATGCTTAGGCAGCCCACCTGCCCACCTCTTCCTCACCAGGATCCTGGAGGTGCCTTATGCCTACCAGTGCTGTCCCTATGGGATGTGTGCCAGCTTCTTCAAGGCCTCTGGGCAGTGGGAGGCCGAGGATCTTCACCTTGATGATGAGGAGTCTTCAAAAAGGCCCCTGGGCCTCCTTGCCAGACAAACAGAGAATCACTGTGAGTGACTGGGGGCCCTGGGCTGGGGAGGATAGTGGGCTGTCGAGAGGAAGTTAGAGGGGATTCTTCGGAGATGTGAGAGGGCATCTGACAGCAGCTGCAGAGGGAAGCCCCACAGAGGTGGGAGGAGTTGCCTGTGACCTGGGAGGAAACTCTACCTCTGTTTGCACTTTGTCTCTCCAAGACTACACCCAGAGATGTTTGGGACAAAATAATGATGGTAATAACGGCTATGGCAGTGTCGCAATATCTGCCTAGCCCTTTGCAGCTCACAAAGTACCTCTGACGCACCATCGCACTTCTTAGCCCTCCCCTTGGGGTCCACATGTTTCTTCTCCTTCAACCTTAGGGTATTCTCAGAGAAGAAGACCCATTATTTCATCAATCTGAGGCAACAGGATTTAATTAAATCAATTGAATTAAACCTACTTCCAGAAAAAACAAATCCCCGCATAATATGTCCTAGAACCAAAAGGAACAGTGTAGGGACTATTGCCATCCAAGTCCATCCTGCACCTCCAGTCTGCCCCATGAGTCTGAAAGTGAGACTTCAGTGGCCACCAGCTGCAAGAGAGCTTTGCTGAGAAGGGCCATCCCAGTGCAGGCTGTCTTGGGCCATCTGTGTGTGCTTCTGGAAGAGTTAGGGTAAAAGGCATGTGTTGGAAGCAGGTGGCCAAGTGGGTTTTGAGGGATCATTTACTAAGTGGTGTCTTAGATACTAAGGGCAGAGAAAAGGGCTTCCCTCTCCCCCTGCCCCGTATTGCAGAACATAAGCAGAATTAGGAGGGAGAGAATAGGGATCCTCTGCTTTGGGGGATTCTTTCTCCATTTCTAACTCTCCACAATATTTCAAAAGAAACAAAAAAAAGATCAAATATAAATGTGTAAGAAAAACATCTCATGACAGTGTAGACAGAACTGAGGTCCAAACCCAACTACATTCACCAGTCAGATTGCATTGGACCAGTCATGTAACCATACTGAGCCTCAATTTCCTTTAAATGAGAAAGATAATTGGCTGGGCACAGCGGCTCATGCCTGTCATTCCAGCACTTTAGGAGGCCGAGGTGGGTGGATCATTTGAGGTCAGGAGTTCGAGACCAAAGTGGTGAAACCCCATGTCTACCAAAATAAAAAAAATTACCCAGGCATGGTGGCATGCACCTGTAGTTCCAGCTACTCGGGAGGCTGAGACAGAAGAATGGCTTAAGCCCAGGAGGCAGAGGTTATAGTGAGCTGATATCATGCCACTGCACTCCAGCCTGGGTGACAGAGTGAGATTCTGTTTCAAAATAAATAAATAAATAAATAAATGAGACAGATAATGCACAGTTCATAGGCTGTTGGGGAAGACTAAAAGATTCCATAAATGACGAAGTATGCTCAATGCTACTACTGAGGACTGGTGCCTTCTGGTGTACATGTACAGGGCGAGTGCAGCTGTGGAGCCCAGGGCACAGTATGTAGTAGGCAAATGGTAGGCAGGCAATCTGGGGGTCTCTGAGAGCCTTTTTCCCAATGTACTAACCCACCTCCCTAGGGAGGGTGTGAGGACCCGATGAGGAGGAGCCCAGCAGCCTGGCAGTCCCCGGGGGACATTCCCGGATGTCTGCTGAACACCCTCTCAGGGGCTGGAGGGAGGGATGGAAACTTTCCACAGGGCTCAGGTCTTGGAGAACCACAGGGCGTCAAGATCGTGGGCTGCCTGCCGCCGGTAACGGGAGCTAGGGCAGGGCCCCCCACTTCCTGTGAGAGCTAATGAGCCTCGAGAAGGAAAGCCAGGAGCTGCTGCTCCAGCCAGATTCTATTTCCTCCTCGTTTGAAAACTGGTTACTTAACACCTTGGCTGTGACTTTCCCAGCCTCAGACAGAGTCCACAGGTTTCACCCCTTGTGTTTCATTCATGCCTTTTGATTTCAAAGAATTGCTGAGCTCCGTTCTGGAGAGCAGGGGCAGGCAGGGAGTGAAAGGTAGAGAGAGGAGGAAATGCCAGGACTCTCTGGGCACAGCTCGGCCTCCTACCCACCCTGGTGGTGTCTGGGCCAGGGGCAGCTTCACAGTCTTCCTGCCTCCTGGGAAAACTCCCAACTGACGGTGTCCACGCTTTAAGTGGAGAGGAAGGAGCCGCACAGTAAACAGACTTTGTGAACCAAACATGGAACAAGTGCAACCAACAGAGTCACCTATCTGTTACCCTGTGTGATGGAGGAAGAGCCCACAGGATGCCTTCTCTTAAACCTGAATATTGTACAGCTGCCTTTTGAAGACAAGCCATTCTTTCCCCAACTTGGGTCCTCAGATACATTTCCCAGTCTGACTTGAGAAACTTGTCTTGTTCTTTAAAAAGTCTTTCAGTGATGGATTATCACTGCAAAAAAAAGCTTTGTCTTTATAGATTATAAAATGTTCTAGATTCTCATTTCAAAATTCTTATAGAATTTGTGGACCTCCAACATGCCTGCAACCCTGTAGAGTTCACAGGACCTAGTTTGAGAAACACTGTAATAGTGAATAAGAAAAAAAGTGTAGGCTGGCGCGATGGCTCACGCCTGTAATCCCAGCACTTTGGAGAGGCCCAGGTGGGCGGATCACCTGAGGTCGGGAGTTTGAGACCAGCCTGACCAACATAGAGAAACCCTGTCTCTACTAAAAATACAAAATTAGCCAGTGTGGTCACACATGCCTGTATTTCCAGCTACGTGGGAGGCTGAGGCAGGAGAATTGCTTGAACCTGGGAGGCAGAGGTTGTGGTGAGCCGAGATCGTGCCATTGCACTCCAGCCTGGGCAACAAGAGCGAAATTCCATCTCAAATAAAAAGAAAGGAGAAAGAAAGTGTAAAGCCTAGGCTTAGAATTGAAAAGAACATTAAAGATGATCTAGTCCCGCCTCTGATGGTACAATCTGACTCAATGTAAAACTGCTTTCTCTCACACTGGGGACTTCCTGCTTTAGATCATCAGTAACAAATCATGTTCAGCTTGTGCGTCTGTAAATCTCCTCAACCCTCCCCACCCACTGACCTCCCAAAATAATCAGTCCCTTGCCTGGGAAGGCATAACAGTAAAACATCTGGGCTCTGTAGTCAGACAAACCTGCATCTGAATTGTGGTCTGTTGCTGTGAGTCTGTGGGCAAGCCACTTAACTTCAATGAGCCTCAGTTTCCTTTTCTGTCACCTGCCTCACATGGCTGCTGTGAAGGTTAATGGGACCATGAAGAGGAGGACTCGCTGGGCATAGTAGCTGGTGCAGAATTAGAACTCAAGGAATGTTAACCCTTATTGTTAAGTAAATCGACTAGCTTAAATTTTTTTCTAATTGATACATAATAGTTGTATATCTTTTGGGGGCATGTGTGATTATTTATACATTCATATAATGTGTAAAGATCAAATCAGAGTAATTGGGATATTCTTTACCTTAAATATTTGCCTTTTCTTTATGGGAGAAACATTCAAATTATTCCCTTCTAGCTAGTAAATAAACCTGCTAGCTGGTGCCGCTCATTGTAGCATGACAGTTTGCTTCCTTATTAGTCTCCACAAGCTCTTTGAGAGCAGGCCCATCTCTTACTGAAAGTCTTCTACATTTTCCCAGTGCCCGAATTGCACTCCGCAGATGTGGCCCTACTCTGCATCTGTTGAAGGTGGGGTGTTCCTTTGTTGGACAGTTCTAACTGTGGGAACTTACTCTTGTTAGTAGTTACAAGTAGAATGTCTCCAATAGAATAATTTGCCTCCTTCTACAATCCATCCACTGATCCTGGTTCTACCCTCTGGGGCAAAACAGCATGTAGAAGTCTAATTCCTTTACCCCTAAGAGTCCTTCAGCCCTTTGAGGACAGCCAGCATATCCCCACTTACGCTTGCCTCCTCCAAGTTAAACACCACCCAGTTGCTTTGACTGTTTCTCTCACAAATGGCTTCTGCTCTCTCACCGTCCCTAGTTCACATCTGAACATATTTCAGCTCACTGATGTTTTTCTTAATGTGTAGTTTTCACAACTGGACACAAAATTACAGTGACAGCCCAGCCAGAGTAGAGAAACGTGTGATCACTAGCATATATTATTAAAACAACTTCCACTCCAACTTGAAGCAGCACTGGTGAGTAAGGCCGACTGGATAGGGCACAGAGCCTTGACTAATAGAAAGAGAAGGTCTCGATGAAATGTTTGCTGTGCACTTTTCAGTGCAGATAAGCCACATGTGGGTAATGGGAAGCTGACCAAATCTTTACCCCCAAGGGTAGAGACGGATATGCAGGGTTTCTGGGAATGACCAGTGCTGAGCAGAGTTACAGGGGACAACTGCTTAAAGGAAGGGGCGTTTGGGGAAAGGTAGGGTTTGACTGACACCGAGACCCAGGGCTCTGCATCACTTTCTTGTCTCTCCTCTCAGATGACCTGGACCTGGATGAGCTCCAGCTGGAGATGGAGGACTCAAAGCCGCACCCCAGTGTCCAGTGTAGCCCTACTCCAGGTGAGATGGCGTCTGGGGAATGGGGGTGAGGGGGAATGGAGAAGGGGCACCCAACCACCTAGTTGGGGTCCTAGTTCAGCCAGGCATGTCTACAGCCACATTCTTTGCCTGACTCCCCACCTGCTGACGGAGGGCCCTCCTTTCATAATTCCTGGGGAAGGAACTGGAGTTCTTTCCTTTGGGTGGCTGCTTGCAGGGAGTAGCATGAGTGGAGGGGAAGTCAAGCAATCAGCCAGTTAGCATTTATGCATCCAGGAGAAAACTACTGTCACACAGGAGAGAAGCAAGAAAGAATGCCTCGACCCCCACCACGCAGGGTGGCACGTGGGACTGCTTTTGAGTATTCCCTCAGTCTAAGACCCAGACCACAGAATCCTAGAGCCAGGTGGGATTCCGAAAGGTCACCTTCTCCATCCCTCACTGCTCCATCCCAGGAAGATTACAGTGTCTGTTAGAACTCTGCACAATAGAAAAACTCCATAGTATCCCTGGGTAACTCCTTATAGCACCATCTAACCCTTACAGTTGGGGAAGCCTCCTTTAGAGTCTAACCTAAATCCATCTTGCTGTAAAAAAAAATAAAGCAAGTAAGAAAACTCTCTTTCTCTTTGGTGCAATTCAGCTTGAGATGTTTAGAGTGAGGAAATCCCTTCCCTTGCATATAAAATGCTAACAAGGCCACAGAAGGCGGCAAGTACCATGCTACTTAGGCAAGGATGGGAACTCTTCAGAATGAACAGAAAGTGATGAACAGTTTGCTTCTTCTATTTCATTCCACCTCCATTTTCCAGTTGTCCAGCTTTCTCTGGCACAGGACCTTTGCCTTCTCCCTTTACCTTCTCTAAAGCCTATAGAGAGTGGTTGCCTGACCTTGCCCAGACCGAGTTCTCAGCGCTTGGTAGCAACAGCACGCCCCCTAGTGCCAGCTTGGGGCCAGAGCACTAACCCAACCTGGAGGAAGCAGGTGCTGTTTCTGACTCGGAAACACACATGCCTCATTCACAATGCCATCGAAATTTCACCTCTGAAAACCACTAATCAGCAGGGATGAGGTAAAAAAGGAAGTTCCAAAAGACAAAGTCCAACTTGAGCTTGCTTCTAAAGTAACTCATACCAAGTGGTCAAATAATTATGGTACATTTTATGGTATATAAAATATGCTTTGAGTAATATAAAGATATTTTCTGGGAAAAAATTTGGGAAAGTCTGCTTGATAAAAATGTAACTTAAAGAGAATGAGAAACTTATATACAGTTGTCTTAGTCCACTCAGAGTACCTGAGGCTGGGTAATTTATAAAGGAAAGAGGTTTGTTTGACTCACAATTCTGGTGGCTGGGAAGTTCAAGACTGGGCATCTGATGAGGGCCTCAGGCTGCTTCAACTTGTGATGGAAAGCAGAAGGGGAGCAGGTATGTGCAAATAGATCACAGGGTGAGAGAGAGGCCAGGCTCCCTTTAATAACCTACTCTTAGGGAACTAATCCATTGCCTGGATTGATGGAGAACTCACTCACTCCCACAGGAGAACATTAATCTGTTCCTGAGGGATCTGCCCCCATGACCAGGCACCTCCCACTAGGCCCCGCCTCCAACACTGTCACATTGGGCATTCCATTTCAGCATGAGTTTTGGTGGAGACAAACCATATCTAAATGACAGCAACAGCCAAATCTTAATTTAGTTTGTTTTGTTTTGTTTTTTATAGAGATGGGGTTTCACCATGTTGGCCAGGATGGTCTTGATCTCCTGACCTCATGATCTGCCCACCTCAGCCTCCCAAAGTACTGGGATTACAGGTGTGAGCCACCATGCCTGGCCTTTAATTTAGTTTAAAAACCTATATGTATGTATGTATTTTCTAAAGACCGGAAGGAAACATGAAAATAATGAGCTATCTCTGAGAAGTCGTGTCATGTCATTTTAATTTTTCCATGCTATATTTTCAAATTTTCTATCATTATCACCTGTTATATTTGGTAATAAGAAAAAAATGGTTTAAAAATAGCTCCCACAGGCTGGGCATGGTGGCTCACATCTGTAATCCCAGCACTTTGGGAGGTCAAAGTGGGTGGATCACCTGAGGTCAGGAGCTTGAGACCAGCCTGGCCAACATGGTGAAACCCCATCTGTACTAAATAACTACAAAAATTAGCCAGGTGTGGTGATATGTGCCTATAATCCCAGCTACTTGGGAGGCTGAGGCAGGAGAATTGCTTGAACCTGGGAGGCGGAGGTTGCAGTGAGCCAAGATCTTGCCACCGCATTCCAGCCTGGGCGACAAAGCAAGACCCTGTCTCAAAAAAAAAAAAAAAAATTAGCTCCCACAAAAACCTCTCAAATTCCCAAGCTACCTAGAAATACATTGAAGAACAAGAGTCTGAAGCCAAAGGAAAGGAAGAAATAGTATTTCCAAAGTTACAAGGTGATTTAGGAACAGACTTTGGGGAGATGGATGGCAAACACCAGGATGCCACCCATCTCGAATGGACCTACATTGGAAAACCCCAGAAATCATCTGTATTTTGATTTACTGGACTTCAGACACTTTACCTCCCAAACACTGATTGACTGACAAATACTAAACGTGGTCTGTACCCCTCTCACAGAGCAAGGGAGGCAGGCTGGTATAATATTTGGTCAGGACTTGCCCACAGTGGGGGCCTTAGTGGATTACGGGGGACTGACTGAGAGAAACAGAGGCTCAGGCATAGACTGGTTGCTGTCTGGGCAGTCCCTCACACCTCTGTCCCTACCTGCCATGTCTCCCAAAGCTGATACCCTCTCCACTTCTTGATGGCAGCCTGTAATTCCTTTCTTTCAAGTGCTGTCCTTAACATTTGCTCAATGTCTGGGTTTGTACTATATTAATTTGTACCGTGTGTGTGCGTCTATCTTTTTTTGAGAGAGAGAATCTTGCTCTATCACCCAGGCTGGAGTGCAGTGACACAATCTCGGCTCACTGCAACCTTCAGCTCGTGGGTCCTAGCGATTCTCCTCTCAAGTAGCTGGGGCTACAGGTGTGTGCCACCACGTCCAGCTAATTTTTTGTGTTTGTAGTAGAGATGGGGTTTTGCTATGTTGGCCAAGCTGGTCTCAAACTCCTGACCTCAGGCGATCCAGCCCCTTGGTCTCCAGAAGTGCTGGGATTAGAGTCATGGAGTCACCATGCCTGACCTATATGCGTTCTATGTTCTGGTATATTGAGAGGAGGGTTAGGGTTACCCCACCTGCGGCTCTTTGGACGAAGAGTCCTGTGTGTCCCACTGCTCCTCCCCACAACCCCAGCTGGGAGTCTCTAAGGTGAGAGACCCTCCAACTGGGAGTTCCCTGGGGTCAGAAAACAGGTCAGCCTCCCTTAGATCTCAAGTTTTCTGAGGGCAGAGGCCATGTTCATCACCTTTTGACTGGAAATTCTCTGAGTGCAGAGGTGGACCTTGTCCTCAGGACCTGGTCCCAGCATCCTCTGGCCCAAGGTTAATGTCGGATCCTCTCTCCTACAGGCCCCTTCAAGCCCTGTGAGCACCTCTTTGAAAGCTGGGGCATCCGCCTGGCAGTGTGGGCCATCGTGTTGCTCTCGGTGCTCTGCAATGGACTGGTGCTGCTGACCGTGTTCGCCGGCGGGCCTGGCCCCCTGCCCCCGGTCAAGTTTGTGGTAGGTGCAATTGCAGGCGCCAACACCTTGACTGGCATTTCCTGTGGCCTTCTAGCCTCGGTCGATGCCCTGACCTTTGGCCAGTTCTCTGAGTACGGCGCCCGCTGGGAGACGGGGCTGGGCTGCCGGGCCACGGGCTTCCTGGCAGTCCTGGGGTCGGAGGCGTCGGTGCTGCTGCTCACCCTGGCCGCGGTGCAGTGCAGCGTCTCTGTCTCCTGCGTCCGGGCCTACGGGAAGTCCCCCTCCCTGGGCAGCGTTCGAGCAGGGGTCCTGGGCTGCCTGGCGCTGGCCGGGCTGGCCGCCGCGCTGCCCCTGGCCTCCGTGGGCGAATACGGGGCCTCCCCACTCTGCCTGCCCTACGCGCCGCCTGAGGGCCAGCCCGCAGCCCTGGGCTTCGCCGTGGCCCTGGTGATGATGAACTCCTTCTGCTTCCTGGTCGTGGCCGGTGCCTACATCAAACTCTACTGTGACCTGCCGCGGGGCGACTTCGAGGCCGTGTGGGACTGCGCCATGGTGAGGCACGTGGCCTGGCTCATCTTCGCAGATGGGCTCCTCTACTGTCCCGTGGCCTTCCTCAGCTTCGCCTCCATGCTGGGCCTCTTCCCTGTCACGCCCGAGGCCGTCAAGTCTGTGCTGCTGGTGCTGCTGCCCCTGCCTGCCTGCCTCAACCCGCTGCTCTACCTGCTCTTCAACCCCCACTTCCGGGATGACCTTCGGAGGCTCCGGCCCCGCGCAGGCGCCCCAGGGCCCCTCGCCTATGCTGCAGCCGGGGAGCTGGAGAAGAGCTCCTGCGATTCTACCCAGGCCCTGGTGGCCTTCTCCGATGTGGATCTCATTCTGGAAGCTTCTGAGGCTGGGCGGCCCCCTGGGCTGGAAACGTACGGCTTCCCCTCAGTGACCCTCATCTCCTGTCAGCAGCCAGGGGCCCCCAGGCTGGAGGGCAGCCATTGTGTAGAGCCGGAGGGGAACCACTTTGGGAACCCCCAGTCCTCGGTGGATGGAGAACTGCTGCTGAGGGCAGAGGGAGCTACGCCAGCAGGTGGAGGCTCGTCAGGGGTGGGCGGCTTTCGGCCCTCTGGCTTGGCCTTTGCTTCACACGTGTAAAATGTCCCTCCCCATTCTTCTCTCCCCTGTCTTCCCTTTCCTCTCTCCCCCTCGGTGAATGATGGCTGCTTCTAAAATAAATACAACCAAAACTCAGCAGTGTGATCCGTAGCAGGATGGCCCAGTCCCTGGCTCCACTGATCACCTCTCTCCTGTGGCCGTCACCGATGAGTGCTTCTTGGTCTGGCTTTTGCTTAGCTTTCCCTCAGCTTCACCTTCGTGACTTCTCATGTCTGAAGCTGTGAGCCAGAGACCTGGACGTTTGTCTGCTTAAGAGAAATGAGGGAAGTGAAGAGAGTGAAGAGGTAGGGGGTTGATCAGGGCACAGTGGACAGGAAGACCTCACAGAGAAAGGCCTGGAAGGTGATTTCCCATGTGACTCATTGATAGGATACAATATGTGTTCTGTGTGCCATTAATCTTGACATATGCCATGCATAAAGACTTCCTATTAAAATAAGCTTTGGAAGAGATTACACATGATGTCTTTTTCTTAGAGATTCACAGTGCATGTTAGTGTAATAAAGGTCTTGAGAAGTCCTACAGTAGTAAAATCTATTGAACTTTGTATAACCCAGTTCCCTGAATTATTTGGTAACAGGTTTTTGTCTGCTTAGTTTTTTGTTTGTTTTTGTTTTTGTTTTTCCTGGAATATCTATTAACAAGACAGAACTTAGCACTGTTCTCTCCCAGGGATCTCATCTCTGTACCAACTAGTGCTACCCAGTGACATCACAAAATGCCACCACTTCCTGAAAGCCCTGATCCTGGGATGAACTGCCAGAGGTAACTGATGATTCCATCCACCAGCAGAGACTCTTAACACTTTACCTCCCACCTCTCTTATCCTATGCTGGAATGGATGAGGAGAAGCCTGCCGTTGTGGTTCCAGACTCAGACCCCTGAGTTGGGGCAGGGAGAAAGGGATCCCTGTGTGTTCTCTCATCACCCTGCCATCAACCCCAGCAAGCCCAAGCACCAGTGAAAGTTTGTCTACTGCAAGAGGGATAGTAGGGTTCCTGGATCCTGGCAGGGCTGTCTGAGTTCCCTCTGGTTCTTAGTTGCTTTCTTAGGTTTCTCTATCAGATGTCCCCTGCCACCTCCTGCCACAAGCCAGGTCCTGCCTACTCTTTGGGACAAGGAGTCCTTAGCCAGAAAAGAGGAGGGATTTGTATTGTAGGTATTGAATTTTAGAAAGCATTGTAGGTATCTGGCACCCTGGGTGCCTCAAATAGGCCACTGACTCTTCTGCTTCTCCCCTCATGAACTTTCTACCTGTGGTTTACCAAGTAAGTGTCTCTGAGCATTTCCAGAATGCCCCCCTCACCCAGCCCCAAATACACACATATTCAATCTGAGAGTGAGGAGGTGAGAGCTGGGGCATCCTTCCAGACATTAAAGGTAATTCTTGGAGACATAAAAAGAGAATCCAAGACTCAGAAAAGGGCAAGCCTTGCTCTAGGGTACCCTAACATCAGTCACATCTAGAGGATAGGAGTCTAGAATTCTGAGACCAGATGGAAAACAATCTTCTTCCTCAATTCTGGTGTGGTCCTCAGCCAGGCCCTATCCCCAGGGACTATTGAAACAGTAACCCCCAAGAAAGCCCTTCTTCTAATTTTGTATTTCAAGTTTCTGCAGCTTAGCTTCTCTGCTCTCTCCCTGCTGTCCCCAATGCCTAGTTCTGACACAGGACAAAAAGGCTGCCTAGGCTGGGGCAGGTGGGGTAGCTTCAGGGATGAAACTTGATACATTTCTAAATCTTACCTGCTAGCTGCCTGGTCTCTTATAGGCTTTGAAGCAGAATGTGCCAACCTTGTAATCCCAGGAGAACCTTAGGGTCCCACCATGAGGCCAGCCTCAGTGTCAGCACTGACTAAATGATGGCAGGTTTATTTATCAGTTGTTTATTTGAGAACCCTGCTCTCCCAATTTCCCCAGAGCTGATCAAAAGCTCTTCAAGGAAAGAGTTTGCTCTACTTTGGGTGCTAAGAATTGGTGACTCTTATCAGGGAAAGGAATTCTTTCTCTGAGATGCCTCACAGATGACAAAACTTGTACAATTTTTGGGACCCTTAGCTTGTAAAAAGTCACTCCAGATCCCTTCTCACGCCCTGCCCCTGCCATGAGATCATTGTTCCCCTTGGAGTTAGGGAGTCTGTGTTGAGGTGGAGTACAGGGGCCATGTGTTAGAGGTTTAGGAGTTACAGGAACTGCTCCCTACAGGTGGCCTCTTCTATGAAAAGGGGACCAGTGATTTTTGGCTGCAAGCTCTAGGGTAGCACCACTGTCACCTTATCATCTGCTTCTAAAGATCCAGACATGTGCTAGCCAGAGGAGCATCTGCTGAACCTTCGAATTGGAGAGGTGTGGAGGAGGGGAGTGGAGGTGTTTGCCATGAACTGTTTTCATTATTCAGAAAGTCTGGTTGATATACACTTACCCAAAATAAAGCGGGGCAGTAGAGTTTGTTTTTGGTTTTTGACTGAATTTCTACCAAGTCAGTATGTTACTCCTTTGGTTATCTTCATTATGATCCGTAGAAGATTATGAAGACTATGTATGTCTTTGATCACAAAATCAAAAAACAAATTATTCAATGCACGTAAATGCATTTTGTTGGGTTGACAACATCTTCCAAAATGGTATCCATGGGGAAGAATCTGTCCAAGAGGGCTGTGGGGGTTGCAAAATGGAGAACCGCTGACCTCATATGTGTTGCCCTGTGCTCCGTGTTCTGTGCATTGGCAACTGGTGCCACGTACAAGCTCATCTCAGACCGACTTGTGGAAGAGAACCTGTTATGGCAGAAATGGTTTTTATAAGCACCGTTGAACATACCAGTGGTAAAATCCAAAAAATGCAGAGCTGAGATTTGAAGGCTGTGGATGAACAGAGCCCGTAGCTGGGCCTTCTCCTTACCTTCCTCTCTCCTCCTCTAGCCTCCAATATCCTTCTAGTTTCCCTTTCCAGGAAGGATAAAAGGTCTAAAGAGTAGGGGAGAGAAAAAAGGAAGAGCTGACAATAAATAGTCCTGAGTGAGGGTAATGGGAAGTAGCTAGAACACGTTTTTTTGTTGTTGTTGTTGTTGTTGTTGTTCTATTGTTTCTTTATTTTATTTTTTTTACCTTTTGAAACATTTTTATTTATTTTTATTAAAAAAATGTTTTTTTCTTATTTCATAAGCCAACATCAGAGCTACAGTAGTTAAAACCCTTGATCCTCTCTGGCACCATCTCTTCTAACTACCTCTGCTCTGCTTTAGCAAGTTCTTCCACCCACCACCCACCACCCCCACCTCACTTCTGAGTTTCAGTTCCGTGTCCCCTCCAGTTGCTTAAAGTATAAGGATTGTTAAGAATTTGGATTCTTCTGTATAATAAAGTGAAAGTGAAGTACGATATGTGTCCCTCAACTCCTTTCTGCTGCCTCTGGTGAAGCCATGGAAGTGGCCAGAGGTATTTGAGAGAGGAGTGACCAGTGGCAAGGCTCTTCCTTTACCTGTCTTCTGAGTTCTCTTCCTTTACCTGTCTTCTGAGTTCTGGAGCAACTAGTGCCCTAGATGCTCCTTGGCACAGCTAAGGAGGCTCAGGGTTGAAGTTTGGAGGTATCAGAATCCATTCCACTCACGCATGTCAGAGTGCCCTTTGTGTGGTTGGCACTGGATTAGACATAGAATAATCTAAAGAAAGCAGTGAGCAGGTTGGGCCTTCAATATTCAGACCCTAAACACCTTCTCAGACGCAACCTTAATGCTGAGGTTTCCTGATAATGTGAACCCCAAAGAATCAGCTTGCTTTCCTCTCCATGAGTGCACTCTGTCACACACTCTCTACCTTAGGAATCCCCCCCACCACCTTGCTTCAGAGTGGGATGATGCCCTCAAGACAACCAAGTGGCCCCTTCTCAAGGGAGGGAAGGACATTGAGTTCAACAAAACTTGCAATCATGGGGACAAGGTGCTGGCCTCAGAGTGGTATTAGGGCTTTACCAATCTAGTGCCTGACTGCCTTCTGAGTGGAAAACTGGTGTCTTCATGAGTACCTGCCCTCCATTCTTGAAAACAGAATATTTCAATTGGGTGCGGTGGCTCACGCCTGTAATCCCCACACTTTGGGAGGCTGAGGCAGGTGGCTCACGAGGTCAGGAGTTCAAGACCAGCCTGACCAACATGGTAAAACCCTGTCTCTACTAAAAATACAAAAATTAGCTGGGCATTGTAGCATGTGCCTGTAGTCCCAGCTCCTCAGGAGGCTGAGGCAGGAGAATCGCTTGAACCTGGGAGGCAGAGGTTGCGGTGAGCTAAGATGGCGCCACTGCACTCCAGCCTGGGAGATAGAGTGAAACTCCATTTCAAAAAAAGAAAAGAAAACAATATTTCAAACCTCAAACCCTCTATCTTTCTGGTTCAACTACAGGGAAGACCATTTCCTCAGCTGTTCTTAGACTGGATTAAGAGACCGAAACCCAGGAGTTGAGTAAGTACATGTTTCTTGAGAGGATCCACGTGAAGCAATAAAGGAAGCAGAATCTCAGCAAATAAATCCAAGGCCAGAAAGAGCAGTAGGACTGCGTCTTGTGGTACCTGAAACTAGAGGGCCGCTCTGGATTCAGTCTGTGATTATTCTATGTGGTGCCCACAATTAGCCAGTTCAGCTGCTTTCTGGAGGCCTGTTTTATATCTGCTTCTCAAGCATGATCAGCTGCTGTCACCCTGCCCTTTTGTTTAAAAAGCTTTTCATACATTTAATTTTTGAATAAGTAATACATTCTCATGGCTCAAATAACATGTTCTTAACAGTTTCCCTCCCATCTCCATCCCTATTTGCTTACTTCCCAAGCCCTCCTTGGTTACCACTGTTATTAGTTTCTTGTATAGCCTTCCAGAGTTTTGAAAATATATATACTAGCAAGATGCATAGATAGATATGCTTATTTTTCCTATTTACCAAAGTAGCACACCACAGTCCTGCTTCTGCTTCTTTAACCTGCTACTATAGCTAGAAGACATTTCCTCATCGGTAAAGAAAGCATTCTAACGTTTTTGAAGCAGGTTGTAGCCCATTATGCAGATGTAACATGATTTCATCGTATCACTCCCCTTCTGACAGACATTTGGGTTGCTTACTCTTTTGCGCTTATAAGCAATACTGTAACAAGTAACCTTGCATGAATGTCATTTAGCACCTGTGTAAGAAAGTATATCTGTAAGATAAATTCCCAGAAGTGGAATTGCTGGGTCAAAAGAATAATTTTTGAGAGGATACATGTGAAGCAATAAGGGAGACAGAATAATTCTTTTGACCCAGCATTGGGGTAAAGAAAAGGTATGATTATTTATTGCACAAATGAATTGTTTCCTTTGACTCATAGCCTGTGTTTGTTGGTAACTTCTGCTTATGTGTACCTCACTATGATTCCTGTCCTTCCTTAAGGTCTCTGGATGCCTCCTTTCAGCTCTCAGTTCCTGGGCTAATTTCCTTGTCATTTTCCTTTTTAAATTTCCCAGAATAATATCCTGAAAAATTGAGAGACAATCAAACGAGTAATATCCTGAAAGATTGAGAGAGAATGGAACTAGCCAAACTTCCTTTTCTACAAAAGGCCAAATCATAGGTTAATGGCCAAGAAGTGGGTTGATCCCTCTTAGGCCAGGAATCTGTTCTGGTTTGCTAAATTGTAGTGTGTGAATGGGTACGTTTGTGTAGGGTCATATTGGACAAAATATAACTGCTCAGGACTTCCCTTGGGAAGGGCTGTGGGCAGGGCTACTTCTCTCAGAATGGACAGCAGGCACAGCAGGAAGGTTCCAAGTGGTCTCATTCACTGTTTTGACCTCAGTCCTTTTCTAGCACAAGAAAGGTGCTCAATTAATTTCTGTTGAAAAAAAAAGTATTAAGAAATTAATAGGCTAGGCATGTTGGCTCTTAACTGTAATCCCAGCACTTTGGAAGGCCAAGGTGGGCAGATCGCTTGAGCTTGGGAATTCAAGACCAGCCTGGGCAACATGGCGAAACCCCATCTCTAAAAAAATACAAAAATTAGCTGGGCATGGTGGCATGCCCCTGTAGTCTCAGCTACTTGGAAGGCTGAAGTGGGAGGCCTGGGAGGTTGCAGTAAGCCAAGATCATAACACTGCACTCCAGCCTGGGGAAAAGCCAGACCCTGTCTCAAAGAAAAAAAAAAGAAATTAATATATCCAAGTACATCCATAAAGATTCTGTTTTCCTACCTCATGTTCTCACTTATAAGTGGGTGCTGAACAGTGAAAACACATGGACACAGGGAAGGGAACATCACACACCAGGGCCTGTCAGGGGGTGGGGGGCTAGGGGAGGTATAGCAGGGGGTGGGAGGATAGGGGAGGGATAGCATTAGGAGAAATATCTAATGTAGATGATGGGGTGATGGATGCAGCAAACCACCATGACACATGCATACCTATGTAACAAACCTGCATGCTCTGCACATGTACCCCAGAACTGAAAGTATAATAATAATAATTTGAAAAAAGAAAAAAAAATTCTGTTTTCCAACCTAAAGGGGCCATCTGGCCAGGAGATGTAAATAACCCAGAATGGACAGGTAGTTACATGGTGAGATTTGAAGGCTACCAAGTTCCCCAACCCTCTCCTTTATAACAGCTTCTTCCCTGGCTACTACAGAGGCTGAAATTCCACCATGATAGTTACTTATTCCTTCAGGTTAGGAATAGCCTATAGCCCTTTGCCCAGGGCATCTGTTCCTTTGGAAGAAAGGAAGTGGCCACTTCCTTTCTTCTGGTAACATCAATTTGACCTTCCTTCAGGCGACTACCTCCACTGCTCTCTACTGCATACCTTTCAGGTGGGGTTGACCCTAGGCCAGGTTCCAGAGGTGGGAATATAACCCAGACCCTATCAGCTTATTCTAATCCCTGGCCACAGCGATTGGTTCAAGGATGGGTTTATATCTCAAATGAGATCCAACTTGGGAACTTTGCTGGAGCTGATGGGAAAGAAGTACTCTTTCACTGGAGTTGCTGGACTGGTAGGAAGAAAGCTGCTGGTATCTGTCTTGCCACTTGGAGAGAAATGAATCCTAATGGCATTATTTGAGCATCTGTACTTAGCCATACCTGAAAGCACATTTGGACTTAGGTTATAGACCAGTACTTTTTGTTTGCTCAAGTAAGATTGTTAGATTTCTGTCACCTGCATGGAAAAGAAGCCAGATAGGTTTCTCCCTCTCTGCATCACTTTCTACCTATGGCCAAGGAGTAAACCCATTGACCTATTTTCAACTATTAGTGTGGAAAAGGGCAGTTATTGAATGAAAATTTAAAAATATATATATAAGGGTCTCGCTTTGTCACCCAGACTGGAGTGCAGCGGTACAATCATGGCTCCCTGCAGCCTTGACCTCCTGGGCTCAAGCGATCCTTCCACCTCAGCCTCCTGAGTAGCTGGGACTACAGGCATACACCACCACACCCTGCTAATTTTTTAAATTTTTAGTAGAGATGGGGGTCTCACGAACTTCTGCTCTCGAACTTCTGAATACAAGCGATCCTTCTGACTCGGCCTTCCAGAGTCCTGGGATTACAGACAAGAGCACCATGCCTGGCCTAAATGAGAATTTTGATGAGCGAAAGTATCTGATGAGCAAAAGTATTTGATGAGACAGAAGTATTGTCAGGATGAGTTAACAGTGGGCCTAGGTGGAAGATCCCTAGCAGGGAACCTAAGGCAAGAGAATGCTGAAGGAGTAAAGGTAATAAAAAGGGAAGCTGAGAAGGTAACAGACCAACCTAATTTACTTCATCACTAAACCAGAGATCCACAGGCTCTGCCCTGGATCCCTGGATTATACAGGAAGTTTCAGAATTGCAGAACTGCCAAGTGTCAGCTTTGGGAGAAACCTCAGAGAGCATTCAAGCCATGTCCAGATTTTATAGAGGAGAAACTTGCCCATTATCCCACAGCTACTCTGTGGAGACAGACGTAAAAATATTAGAACAGGGCCAGGCGTGGTGGCTCACACCTGTAATCCCAGCACTTTGGGAGGCCAAGGTGGGTGAATCACCTGAAGTCAGGAGTTTGAAACCAGCCTGGCCAACATGGTGAAACCCCGTCTCTATTAAAAATACAAAAATTAGCTGGGCGTGGTGGTGGGCGCCTGTAATTCCAGCTACTCAGGAGGCCGAGGCAGTAGAATCGCTTGAAGGCAGAGGTTGCAGTGAGCCAAGATGGTGCCATTGCATTCCAGCCTGGGTGATAAGAGTGAAACTTTGTCTCAAAAAAAAAAAAAAAATTAGAAATTAGAACAGAATCCATACAGCTGACAAATATGATTCTGGAGTCATACAGGCCTGGATTTGAATCCCAGACTTATCATTAACAGCCAGTTGTCCTTAGGTTTTACTTAACCTCTCTGAATCTCAGTTTCATCATCAGTAAAATGGGGATAATCATAGTATCTAAACTCTAAAGGTTATTGAAAATATTTCAAAAGATTTTTCATGAGGCCTGGCATAGTGGCTCACACCTATAATCCCAGTACTTTGGGAGACAGAGGCAGGCGGATCACCTGAAGTCAGGAGTTCAAGATCTGCCTGGCCAACACAGTGAAACCCCATCTCTACTAAAAATACAAAATGAGCCAGGCATGGTGGCATACACCTAGTAGCAAGCCAGGAGAATCTCTTGAACCCAGGAGGCAGAGGTTGCAGCAAGCCAAGATCACACCATTGCACTCTAGCCTGGGTGACAGAGCAAGACTCAATCTCAAAAAAAAAAAAAAAAAAAAAATTCATGTGAAGGGTTTAGCTTAGTGCATGGCAGTATCTCCCAGGCCTAGAGAGAACCTAGAGACTAAGAACTCACCCCCTAGAAGAGTTGCCTGTGTTGGAAGGTTTGAGAGAAGAAACCGTCAGAACAGATCCTGTTTTGAAGTACAGAGTTTCAGGGTCCTAGTTAAAGGAGGAAGACAGTGTCAGGAAGGGGACACACTCTATTGGGATGTGGGATCAGGGGAAAAGGTGAGCAAGGAAAACAAGCACATGAAAGGGAGAAACCCTGTAGTGGGGTGGGAAGGCGGGTGGAATGAGCGAGACATTCTGGATAACCTGTCATCCCTGATATAAACTAAGAGATGGAGAAAGGGATGGACGCTCTCTGGGGGCCTTGGCAGGAGGCAGGGGCAACTTGCCAAGAAGCTAGGAGAAAGTGGAATGTGTTGTTTCTGTGTGTAGCATGTCTATGTCCGTCACCCCACCCTCTCCTGGGCTTCGCTGGCAGCCCAGTGTGGTCCAGCACTGTAAGATGTCTTGCAGCCAGCCATCCTGGGGAGCAGGTTCTGAAATCATAGCCCCACACCCCTTCCTTGTCCTTCCCTCCCTCGGGCTGTCCCAACCTAAACAAGACAACCTGGGCAGGGGGGCCACATGCTGATGGAAAAATACACACTTGGCTGGAAAAGGAGCTTTATTTGTATGTGTTGAATTCCCGCAGCAGCTGAAGGATAAATAGCTAGTTCCAGCCTCAGCTGAGTCTGCCCACAAGGTGGGTGGTAAAATCTGTTCTTATTTAGATAGTTTTTGGGGAGAGGTGGGGAGGGGGATTGGGGGTAGCAGGACAGGGGAACTTGGAATCTGCAATGTTTATATGATCAGTCATGGATGTCATCTCTCTTTAATTAGGGGTTTGGGGTGGAGAAACAGCTCAGCTTGCTTATCCTAGGAACAGAGCAGATTGGCAAGCAGGCAGTGGGCAGGGCAGCTCCTTAAGACCCACTTATGGTTGGATGGCTGTCTCCATCCTCCAGTGCCCTGCTAAGCATTTGGTAAATGTCAGCACTGTGCCAGGCCCTATACTGAATGCTTTACATGCATCGTCTCATTGAATCTTCACAACAACCTCATGAGTCTTAAGCATCATCATCATCCCTTTTACAGAGGCAAAACCTGAAAAAATAGGACTGAATAGAAAGCTAAGGTCACACAACTTGTAAGCAGCTCTGCCAGAGCTGAAACCGGGTCTTCTTGACCTAAGTCCATGCTTTTAGCCCTTTCCTATCCTCCCCTGAGCTGGGAGTAGGCAGCTGGGCTTTTAAATCCTCAGGCATGTCACTTCTGTTCTCTAGCCCAGTCCTCTGTACTTCAGGCAAAGAAATGGTTGGGTAACTTCTAATAGCTTTTGGCTCTGGTGTTTCTTGTGATTAGAGAGAAAAGTGCCTTGTAGCCACTATATCCCCAGCACTTAGAGTGAGACAATGTATACATTTAAAAATGAACACATTTCCAAACAGGTACAAGTACTATAAAGAAAATTAATTAGGGCAATAGGCTATGGACCAGAGAGTATCAGAGGCTCTAGGGCTCCTTTAGATGGGATAGACAAAGACTTTCTGAGGCAGCTACATTCAAGCTGAGACTATCCTGGGGAATGCAGGAGGCAGAGGAAATAGCATGTGAAATCCCTGAAGTAGGAATGAGCTAGGCGTGTTCAAGAGATTGAAAGCAGGTCTGTATAAGGTATAAGGGGTTGAGGGTATGCAATGAGGATGGATAGATAAAGCAAGCAGGTGCCAGATCATGCAGGGTCTTATGGGTCAGGGAAGGAGACTAGGCTTTTAATTGCAAGATGAAGCCACTTGGAGGAATGAAACCAAATCCAACTTACATTGTCAAAAGATTATTCTTGCTGCTGTGAAGAGCATGGTGGGTCAAAGATCAAGAATGGGGGCAAGGAAACAAGTTAGAAGGCTATGGCTAACGTGCAAGTGAGAGATGATGGCAGCTGAACTAGTGTTCTAAGTAGGGGTAGGGAAAAGTAGCTGGTAGAGCTGATCAGACATGGTGATAGAAGTGTAAGGGGTTTTGTCCTATAGGAGGTACTCTTTTCCTACAACTACTCCCTAAGTCCATCTCTCACTTCATATCTGGGTTTATTAACCCAGAGTAGTCAGCACATGGCATTTCCCTGGCCACAGTGATTGCTTTCAAGGTGGTCTACAGGGACTTCTGCTTCATGGAAAGTAGAGCCTTCTGGCCTGCTGAATAAAGTACATAACCCCAGCTGCTGCTGGTAGTCACCCTAGGAGGGCAAGAAACTTCAGGAACAGCCTAAGAGAAAGCTGATACTATGGATGACAGAAGGAAAGAGACCAAGATATTGATATTGTTGAACCTTTGAATCCACCAATCCAGATGTTCACTCTACCCCCGGACTTTCTATTTAGTAAGGCGATGAACTTCCTTCATTATTGCCAGTCTGAGTTGAATTTCACTCACAACTGTTAAGTATCCTAAATGATATACTAATTGTGGAATGCATTATAGATAATGGACCTGCCTAGGCAGGTGAATACAGACTATAATGCCCTTGTCCATATCCCAGTGTAGCAATGATGGTTTTTACCTAGGCTAGGCACCATGCATGTAAAATGCATCTCTGAATAGGCAACTTTCATTCATCTGCCTATGAATTACCTTGTACTCTTTACTGAGCAGTAGCCTGCCATACTGCTCATGTGGCATTTGGAATTCCAAACCTGACTTAAGTATGCATAAGCATAGGAGACAAGCCTGGAATAAAACTAATTCCTGGGCTTTAAAAAGAGACCAGTAACTGATTTTGAAAAGTGGGTTCAAAAATTCTGTAGAGGTTAGAAATTTGTATTTTTAGCTTTTGCCATGACCTGTCATTAATGGATTATATAAATTCGTACTTCTTGTTCTTTGCCCGAGTCCAAACACCACATGAGCAGTATGGCAGGCTGCTGCTCAGTAAAGAGCACAAGGTAATTCATAGGCAGATGAATGAAAGTTGCCTATTCAGAGATGCATTTTACATGCATGGTGCCTAGCCTAGGTAAAAACCATCATTGCTACACTGGGATATGGACAAGGGCATTACAGTCTTTATTCAGCTGCCTAGGAAGGTCCAATTTCTATAATACATTCTGCAAAAAGCCTTCACTTGGCCTGGGTGACCTCTTCCTACTTCAGCTGATTTCTGCTCAAATCTGTTATCTCTGTTACTTAAATAGAATTATAAGTCAAGTGTATTATAAAATCGTAAGTAGGGAATTCAAGTTTGGTACCAAATTGTCCAGAATGGTACTTGCCATAAAATGATGCTGGAGAGAGGAAATCCCTACTTAAATTTGCATGAGTATTTGGTTAATCTCACATCTGATTTTCTCACCATTTCATTCTCAAACACTAGCATACTACTTGGCAAACAGTAGGTGTTCAATAAGTATTTGTTGAACAAATGAAAGTTTTATCACAGCAATTCTGGTCAGCTATGTAAATCACAAAAAGTAAAAGCTTCAAAAAAATAAAAAATTTGCAAAAGGGTCTATTATCTTCTTCCCACATTATTTTAAGACCTCAGAAAAGCTACAATCCCTGAAAGTATAAGGGTAATTGAATTGTTTCTACAGCTATTTTACATCTGTGTCAAACATTCAATGTCCCTAGTGATGCTGGTAAGCTGGCAAACTAAAGGACAACAATTCCAAATATTTTAACATTCTGATTATACAGCTCTCTGGCCAGTTTACTCCCAGACAC
Organism: Cacajao melanocephalus; assembly: GCA_963573385.1. NCBI lineage: Eukaryota > Metazoa > Chordata > Mammalia > Primates > Pitheciidae > Cacajao > Cacajao melanocephalus. The sequence continues at coordinate 2,085 of CAUYLG010022443.1, read as the reverse complement.
ACATTCAGGATAAACACATATTCAACATTAAATGACTATTTATTTTCCAGGCTTAAAAGATTTCAAAATACATATGTACAAGATAAATAAACTACACAAAAATTATGTCATCAAATATATTTTAAAAAAAATTCAAGGTAGGTAACTTAGATCACCTTGGCAAAGAATACATTAACTAAGATGGACCAGGACAAATCCCCTAAACATCAGGATGAAATTTCTTTTCTATGCCTACTAGCTGACTGGCCTTTCTTTTCTGTGTTGAGTTGTGTACTCTGGAGTCACAAGCGTCTGGTAGATTATCAAGCATCTCTTCCTCATCAGCCTAAAAAGGAAGAGATAGGGTGAAATACAGTAAGGTTCACACAAATGCCAGGATGGAGAAAAACAAAACTCTGTAATATTATTTCCAAGTACTTCTTTGTTGCAAGATTTATATATTGCATTGTGCATATGATATTCTCTCAAAAACATCTTCCTCAATTCTTTTGTATGATTTAATTTTTATTTCTTTTTACAAGTAACACAACTGCTATTTAACTCAATCTGAAGGATGGTATAATTCAGCAAGAACTATGATGTGCTAATTTCCATGTTCCAGTAATTTGTATTTTGCTAAATGACTAAATTCTATCAACCTGAAGTTTTTCCTTCAACCTTCTTCCATGAATGGTCCCATAAGAAAGTAAGTTTCCCCTTATCTCTGCAACTAGTCCCTGCAAATATAGATTCTTCTCAGCGTTAAAAGGACAATTTAGAAAAAAAGAATCTGAGACACCACCCCGCTATCTCTGCTACCCATAGTGTAAAAGAAATTAACCAGATGCTGCCTGCCCTCTAGTGTTGCCAACGTATGATAACTGTTACGAAACATCTACGGTTGGTTGAGCTATTAGGCTATTTTGCTGAATGATTATTTAGAAGGTTGCAACAGGAGAAAAAGATCAACTAGTCATTCTAGAGTTTAGTACAAATTTGGCAAATCTAAGAAACATTATTTACACATATATACTTTATACTATATATACTTAATTAACTGACAATAGAAGCAAACATCATACCTTTTGTTTCTGTCTTGCATGCTTCTCTGTCCACTGCCTGGCATTCTTGAGGAAGACTGGCTTATTATATTTAAATTCTGAGGACTGAGATAAAATCAAAGAAAAGAGTTAATAGAGAAAAAAATGATTTGCAGTAGTCAGAGCTGCTGCAGCTATCCTCACACAGGGGGAGTTAGTGGTAGAGACAAGGTAGGATGTGTGTTGCAGAGGGAAATGGGGATATTTACTATGTCAGCCATGAGCGGGTCATCAGGGTTGGGTTCTGACATGAGCAGTTGAATAGAGGTCAACACAGTTGCGATGTTGAGGGATGGTCTCCAAGCACCCTACACACAAAGAGATAAATAGTTGCTTTTACATTAGAATGTGATACTCTAATAGATGAAGAAAACAGAATGCTGTAGAGTCAACCATTTGTCCACAACTCACTTTTGGTGGCAATTTGAGAACATCTAGACAAATCCTTCCAGCAGAATCAATGTTTGGATGATAAATTGGAGTGAGAAATCGGATCTGAGGAGGTTCAAATGGGTACCTGTGAAAGAACAGATAAGAGATAATTTTCATTATATAATTTTGCTTCTAAATACGTTTAAAATAGTTTCTTGGTCACAATAAAGCTGGTATTACAGAAATGTCAGGGAGACAGCCTTTGGGAGGCAAACCTTCTCTCTTCCTAAATTTTCATTATGAAAATATACAATCAATCATCTTGAAATAACAGTACTGAAAACATCCATATATCTACCACCTGGATTCAAGCCACTTCACCTTCTAAATTCTTGAGCATATCTTCTAAGAATGAGAACATTCTCCTATATAACTACAATACTATTACACCTAGGAAAAATTCAGGCCGGGTGCGGTGGCTCATGCCTGTAATCCTAGCACTTTGGGAGGCCAAGGTGGGTGGATCACTTGAGGTCAGGAGTTCAAGACCAGCCTGGCCATCATGGTGAAACCTCATCTTTTTTTTGACAAAAAAAAAGAGAAAAAAAAACGAAAAATTTAAGAACTAATTCCC